>CM052450.1:6560806-6609593 GCA_028533085.1 Varecia variegata | reverse complement strand
TGTCCCTTTGGCTGCTGGGGTGGTTTTCCTTGACGTTGTCCGAACACCAGGCAGCTCAGCAGTCTCTGGATTTTGCCCTTGCACCTGGCTGGCTCGCTCTGTCTTTGCTGGGCACAGATGCCCTGCCCTGCTGTGCTCGGTGGAGCCTCCTGGCTCTACTCTCACATTCCCTTCTCTGGCCCGGCTTGGGCTTTCTCGCCTGCCTGTCTCTGCTGAACCTCTCTCTCTTTACAAGACTTCACCCAACCTTCCAGGCAGGTCAGCACACCCTTTCCTCTTATATTTCACATTTGGAGCCCTGGGACCTGATGAATGTTCTCACAAGATATCCCAGGGCCCCTATTAAAGTCAGAAAGCTTTACAACTTTAATAGATTTTTGAAAATTCAACTCAATGACTTTTAAAGGTCATCTCTGTGGAATCTTATCCATTAGTTTTCTTTTAAAGTTTTTCTCAAAGTTATTTTGGTTTTCAGATTTTAACCCTCTGTTTATAATTTTCAAAGAGGTGTCTGGACCGCCCCCCACCCCAGCTTTATTAATCTATGTCTTGAATAGCTATGTTTTTCTTAAAGAATAATTTGTGCTACATCTAAGGTTAAATGGTTTTATGTAAAGCACTCAGAATATTTTTAAATGTACATTTTGAACTTTAAATTGAGGTGTCAGATTTACCTCAGTAATTACAGTTAAAAGTAATTTTAGCTCTATCTTTTTAAAAGAGGTACACCCTCATAATTATGCCCCTGTGTGCATTAGTAAAAACTGATATTTTTGCTATCATAGAACAAAGGTTCCTTGGAACTGCCTTTTCACCCAGCGTTCTCGCTCGATTGCAGGCACAAGAAGAAGAATTAAGGAAGTGGGAAGGTCTGTACCTTAAGTGTCGCACAAATACAGGTTCAGTGGACCGACTGCAGGAAGAAGCAGTGTTTGTCTTGGATGTCACTTGGGCCAGGCTTCGGGAGCTGTCATGACTTGTCAGAACTCAGGGAGGGGAACTACTGACCGTTCTCCGATCATTTTTTTTCCAGTTGTAACTTCCCTTAAAGCTTAATTACACATGCAAATGTAAATAGAGAAAGACTATAAGCAGCCTGCAATGAGGTCAAAGTGCCTGTGGATTCTCTAGCTGCCTTTTGTTCGATTACACATTAGTATTTCCTGGTAACGGGCAATGAACTAGAGGTTCAAAACCTTTCAGGACTCAAATAGAAAAGTGTTTGCATAAAATCCAATATTCATTGGCTTTGAAGTGGGCCTATCATGGACATGTCCCTCTTCTCTTCCCTACTCCTGACTTAGAAAAGCAGGTGCCTTTACAGGAACACAACCCGAAGTCTTTGTGGAATCCCGTGTCTGTCCTTTTTGCTCTACCTTGACCTTATAGCAGCTTATGCATCAGTAGAGCCTATTATGGGAGTCATTACTTTTCTTTTTTAAAAATTAAGAACAAATGGAATATAGTTTAGAGATAGAATCTATTTTCCTTCTCTCTATTCAAATTCCTCCCACCCGTCACTGTATCCATCAAGATAATTTCTTTAAATTTATGCAAGAACTCCATGTTCACTATGGAAAAAGTAGAAAATACAGATTAGCAAAATAAAAGAAAAGTTACCCAACATCCCATCATACGGAGGTGACCATCATTGGCAATTTGGTTTGCAATGATGTTCTCCCTGGTACACACTGTCACACCAGTGTTCTCCCAACTCTTTATGGTGTGCTGTCCATTGGGGATCTATGTATAAAATTTGCTGTTACTATAACCACGAACAAACTGTTCCCGAGACAAAGTATAGCAGGATAGTGAGAAAGCAGGAAGACCACAGTATAATGTGCACCCAGTGCCAAGAAGAGTGATGTCAGCTGCATGTTTCCCATCCCGTGGAACCACTTGGGTTGGGAGGACAGAAGATGTCCCTGTCAAGGCAGTAAACAGTTTGACTCTAACAGATGCAGACTGCAGGGTGACAAGGGAATAGTGTGGGATTATTGTAGGATTGCTTAGTGCTTTTTTTTTTCTTTAGTCTTTCAATTCTTTTAAGTTTGTGGTCTCGCTGGGTGTGGTGCAGCGTGGCTGTAATGCCAGTTCCTTGGGAGATTGAGGTGGGAGGAGACCTTGAGCCCAGGAGTTGGAGGCTGCAGTGAGCTATGATTGTGCCACTGCACTCCAGGCTGAGCAACAGAGCGAGACCCCATCTCTAAAAAAGAAAAAAGAAAAAAAAATGTTCAGCCTTGTTAATAATTCAAAAAAATATTAGTTGAAACAACTGTGAGCTCTACTACTACTTATTAAATTAGCAAAAAGTTAATCACATTGACAAAACCCAATGCTAATGGAGGTATGAGAAAATAGATACATTTGTATGTTGCTAGTGACATTTAAATTGTTCCAATGATTCTAGAGTGCATTCTGTCCAGTTATAATAAGAGCAATAAAACTGATTTTATTCCATTTCACTCAGTTATCATCCACATATATTGAGGAAATAATCCAAAAAAAGAAAGCAATTTATATAGTTATAGTTCAAATTATGGGTAATCCGGTAAATCATTGTCAAGAGACTCTCCTTCTATTTTATCATGCTCGGAAATGTGTTTTACTCACTTTGGAGAGCTCTTCTGAGTAATGAAGGCTTTGAACAGTGATTGAGCTTATGACTGTAGGAGAGAAGCCTTACTTGTTTGAGTGGAAAGATGCAGTCAGTGACTTTCTGCACAGAGGAAGCTGCTTGTGGATTTCCCATCAAATTCTCCTGATACATAAACTGATGTTGAGGGGAAGATAGTGGAATCACAGAATTAACAGGGATCTTAGAGGACATTGGGACATCTTATTTAACCTACTAACTGAGTCAGATACCTTCTCTAAGTACATAGGCATATGTTTGGCTGTAATTTGTTGGAAGTTCTATTATTTAGAATGTTCTCCTTATTTTGAAACAAAATCAATCTACTTGCAACTTCCAACTATTAATTTTACTTCAGCCTTCTGAATATATGTATTATAGAATAAATCTGCTTCTCCTCTGAGTCTTTCTTTTTTTATTTCTTTCCCCAGGCTGAAAAGCCCTAGCTCTTTTAGACTTTCCTCAGATGTTCAAAATATAGTTATTTTTTTCTGGAAACATATCAATTTGTGATGTTAAAGCATTGCAAAAGGAAATGGCTGCAATATTGTGGGTGTGGGTCTAAATATTACAGAAAAGCATGGCAGAGTTGTTCATTCTTGATACCATACTTTTGTGAATACTAAGTATATTAGCTTTTGTCCCTGCCTCTTATCCATATGATGTGTGTAAACAACCGAAACTCATTCGTATTTTTATTTGTGTGGCATTCGGGTTTTTTCCTCTATCCTCCAGAATTATTTATTTGAACCTAAGTACAGTTTTTCATTTATTCATATACACATATATAGACATTTGTATAAATATATACACACATGTATGTATTTATTTATGTATGTGTCTCCATATATGTATGTGTATATATAATCTTCTTGATGAGGAATAATTTACATTTAGTAACAAGCACTAATGTAAAGCAGGCTGCTCAAAGAATTTCTACGTATGTGAACACCCATGTGACCGTCACTCAGATCAACAAAGAATTTTTCTGGCACCCCAGAAGCTGCTCTCTTACTTCCTTACAGGGAACAACCACCTAAAGGTAACCATTATTCTGACCTCTATCACTGTAGATTAATTTTGTGTGTTTTGAACTTCATGCAAATGAAATTGTGGAACCAATTCTCCCATTTGTGTCTGTGAGATCTGTTCGTATTGTTGAGTGAGGCAGAAACTCACTCGTTTTTTTTTAGTGCTATGTAGCATTCTATAGTATGCATTATACCGCAATGTATTTATCTATTCAAGTGTTTACCTTTTTTGAATAAAGCTACCATGACCATTCTAGTACATGTCTTTTGGAAAATACAAGCACCCACATCTGTTGGATATGTACTCAGAAGTGGAATTGCTGGGACATGGGGTAAGTACGTGTTTTCCTTAGAACATACTGCCAAAGAATTTTCCAACATGGTTGTACTCTTTATGTTCTTTCTAGAACGTACAGAGTCCCAGTTTTCCATGTCTCCTCCATAACTAATTAAGCCCTTTTAGTTTTAGCCATTTTAAAGAGGTGTATAGTGTTATCTCACTGTTTTAATCACAGTTCCCTGATGACTGGTAATCCACATTGTTTTCATGCAAGTTAACTGCATGGTTTGGCTCTGTTGAATTCACTTTGGATAGCTATTTCATTATCCTATGCATTTGCTATTCCACCTGGCTTCTTCTTGCAAAGTCATTTTATTAGTATGTCATTTTATGTCATTTATCCTTCAGGCCCCTATAATACAAGGATGAGGACAGAATATGGTGTCGAGCCCCACAAAACTGGCATCAGTGTATGGACTGGCATCCTTGGCTAGACCACTCAATCAGTGATGAAATCAGCCAACTGTATGATTATCAGCTCACATTTCGCTGTGCTTTCAATGAAGTTACCTAGAAGTATTGAAATTTAGATCTTTCTGTGACTATAATATTCTTCTGATCTATCAGTTTATTAACTAGTTGGTACTTCTATCAAAAAAGGAGGTAAGTTTAAATTGGCATTCTTTGTGAATCCAGAATGGCTCCTATTAATCATTTATTCCTTCTCTGTAAGCTCACATATCATCCTTTTGATAACATGTTCTTACATTTTTCCTAATGATGTGTCTTCCACTTTATAAATGTAGGACAGCATTTGCAGCTTCTTATCTGAAAGAAAAGTATGGTTTAGATTGATTTTTTTCATTTCATCAAATTTCTGTGTTTAAATTGATTTTCCTTTTTATAAATTGAATTATTCTTAAAGATTTTAAGATAGCTTGCTAGTTGACTGAATTATATAAGTACTTTTTTTGGAAAAGGAGAATTACTAATTCTTTTACCATGCAAATAATCATTCATTATCTTTAAACTTGTAATACTTTACTTTTGAAAATGGGCAGAATGACAGAAAAGATGGATGGTGAGAAAGATTAAAAAAGGAAGATAATTAAAAACTACAAATGACTATAGATCATTTAATAAAATTATCTCGGTCTGTTAAATAAGACCTCAAGGAACTTGAAAAGCTTGAAGGGGTAGCAACTTCTTTTTTTTTTTTTTAAGAGTTGAGGTCTTGCTATGTTGCTTAGGCTAGAATGCAGTGGCTATTCACAGGCATGATCATAGTGCACTGCAGCCTTGAACTCCTGGCCTCAAGTGATTCTCCCTTCTCAGCCTCCCAAGCAGCTGGCACTACAGAGGCCTGCCACTGCATCCAGCTGGTAGGCAACTTTTAAAGTGTCTTAGGCATTAAAAGAATCTGGGATAGCCTTGAGAAATCTGGAAGTAATAACATAAATAGCCAAATTATGTTATAGGGCTAAGGTTGCCAGTTATATTTCTTTGTGATTTAAGCAGGAAAAGTAAAGATTTCATAGAATATATCGAATTAGCTAGAGCAGCTGCCCTAATTGATTGAAGATTTGGGGGGTAACTATGAATCCCAAATTAGCTTTCTCTTTTAGGCTTCTCATTATATTACATAAATAATAGATTTTTCAAATCTAAGAGAAAACTTAGGGTTTATCTAGTTCACTGTTTTAAATTTACCTATGAGGAAACCAAGACCCAGTGAAACTAAATGATTTGGTAGGTTTCACCACCCAAGTATTGTTGTTGAAGAAGCAGCTGGGCGATGTTTCTGCTCTCATGAAGACCTCGTTTTAGTTGGAAAGGACATGGAAAAGGCAAAACACAAATGCTTGAGTTGGCTGATTTCATCACTGATTGAGTGGTCTAGCCAAGGATGCCAGTCCATACACTGATGCCAGTTTTGTGGGGCTCGATACCATATTCTGTCCTCATCCTTGTCTCATAGGGGCCTGAAGGATAAATGACATAAAATGACATACTAGTAAAATGACTTTGCAAGAAGAAGCCAGGTGGAATAGCAAATGCATAGGATAACGAAGTAGCTATCCAAAATGAATTCAACAGAGCCAAACCATGCAGTTAACTTGCATGAAAACAATGTGGATAACCAGTCATCAGGAAACTGATGCTTGAGGGACAAAATTATTAGATAGCAACAAGTGTTAGAGAGATTGGAATATGTTATATTCCGTGGCCAGTTCTCTTTTTGCTTTACCAAAATCTTCCTGAATGACTGTTTCAAAATAATAAAGGAGGTAAATGGCACAGTACTTTATGGGTATATTGAATGTTAAAAATATACATTTTTTTAAATCAGCATATTCCCATTTGTTCTTTAAGCAATAAAAAATTCAATGTTTCCAGAATGACACTGTTAAGTAAATAAAAAACATATTCAAGAACACCAAAGTCTAGGTGTGCTGTCTAGGGCAGATGAATCGCTTATTTTCATCTTTGAAACTATTTGCTCAGATGTACTGATCAGAGAGAATCTTCTCAGAGGGCTCTGATGAAGTGGTGTCAGAGTAGATGACTAATCTGGTGACTATTTCTATAGCTTTTCTGAGGAAGCGTGAAGAGGTGTGCTCGGAGGCCCGGCCTTTGATCCTGGTTTTGTCAGCGAAGCTCTCTCAGAGGACACATCGCCTCATTTGGCTGTGCTTCGGCTTTGTTTGAGGAGGCATGGGCTGGCTGGATTCGAGGACGCAGGCTCTGAAAAAGGGAATGATATAATCATAGCACTGCTTGTAGAAGATTTTCCCAAAACAGGTTTCCACAGGGGCCAGGGGCAGAGGTTATTAGGGTCTCCCAGTGACATGGATCTGAAGTTCACTGGTGACCCGCAGACCTGAGTGGCTGAAGGAGGTGGAGGTGGTGAGGTAGAGCACAGGAGGAAGAGGAGGAGGGGGATGACTCTGCAGCCTGAGTCTGGGTGACAGATGGCTTCTTTCCTAGGACTAAGGAAACCTAAAGGGAGAGCTGGTTTGGAGGGAAGATAATGATTGATTTTAGGCATATCAAGATGTTGGCAGCAAATCTGACTCAAAACGTCCATCAGGTGGTGGGAGTGCGACCCTGGGGACTGGAGTGAGGTGGTGGTGGAGCCCTCTGCTTGAGCCCCGGCCACTCGAGGGAGCATGTGAGCGCTCAGAGAGACATGGGCCAAGAGCCGCTGACTGTTCCACTGGGACATGTCTAACTCTCTGCCCGGAGTTAAACGACTGCCGGGCCGCCGAGGGGAGCGGGCAGCCACGGACGCTCGGGGCCAACGACGGGGCGCGGGTTGACCGGTGCCAGCGCTCGCCGAGCCCCACTTCCGCTTCCTGACGGGATGAAATACACGTGATATATGATATACGTGGTGTAATACATGCATCGCATGTAATTTGTGATCTAGACCAGGGCACATTGAGGGTGAAAGGAGGGGACAATTGCTAGCCACGCCGGGAAAACACGTGTTAACAGGATTGCCCAGGAGCTCGGGTAGTTCCTCCACAGGGACAGCGGCACGTGTCGGCAGGTGGAGGGGACGACTGACGTAAGGAGAAGTCGCAGTCCCTGGTTCGTTCCCCGTGTGAGCCGGATCATTGCTCGGGTGAGCTATGACGTCTGCCACGTGCAGCCGAGCCGCATGTGCACTCCAGCATTTTCCATAGACTTGCCAAAGGCTAGCATGCTAATGAGTTTGGTACTTTCAGTGTGTAAGACATTGGAAGTCTGGAGTTTTACCTCAGTTCCGTGTGAATTTCCCAGTTCCCATAAGTTATTTACCTGAGCTTTATTTTTTTTGTTGTTTGTTTTTGAGACAGAGTCTCGCTCTGTTGCCCGGGCTAGAGTGAGTGCCGTGGTGTCAGCCTAGCTCACAGCAACCTCACACTCCTGGGCTCAAGCGATCCTTCTGCCTCAGCCTCCCAAGTAGCCGGGACTAAGGCATGCGCCACCATGCCTGGCTAATTTTTTCTATATATATTTTTAGTTGTCCAGCTAATTTCTTTCTATTTTTTAGTAGAGAGGGGGTCTCGCTCTTGCTCAGGCTGGTCTCGAACTCCTGACCTCGAGGGATCCACCCACCTCGGCCTCCCAGAGTGCTAGGATTACAGGCGTGAGCCACTGCGCCCGGCCCTACCTGAGTTTTAGTTTGTTCATCTGGGGTGGGTGTGTGTGTGTGTGAGAGAGAGAGAGAGAGAGACAGAGAGTCAGAATATTATCTTTTCTTTCCCCCCCTTTTTTTTTTTTTGGTGAGGGGAGTTTACTTCTTCCCAATTCCATGCCTCTCTCATTCTACTTTTTTAAATTCCTCCACCCCTTCACTTTTAAATTCCCCTTGTTAAGAAGGCAAAGTTAAGCCACTCTTGAAAAATGTCCTTTATGTTCTGTGGCAGTGTATGTTTGTTACTGCCAATGACATCTTGCTTTAGAGGAGCAGTTTATCATTCACAAGTACTTTCTTATAAATTACATCATGTTGATGGGCAGGAAAATACCAATTTAATCTTTTGCATATGATAATTTTGGGGCACAGAGAGGTTAAGTGACTAACCTGAGGTCACGCAGTTAGTAAGTGGTAGACCTGTGCCAAAAATCAAGATTTTTCTCTAACTTTAAGGTGACTGTCTTTCACCATACTAAATTGCAATGTTAGAATGGAGGCTTATGCTTGAATATAAACTGCAAAGGAAAAAAAGAGATAAAATATCCAAAATATATTCCATCATTCTCCCTGTTGTTAAAAACAAATTACTTTCATTAGACGAGTAACAGATGACTATATTCTTGTTTTAAAAACTTCTGACAGTACAAACAAAGCAACCCAGTCTCACTGCCCTTCACAGGGCTAATTACTTTGATCAGTTTGATACATATTCCTGTCTTTTAAAAAGTAGTCCCCAGTGTTGTTTTATCTTGTTAGAAAAAGTAGTATATGGTCATTATAGAAGTAAAAGGAAGAAAAAAAATCAAACACTCGTTATCATCCTACACAAAGATAAAGTTAATATTTTAGTGTATTTTCTACTACCTGTAGTCCTTTACCTATGCATGTATTCATAATGATACATATTGTATGTAATTAAGATTTTAATGCATATACAATTGGCTGTTTCTTAAAAAAATTAACATTATATTATGAACATTTTCTCATGTTGTTAACAATTTTATAGAAAAGATTATTTTAATGGTAGCATATTTATTTACTTAGAGATGGTCCCATAATTTAGTTATTCATTTACTATATTATTAGAAATTTCCAGTGTTTCTGTAATCATAAATAATGCTGAGGTATAAACTGTCTCTTTTATAAAATGAGAATATTTCTTATTCTAATTTTATGCATTTTCCTTTACTGACCCCATTGAGTGTTTTTGTAGGAAGAGAGACTAGGTAGCCTGTTAATTATTGAATCTCTTAATCTGGGTAAGCGTCTCACATCTACTGAGCCATTTATATCAAAGGAATAATGATTGGGACATTAATAATGAGCATGCATCTTTGGCTTTTTATTAATGCCATCTGTTCAGTAACACATTAATGAGCTTACACTTCTGACCTGTGCAAAGTGCTTTTAATTACAGTTGTTTTCTTTGTCTCTTTGCTTCTTTGATTCTACCAGACTGTTGGATCCTTTGAACATACTGTCCATTCTTCAGAGTGGCAAATGAGCTCTCTGGCTTGGAGTTGATTTAAACATGACAGTAGAAAAGCAATGATTAAAATACAAATATCCCTGTAAGCATTTCATGTAGCACTGAATATAGGATGGATGTTGTAGAGGTTAAAGGTTCCCATGGTCTAGCTGATTAATAGATAAATCACAAAAAATTTGAGCAATAGACAATTGCTCAAGGATTACAAATGAAAATAAAAGCATAAATATGATCAATCTAAATAGTAATCAAAGAAATCAAAATAATTCAAATAAGATAGCCTTTTAAGCCTATGAAATTGACAAATATTTTTAAATGAATATCTAATTTTGTGAGGGATATAGAGAAATAAGCATTCATGGAAAGCTTATTAGCCAATGAAGATGTAAAATGATGACATTTCGTCAATTTGGAAGTAAATATTAATGCCTTAAAATCTGCCTTCTCTTTGAGCCAGTACTTATACTTAGAAAAATGTATCCTGAAGAAATAATTATTATTATGGGATTCTGATAAAGATTTGTTATAAAAATATTCATTCAGGATCTTGAATGCCAAGAAATAAATAGAAACAGCCTTACTATTACTTTATTCAGTTGATAATTATTTATTGAGTGCTACTATGTGCCAAATTCTATCACACCTCAGAGTTTTGGGGTACAATGGTGAACAAGGCATGGTTCCTCCTACCAAATACCTGTAGTCCAGCATGGTACAGCCATTAATGGAATCCTAGGCACCCATTAAAAATGACGCCATACACTTCTTCTAGACAAGATGGAACAACAGAGTTTGGCTCTGCTGTACGGCCTTAAACAACAAAATGCCAGAGAAATTATTTAAAATAATGGTTTCAGGCATTGGAGAACAGGCAGTGCAGGACTGTGATCTCTGAATGAAAGAAAATAAACAAGATGAGCGCTAAGATTGTACCAGGTTACCATCTGCAAGAAGTTTGAGGGTGAGGGTAAGGGTGGTCTCTCTTTCTGAGTTGAAGAGATGGAGACCAGAGTTTGGGGAAATCAAGGCTGCTGAATTTTTCATAGTGGAGTACCGAAGAGGAAGAACTCCACAAAGAGAGAACTTCAGAGATCTCTAGAGGACCCCCTGAGTCTTTAAGTACTGGTCAGTACACATGTGAGAGGAAGCTGTCTGGGGCTAGGAAACAACTGCAAGAAGGAGTAGGGAGAACAATATCCGCATCACCCAGGGTTGGGGAATATTCTTGTTTCCACTGGCCAGAGTAGAAAGACTTCAAGGAGTAGAATCCTTAGAAAGTTATTACATTAATAATGGAGATAAATTGGCCTTAGACTAAAGGCTGCTCTGAATCTGTCCTAACAAAGATGAAAAGGAAGACTCAAAAGGATCCAACTGATTAAAAGTAACCCAATTGTACACTAGAAACAACGTTCAATTTAAAGGAATTTAAAAAATCCAACCAATGATGGAAAATTCACTCTGGCAGCTAATCAAATTTACCAGGCATGTGAAGAAGTAGGAATATATGACCCATAACCAGGAGAAAAATTAGTCAATAGAAGGAGATTCAGAAATGACAGAGATATTCTAACTAGCAGAAATAGGACATTAAAATAGTCACTATAAATATGTTTTATATGTTCGAAAAGGTAGAGGAAAACATGAACATGATGATGAGACAAACTGAAGATATAAAAAAGAAATAAATGGGACTTTGGAGGTGAAAATATCATAAATAACAAATACACTATGTAAGATAAACAGCAGATTAGACACTACAGAAGAAGAGATCAATTTGAAGACATAGCATCAGAAACTATGCAAAATGCAGCAAAGACGTAAAAAATTTTAGATGGAATAGAGCATCAGTAATGTGTGAGATATCATAAGGCAGCCTAACACGTGTGTTACTGGAGTCCTAGAAAAAGATGGAAGGGAGAGATCAGAAAAAGAATATTTGCAGAAATAATAGGTGAAATTTGGGGAGCTGATCAATTGCAAAGGGGGAGAAGGCAAGCTTTTGGATGATGGAAAAGTCGTATGTTGTAATTGTGGTGGTGGTTAGACAACTTTATCGACATGTCAAAATTCATCAGATTGTACTTAAAATTGGTAAATTTTATTGCATATAAATTTTACCTCCATAAAAATTATGATTCTTCCCCAAAATGATGTGGAGAAATATGAAAAGATGTTTAAGGGGTAGTATATTTTCAAAAAGTTTATAAATAAATTACATTTACATTGATTATTTTTGAAAATAATGCAGGAGACTGAAGATAAAATATTAGCAATGCTAATTGTTGCATAATGGGAAAAAGTAAATTAATTTTTCTTCTTTTTAATTATCTTTATTTTTAGTTTTTTTCCCAGGAAGAACACATATTATTGATATGAGAAAGAAAATATTGCCATATCTTTTGATGCCAAGAAACCTCGGAGTTTGGGGGATAGCACCTGCTAACACTAAGGTTAATGCTTCCTGAAAGAGAGGAAAACATCAGTAGTGTCCTCCTGACATGTAAAAGACAGTAGCATCTTTGTCCTACCTGTTTCCTAAGTTAGCTGACTATGATACTCCTGTATCATGGCTGTACAAAACAGTACTTTTTTGGTAGTATGTTTCAGACAACCAATTTAACCAGTGAAATCTACAAAGAGAATTTATTGGCTCTGATTACTGAAAAATTTGGACTTCAGGCATAGTTGCATCCAGGGATTCAAACACCATAGCTTTTCTTTGGTTCCTACAACTTCTAGCTGCTTTGCTCTTTGATGACTTCATTCACAGGCAGGTCTTCTCCATGTAATAAGAAATAGGGCTCCCAGCAGCTCTAGACTTGCATGCCTTTAGTACTTGAATCAGTTAGGATTCTTAGTTGTCATTGAAAGTTTACTCTTATTAAGCAGGAAAGGAAATTATTAAAAGATAATTGGGTAGCACCTAATGTCTAAGATTGCTGTAGAATCAGACAGAAATGACACCCCAAAACTCTAAGCCCAAAGACCACAGCTCCTACTACCTACCTTGGACACTGTATGCTGCTGTGAGGAGTGTGGCCACAGGTATTCTCATAATCTGGGTGCAGAGAGTTCTCCAAACCTCACCTTCAATCCCCCAATCTCATTCCTTCTAAATATCTGAGTATCTGACCAAAGCATTAGGACATGCCAGTGAACCTGTATAGATGTATAGATGTAACCTGTATAGATGTAACCTCAAACCCTTGCTGTTGCAAATTGGACTAAATTAGAGCTCTCAAGTTTCTACTCACAGGGAGATTTCCCTTCCTCCTTGTCCCTCAAGGGTGCCTCTAAATGGGTGTGAAACATTTCAGCAAATCTTTCTGTTGTTGCTGGAACGACTCCCAGAGCCTTCTCTACACTCGGTTCAAAATTTCTCGTTTGTAATCAATTATTCACAGGCCACTTTCCTGAAGCCATAAGTGGGGGCCAAGGAGGGGTGGCATTAGGTCAGAAGTAGGCATGTTGGAAGCATGAACCACTTGTCCATGAAACTTACGCTTTCAGAATGTGTGCTTTGGCCTGTAGCAAAACACTTCTACTCCCTAATAATGTGCTACAGGGTGTACTCAATTAATGGCAGGGCAGATGAGATAACCCACGCACAGGGTCAGCTGGTGTCCCATGATCCGACAATTAGCTTCTGTCAGAGTCCAGGAGCAAGGTGTTGCTCACAAGAAGAATAATAACTTGCTGAAAAGGGCATGGCTTTTATCCAAAACCTGGGGGGCCGCCACGTGATTCTTGTATTGTGATTTGCCAGGGCTCTATTTAACATTCTTTTTTGCTTCATTTGATATTTTGAGCACTGTCTGACGTCATGGATCATACAGGTTAAGTAGCAGAGCTGCTTGAGCTGTGGTTCAAACTAGAGAGAAAACCCTCAATTGATTAGGGAGGGCCCTACTCAAAGTCAGCAGCTTTGTAGGTCAGCTGGTAAGTGGACCAGGGCAGCAAGCACAAATGCAGGAATATTGCCTCCCAGATCCAAAGAGAATCATAAAATTTTGGGTTTCTTTTTTGGTGAGAGGAGGTGGAATTTTACCAACTTTATCCCCATTTTGGAGGTGCTACCTCAACTTGTCCCAGATCACTGGACCCCCAGATACTGAAGTTGCATATCCTGATAGTATCTTGGAATTTTTTCCTTCTTACATATGCTGTCTTGCCAAGGCATCTAGGATAACATTCTTCTTTTTGTCATATCAATGACATTGATCAATGAGAGATGGGATGGTGTTACCAAGGGATCCATGAGCTAAATTTTAGCACAGAGCCAGGAAGTTGACATAACTGAGAAAGATGATGAAGATGAAGATGTTTTGATTATCTCTTCTGGGAGAAAGCAGGGATTTTGGTGTCTGCATAGTGATGAAAAGAAAAAAAAGCATTTTCCTGATTAACAGCTGAATGTCAGGTGCTAGAGACCATTTTGATTTGCTCAAGCAAAGCAACTGTATGTAGAACTAGCAGGTACAATTGGAGATGATGCTTGATTAAATTTATAATAATCTGCTGCTGTTTTGTAAGTCCCATCTGCCTGCTACACTGATCAAAGAGGCAAAGTAAATGGGAATGACAGATGCACCAGCCCTGCATCCTTCAAGCCTTTGATGGTGCAACTAGTCTTTGTCTTAGCAGTGGGAGTTCAAAGAGTTTTTACTTGTCCATTTCCATCATCATACACCACAGTTCAGGAAGCTAATGTGCAGATTCTGAAAAGTTCTGGGTGTACCTATTTCACCTATACACTCAGACCTGGTGACATAATCACATGATAGGTTTAGGGTCATGATAGGCATATGAGTAGGTGAATTTATCTGATATTATAATCCTCAACTATAAATGGTATACCACAGGGTGGGTCTCTAGGAATTTGCACAGTTTATAGCCAATGCCAATAAAGATTCAAAGGACTGGATGTTTCCATTTCTCCAATGTATAGTTATCTTGGCAAACGGTCATAGTCCTCATAGTTTCCATAGGAAAAGCTAGCAGGAGGGTGTACAATATTTGCTTTCATGTTACTGCAGGTTTCTTCCTCAAAGGTGTCCTTTCCTTCCAGGTCTATGAAATGATTAAGATCAGAGAACCGGATGAGGAGAGTGGTTTTTTTATTATAGTGACACATCAGTCTTTTGCTTGCCAGACCTAGAGTTTTTTAGTTATAAAAATCAAATAGGACCTTAGTGGGCTCCTGCTATTTAAATTGGAGGGGCCCCATGATGAGTTAGCCGCTAGCAATGATCATTGAAAGCCAGATGATTCTGCCCAGTTATGTTATTTTGCATTTGTCTATCTTGCATTTGATCATTAAAAAATAACATTCATCCTCTGTGACCCCAGAATGCTGGTATTTCTAGTGAAATCAGGTCTGCTCATTTCTATTGCAGCATCTCTGGCCTACAGAGAACAGCCAGGTGAGATCTTCAAGCAAGGTAGGAGCAGTTTTATTAGCAGAGGGATCGAATGTTTCTACTAGCAGTAGACTCAGTGGTGGTAGAGCACAGCAGAGTCAGAGTCGCCTGAATCCTCCCAAATGTCCTTACTCCAAATCTTGGGGGTCCTAGTCTTTTATTATCAGGGCCCTTAGTTTCATCTAAGAGATATGCCTAGGCTTTAAATTTAACTAACATTGTAAATTGGCAATATCTAAGATTCATCTTCGAGTTTGTTCTGGGGCTATCATAGGTTTCCAGGAGCGAGCCATAGAAGATTATTATAGGACCATTATGTTTCATAGAAAGTCCCTGATTGAGGGTATGCATTTTTAGCAAATGATTCTGGGCTTTGCACATATCCTTCTCTTTCTTTAAGCTGTCAAATGCCATGAACAACCACCACCCCGTCTTCACTGTCCTTCCATTTCTTCATTCCTTTTATATAGTTACATGATGCTCAGTCTTCTAAAGCCTCGCCACATTCTACGTGACCACAGGTAATAATCTGATGACTCATTTGCCTCTGGCTGTTGTGGTCAGACAGAATCTCATCCATTAACACCAACTGGATTTTCATTCTATGCAGCCACGACCAGGCCGGATGATAGTTTCCAGATTGCCCTGTTGCCTTGAGTGTCTAGGCTGGGAAGCATGTCTGATGCAGGTGTCAGCGCCATTTAGGTTCTGTGGTGGGTAGAATAAGTCCATGTCCTCATCCCTGGGTCTGTGACTGTGTTAGGTTACACGGCAAAGGAGATTTAAAGCTGCAGATGGAATTAAGGCTGCTAATCAGTTTACCTTAAAATAGACAGATTGTCCTGGATGATGCAGGTGTACTCAGTATAATGACAAGGGCTCCTAAAAGCAGAAGAGGAAGGAGAAGAAAGAAGTCAGAGGAAGATAACGACAGTGGAAAAATGGACAGAGATCCAACATTTCTGGCTTTAAAGATGGAGGAAAGAGGTCTGTAAAATATGGAAAAGGCAAGTAAATGAATTCTTCTCTAGAACCTCCAGAAAGAAACACGACCTACGAACACCTTGATTTTAGGACTCTGACTTCCAGAGCTGTAAGAGAATAAATCTGTGTTGTTTATAGCCACAGAGTTTGTGGTGATTTGTTACCACAGCAGCAACAGAAAATGCAAGCAGGTTCTTAGTTTCTAGAACAAGAAACTAAATAGCTGTTTTAAATAGAGGAGAGTTATTAAAAGAAATCCAGCAAGTCGTTCACGGAATCTCTAGGCAGGCGGGAGGCTCCGTGTTGGAAGCCACACCGTGATTTCCTGCAGACGAGGCTCACTGACCGGCCAGGCTCACTGCAGCTTGCCCTGCTGACGTCCACGCTGGGCCCCGGGCATCAAACGCTGCTGCTAGAGCCGCAGCCTCTCTCTGTGCCTTCTGACAAAGGGACGTAGATTCTGGCACATGTCACCTTCTCCAGAAACAGATTTCGTGCGGTCTCCACTGCTTTCAAAAGCTATGGTGTGTATGTCTGGTTGCCTGGCTTGGATTTCAGGCATGCACTGTCGCTGCAAGGGGGGCTGAAAGGTGAACATCTGGCGTGTTTGACTTCTCTGATAGGACTCACGCTCCGCCTCCAAGGTGGTGGATTCTTCCCACATAAGAAGGTGGTTCAAATGCTGGGTTATTGCGAGGAACAACTGTCTTCCACGACACTTACAATCCTGGAGGAGGAGAGGTTCTCTCTGTTTCCCACGGTCTGTTTCAATCTCTGAAAAGGACACGGGTTGGCCTTGCTTGGGTCCTTTGCTGGCCCTGTAACCCGTTACTGTTTAAGCTGAGTAGCGGCTCACCGACTGGCTAGTTTGGGTGGGGATCCTTGACGGCCAGCCCTTTATGGAAAGGTGCGGGTACCAAGAGGAAAAGTGGTTCTGTTATTAAAAGTCGGGGAAAGGGAATGGAAGAAGGGGCAGGGAAAAGACGCAGTGTGGTGAAAAGAGGTTACCATTGTAGCTAGACCCATGCTGCCCACTCATGCATTGTTTGATGATAGGGATATGTTCTGAGAAAGGTGTCGTATGGTGATTTCATCTTTGTGCAAATACCATAGAGTGTCCTTTCACAAACCTAGATGGAATAGCCCACTACACACCTAGGCGTTATGGTGTAGCCTATTGCTCCTAGGCCACGGACCTGTACAGCACGTCTACACTGAATACTGTGGGCAACTGCAACACAGCAGTCAGTATTTCTGTATCTAAACATAGAACAGGTAATGATAAGACTTAAGATGGCTACAACATCACTAGACCATAGGAATTTTCCAGTTCCATTATAATCTTGTGGGACCACTGTGGTAGATGTGGTCTGTCATTGACCAAGACGGTGTTATGTGGTTCATGACTGTAGTTAAATGCCAGCTATACTGCTTGTTAGTTTGCAAAGTTAAATTTATTCCAATACACCTGCAGTTTACCAGAGGAATTAAGAGTACTGGTTCAGGTGCCAGGTTGCTCGGTGTGTGTCCGAGTTCTGTCACTTATTGGCCATTTGATTTTGTGCTTCAATTTTCTCCTTTGTAAAATAAGTATAAAAATAGTACCTACTTTACAGAATAGTTGTGATTAATACATGAGTTAATAACTGTAATAAGTGTAGGGTAGTGTGTGATAGACAATACTAACCATTAATTATTATTATTATTTTAATATAACTCAGACATGCAAAGAAAGGAACTTATAATTATTTTTATATAACTGATTTAATCTAGTTTTCAAATTCTTATTTCTGCTAATGGTGGTGAAGGTGTGAGTTGTGGGAGGAGGACTGAAAATTGCTAGTAAAAGGAAATTTAAATAGCTTCTGTTAGATATAAATTCAATCAGTTTAAAATTCAAACCTCTTATGAAGCTGCTCCTCCTTCATGGGGTCTCCCGCCCCCCTTTCCTTCCCTAATGTGCACTGGATGCCAGGAGAAAGTGTAGGTCATTATGGTGGCAGGACGGGGTGTGGGCTGTGGTGGTCTTCTGAGTCTGCTCAGATCTCGTCCCTGGGTATCCTACTGGTGGCCACTGAGGTATGGCCTGGTTTTTGGCATCAAACTGGTATGCTTCCCCTAAAGACTTCGGATGCTGCCACAGCCACTGGACCCAAAGTCCTTGCTCATTGTGGGCATTCGTCCTGAATCCAGATTGTGTGGCTTCTACCTTCCCCAGATGTGCAGGATTTTCAGGTGCTTTCTCTGCACATATGGCGTGAGGCACCAGCCTTAGCCATGCCTACACTATTGATCCTGCACCATGTTGAAACAGCATAACAAATGCTAGTCTTCTCTAAGGAGTTCACATTATTTTAGGTTATTCTTTAGAGAAATGAGGAATAAGTCCCTCTGTGTTTGGGTTCCTCTAGAACTATTTGGGTGTTTTTATTCCCACTTGCATCCCCACCCAGGGTTTTGACCATAAGAGGACAGCCATAATGCCTGAGTCTAAACTCTTTTTTTTAAATTTCATTCTCTCTTCTCTTCTCCAGCTTCCGCAGTGACTGATTTTTTTTTTTTCTCTCTTTTCTCTGAGGAGCGCATATACTGTACTCTTTCTGGCTTTATTTCTCTGATTTGCTTTTCAGGCTCTGGTTCTCGGTATTTCAAGGGAATCCTTTTGAGTTTGGAAATTTCCATTCCCTTTCAACAAAACCTGGTTATCAAAACTAAAAATGTAACTAACAAATATATACAAGTTAAAACTGAACTGAATAACTTCTTTTTTATTTATTTGTTCCCTAAAAGTGTTAAATGCTCTTGATCTTACTGGATGGGGAGTAGCAAGGCAACTATACCAGTTTTATATTTTCAAAATATTATCTGTGTTCTACCAGTTACATAGCCGGTACTTAATAAATGGTAGCTAGTATTGTTATTTTTATGTAAATACTCATGTTCAAATGAAACCAATAAATTATGCTTAATTTTATGCATAAGAATTGGAGTTGCTTAGCAATATATTAGAGCCCCGCACCCTTCATTCATTCATCCATTTATTCATTCATTCATTCACTCAACAAATATATACTGATAACCTACTATATGCTAGGAATTATTCTAGTGTTATATAATTCCTTTATTAGAATTTAGGCCAAAGAGGAGACGTTGCTTTTATCAGTGAAATTTTCTACAAAACGCCCCAGGTTCTTTAGTAACTAAATTGGATACTGCCCAAGATGGACCAGGTACACACAAAATCCACCTGTAAACAACGGGTAAGTTTTCAATATAGCATCCCAGTTCAATGAGGTTAAGTTGCTTTCCCTGTCCTCCATCCAGTATTAGCTAAGAAAGGGAGTAAATGATCAAGTTGTTGGGTGTAGCACCACACATCTTTTTGTTTGAGCAAAGCCAGGCCAGCACTATTGGCAGGTTCATGGATCTTTCTCATGGTTCATGGTTTCCTTCTCCTTCTTGCTTAATCCTGGCCATGAGCTTTGACAGTGGCCATAGCAGCAGAGGCAGGGTCAGTGTCAGTGATGAGTGTTACTGAATCCAGGGAGAAGTGCCTCTCACCTCACTGATTTGTGGAGCTGGAAGCCATCGGTGCTATTGGAGTCTGCCTGTTACTGGTGAGAAAAGGCTTTGTTCCAAGTGTCGAGTCCATATGTCTTTTTGATCCTCTGTTTTCTATTTTCATGTAAATCACGGTATGATTAGACTTCACATAGTCAGTGATGAGATCCTTGAGAAAACAGGTGATGAGAAACACCTTGGTTATACTGTATATGTTATGTGTAGATCATATTTACCATAGCTAGTTGATAATATGTAAGGCTCGTATAAGCTTATATAACTTACATAACTTAATTTTACCAGTTCTCAGTAATGATAAAAATATAACCAATTTTCCAGAGATTATATGACTTTTTTTGTATGTGTGAGGGAGATTTTAAGTATTTTGCTATGTGTGAAATGGCAATCTTTTATGTGCAAAAGCAGCTTTTAGAAAGATAGCAATAGATATGTCAAGATAAAACTGAGGATGCTTGCCTATGCAGGAAAATGTCACATATAACCAGATTGGTTTGTAAATGCAAAAGCTTCTTCTTATAGCTCTTTTGAACCTATTGAAACAAGGTTTTTCCTATGTACTAAGAAAACTCACATAATTTTGAGTTCATCAGTTGTGACGTGTCTACTATGAAGACTATTTCTTTGAAAAATGATCTCAAGTTATCTACTTCTGGGACTAATAACTGAGAGATTCTTTGTAAGATGACTGAGAAATTTTCCAATTTTTGAACTGACTCTTATGTAGTATTTAGGTTCTTATGTTCCTAAACAGCTGTTTTAAACTGTGTATTTGTAAATCTAATCACATTTCAAGTGTCCTGAGCAAAAATCATCTTGCTAATCACAACCTGATTTAGCTATTTTATAATTTTTTTCTTAAAAGCAGGGCATGCCTGCTTTATATTTCACATAAAATAAAGTATTTTCAAATGCTAGATTTTTATTAGTGTGTGAAGTGCATGGATCTTAACTGTACAGTTTGATGGGCTTTGACAAATGTATGTGCCTATGACCAACATCCTTATAAAGATGTAGCATTTCCATCAACCTGTAAATTTCCTCCCATGGCTTTGCAGTAAATTCCTTCCCTACCTCCTAACCACTGTTCTGGTTTCTATTAGTTTATCCTGCTCTTGAACTTGCTATAAATGGGATACCCTTTTATGCCTGTATTCTTTTGCTCAACAAAATGTTTTTGAGATTTTTCAGGTTCATTCAGGATTTTATGAGTATCATTAATTCATTCATTCTTATTTCTATGCAGGATCTGATTGTATGATTTTATCACAATTTGTTTAACCTTTCTCCTATTGATGGACATTTTGATTGTTTCCAGTTTTTGGCTATTATGAATAAAGCTGCTATGAACATTCTTATAAAAATCTTTGTTTTCATTTGTCCTGGGCAAATTGCTAGAATTATTGGATAATACAGTAAGAATACATATAATTTACAAAGAACCAAAAAATGGCTTTGGTTTTGCAATCATACTACAGGAGAGTTTTCTTTGCCTTTTTGGTAACTGGCCTAAAAAGCAAAGATTTTATGTTTTATCGAGATAATTTTTGTGTTGCTTTACAGATTTTTTGATTACTTAGGAAAACAGATTTAAAAGGGTTAAGGTTTTTACATTCATTTAATTTTCTGTATTGCCTTTGAAATCTTTTGATTATCACTCTGATTAGATGAATAACTATTACCTATGATTCTGCTTTGATGAAGTGTTTTGAGCCATTTGATGTCTTTGGCAGGTTTCCCCAGGATTGAAATCCTAAATTAAATCTTTTGGACCTAAAATTAACTTTGAGATTTTTCAGTTGGGCATCTGGAGAACCTCAAAGAATGTATCCCTTAATTTGTAGAGATATTAAATGATTAGACATATTTGCTAAATTGTATGGGAGACATCATAAAATGTCTTTCAGTTATCTTTATGAGTATATTATTGATATAAATATTCCAAAACTAATATAAATTCATAAAAATTTAATATGTTGTTAGTCATAAGTTTGGCTGTTATGTTAAATCTTTTCTAAAGTTATATTTGTATGAATATGTTATTAATGTGAATATTCTAAAGATTATATGAAATTTATAAAAGTCTGAGAGTCCTCATGTGATGCTGTCAGTTATGATTCTGGTTGTTATCTTAAAATGCTGCATGTAATAGAGATAACTAAATTTCCTTGCCAATTGGGAACTTTCATCAGATTTTAACCATGGCTAGTCTAGGTTTTTGTCATCCACGGTTATTGTTCAGAATTCCTCTCTAAAATCATTTGCAATCAGTTGTAGTCCAAAATTGCTTTTCATGGAAAATATTCTAACATGTACTCTTAAACCCAGATTCCTGATAACTTTAAGATCAATGGACTAGGTAAAAACTTCCAGAACTCTAATAAAAAACTGATGTGTTCAAGAAGATTGTTAACTGAACACCAAGCAGAGCAAGAGTTCCATGGGACTGCACTGATGGAGGACTAAAGTGATTTTTTTTAATGAAGTTTTCTTTGAAATATTGCTGATTCTTTTTATACTTTGTTTTCCAGAGTCAAGACAACTCTTTTTTCTTTTGAGCTATCAATATCTTAAAGCAATTGGGTAAAGTATCCTTTTGTGAACAAAACTGAAACATTTACCTTTCTCTCTCTACCTGAATTTTTCAGAATTTGAAAACTATTCATAAGTACTCTTATTTTATGGCAATATAGTTATTTGTATAAGTTCAATAAGAATCTATTTTATTTAGTAATAGGACACATTACACATTGGAAACATTAGCTATTTTACCAAGGCTTTGACTGGAATGTCATATTTTTAAATATGACAAGACTGCTTTGAGGGATTGAGATTGACTTTATAAAGCCCATAGACTTGGAAAAAGACTGGCTGGGTACCTCGTCCACATGGTTCCCTTACAGGGTTCCTGAACTTGTGATAAGTGAAGAATATCACTTTTGGGCAGGCCCAGGAATCTCAAGTTATTTTGAGGACCTCAAGAAGAGAGGAATTTACCCAGTTTGTGCCATTAATACAGACACAATCTGACGATGAACCTTGGCTTGGGTTCCTTGTCTCAAGCGGCTTTTAAAAGTCTAATTCAAAATCCCTTCTGAAAAAGTTCCAGCTAAGCCAACTAAAAGGAGCATATATGGCCAATCACTATTCTTGCACTTTATGCAAATAATCAAGCCAAGTATAATAAAACCAAAAATTACATTGCAAATAATTTGGCTCACTATGATTTCTCTTTGGTAGATAAGGGGGACTGGAGAGAGAAAAATTATGTTTTGATAGAAAACCTTAGCACACCTGTTATTAGATTCTAGCCCTGACTGTTGTTTTTGTTTTTTTTTTTTTTTAAATTTGCCTATAATTTGAACTGAATACTGGATTATTTCCTGGTTACAAGTCTCTAAAGAAGAAGCTGGATTTAATTTTCTTTATGATGTTTTTAGTTGGCTCCCTAATGCAATAGGTTCTTTTTTTTCTGTTCTGGCATACAAATTAATTGTTTGATTATAATCCTCATGTGCATTTTTTCCACTATTTAAATTATTAGTCCTATATATCTCTTGTTGCTTTATCTCTAAGAAAACCAAAATTATGAAATCCTGAAGGCTAGAAATGATTCAACAAGCAACAGCAGCTATAAATCAATGACTTGTTTGGTTGGTTACCCTCTGGACTAAGTTCCTTATTTTGTTCTGGTGTTCTTGTTGTTATTATTATAATCGTAAACGTAGTTGTTATTTTCCTGGCTATTAAGTTATTCATGATTTGTATTTCTGCTTGTTTTAGATCAATGGCTAAGGCCAAAACAATGGTCACCCAGTGATGGGGAATGACTCATTATTCAGGAGAATAGCGTGTAGACTCGTGTCATGAGCCACCCTGCGTTGCCAGCAGTCTGGATTGCCTACAATAACAAAGTTCTTTTCCTCCACCAGGAGACATGACTTCCTGGGAATGAGCCTTCCCAACACCAAGAAATGAAGAACATCTATCACTCTAAGTTAAGCAGAGCTTGATCATCAATGCTTCCAGGAGAAGATTCTGATCCAAGAGAAGGGGGGAAATGATAACCTGCAGGTCACATTTGATAGTTTACTTTAAAAGAAAACAGGCTTACAAATTAACCTACCTTGAGAAGGTCTTGTGATTCCAGGAGACATCCTGTTCCTGAGTAAGGAATCTTGTCATGAGTTCCTCAGATTGTTGACATACCGATTAATGCGTAACCTACTGACACTGAAAAGGAAGCTGATGTGTTTCTGAATCCTAAAATTTTACTGATTGTCTCACATGTAGACATTGTAGCCTGTCTGTTGGAATCCGTATCCAATGATTGTAACCTCTGTATTTTAAACCTCCAATGAAAATAGACAACTTCAGTATGAGGAATCCTCTCCCTTCTCTTAAACTCTCCTATAAAAGCCTTTCAACTTGTAACAGATTCTGAAACACTCCCAGCTTTGTTGATGTGTCTTCCAAACTAGTAAAGGTATCTTTTAGCCTAAAAAAGCATTTTTATGTGGTGTCAGCTTGCTAAGAATTGTGGAGTTTATTTTTCCTCAGTTGTCTTTATTTCCAATATTTTTATACAGTAGAGGAATTCTATGGGATCTTGATTTGAAAAACTAGAGATTCACTGAACTGAAGGTCCTAGTCTGGGATCCAGGAGAATGGTATTTTCTGTTGGTTTGAAATTCCAGATGTCTGACTTCAGGCAAGCCCTTTAAAATGTATCTTGAAGAAAACAAAGATAATGATGTTTATCCTAACCTGCAACTCATGGAATTTCGCAATTGGATGTGGCCTTACAGATTATCTTCTTCCACCTGGTAATTTTATGTATGTAGAAGAAAACTGACCTGAGGTTTTCAGAGGTTGAGTAACTTGCCTAAAGATATTCAGCTTATTTATGGCAGGGCGGGAATTTGAACCCTGGACTCTTGTTATCAGTCTAATGTGATTTTTACTCAAATGTGGTGAATTTAGAGAGCATTAGGTTACAAAATAATGAGTCTATACATATATATTGTCTAATATAAGGTGATAAATGATTTAAACATTTTTATTAAATGCTGTTATAGGAATTTCAAAACATAGCATTTATCTTTTATAGCTGAGTTTAAATTCAAGACAGTATGTCAAAAGAGCCCTATAAATACTTGTCAAGTAGAAAATAATCTGGTTTGAAGAATATATCATTTTCCTTTTTATTACTGATGTAATAATATAAACTTTTATTACTTTCACAGATTACAAATGTCTCATTTGATCCTCACAAAGTACTATAAAAATGACAACTAATATTTATTGAGTGCTTACTATGTGCCAGGAATTCTTCTAAATATTTATTATTTTTAGAGACAAGGTCTTGCTCTGTCATCCAGGCTGGAGGGCAGTGGCATGATCATATTATACCTCACTGCAACCTCCAACTCCTGGGCTCAAGCGATCCTCCTGCCTTAGCCTCCCAAGTAGCTGGGACTACAGGTGCACACCATCACACTTGCCTAATTTTTAAATGTTTTTGTAGAGATGGGGTCTCACTATATTGCCCAGGCTGATCTCAAAGCAATCTTCCTGCCTCAGCCTCCCAAAGTGTTGGGATTACAGTTATGAGCCAATGAGCCTGGCCTTTTCTAAGTATTTTATATATATTAACTTTATCCTTAAAACAACCCAAGTTACTACTATTATCCCCATCTTACAGATGAGGAAACCAAGTCACAGAGAATTAAAGTAATTTGCTCAAGGTTAATAGCCTTAAGGAGGCAGAGCTGGCGTTGGCTCTAGAGTAGATAACTTTAGTCATAGCTACTTTGCTATAGTTGTGTCTCAGGTGGGTGGGGCAAAGGTACAGACTGGTTTTTATATTTGTCCTATGTTGTTTTTTACTCCCAGTGCTGCTATTCACACAGGCCCTTTACGCAATGCCCCTTTTCAGGCCATATATGATACATTTTACAACTCAGGTCTTTCCTCTGTTACCCTATTCAATTTGCCAGACTCTATTTTGGAAAAAAATATTTCTTTATAATTTCATATAGTATTCTTTTTTCATATGCCAGAAAATGAGAAAATAAAAGAGCAGAGAAGAACAGAACTTAGTGACCCATTGGATGTAGTGTGGATGGAAAGGGAGGAGCTTAGAAGGATGGAACAGGCTGAGTAGCACAGGCTTGCAGGTGGAGATACTGAGTTCAGTTTTATATTTCATAATGTTTGTTATTTACGGAGCATTTACCATGTACCAGGTACTCTCTGTGAATATTTTATGTTAATTCTCATAACCACCTTATGAAGCAGGTACTGTATTATTCCCATTCTGTAGATTTGGAAATTGAAGCTTAGAGAGGAGGCAGCAGTCAAAGTCTCCTAACAAGCAGAGGCAATGCTGGGACTTGAATCCAGATTTATCTGGCACTAAGGAGTGCTCCTAATCAGCTCGCTCTGGTGCCTGTGAAGTGCCTTTGGGGCCATCTTGTAGAGATGTCCACCAGGCATCTTCAAATAAAAGTCTGGAACTCAGGGTTAGGGATGAATGCTTAGGCAGCTGTAGAATGGAAGTGGCCTTTGAGTTAAAGATTAGCTGAAAAGAAGACAAAGACAGCTTGCCACTGTGGATGAATTCAGGTGAGAGGTACACCCCTCACTTTTAAGAATAAACTTAAGGCAAATCATCAGGATTGGTCATCAGTTATGAGACATGACATGAAGTACGAGCATTCGGAATGTGCTTAACAAGCTACTCCACTGAGGAAAGTCAAGTTTGAAAAGACTTCCTTTCTCCCTAAGAAGGTCTTTATGGCAACTGTAACAAGTGAAGAAATTACTCTATTTAGAAAGATTTTATCATACCAAATAAACTTGGATTGCGTCTATAAAAGCTATCCATCTCCAATCAGATGACTCACACTAAGACAAGTGTAACAGCCAGGATTGTTTTTCTTTTCCATTTACAGCTGTCTGTGATTGCAGCTGACTTGGACACACTGAATGAACACTTAATGATCCTCCAAAACACCTTCTCTCATTTGGAGGTAATTCTGTGGACCCTGTAGTTGGAATCTGGGCAGGCACTCACTCTGTTCTGGTGCCATGTAGAAAACACGACATCACGGTGCTGGCCTGCTGGAAGCTCAGGGCCCTGCTCCCAGCCGGGATCAAAACTCTGCAGTCTCCATCTTAAAATGGATAAAATGAGATGCGAAAACAAAGAGTGTGTCTCTCACTTGGTTGTGTTCTGTCCCGTCAAAATTTTTTAGTCTTGAATGTCAGTGAAGCCCCCTGTGGTTGGTTTTCCAGACTTCCACCTTCCATTAAACTAGTCCACAGATAGTTTCATTCATTTCCTTACACTGTTCTCATACAGAGTTTCAAGACATTAATCAAAACAGCACCGAAATCGTATTTTTCCATTTCTCATATATGTTAGTCCTCATAAAAAATTTTTATATCCCCAAACACATGAGTTTCCCATTTCTAAGAAACAACTTGAAACAAGGTTTTTGACTTTTTTCTTTCTTTCTACTTTTCTTTTGGGTAGGAGTTATCTTAAGTCAGAGAGTCCTGGGTTTTACCGTAGCTCTATCAAGAAGTAGCAGTGTGACGATGGGCAAAATACTCAGAGACCCTTATCCTCAATTTTCTCATCTGTGAAATGGGGCCCTAACACTTGAGATTGTGAAGATGAAATGAGATATTTCTTCCTGGTCTAGCATGTTTCCTGGCATATTGTAGGCATCTGACATATGCTTGTGTCTATCTTGTCCTTGCTCCCTTTGTTTATAACTTATACATCATGTCTCTTTTTCTCCTGCTGGAAGGTAAAGGACTGAGGACAGTCATTTTGTGTCTGGGTAGGGTCTTCAGTAGAGCATGGGAATGATTTTCCTTTTATTCTGCCTCTTACACATTTTCTTTGATCTCCATTTCAACCCTGGCTAAGCCACCTTGTTTGAAGTTGTGCTCTACTATGCCATTTTTATATTTCTCTCAAATCCTCCTTTCTGTTGTTTCCCCCATTTCTCTACTGTTTAGAGCAGGCTCAAGAACTGCAACATCTAAAAAGAGCAAAACAATAAAGAAAGACAGCTGAAGGGGTGGGAATCAAAACTGTCCCTTGAAAACCTCTACTGCAATTCTGTGAAACTCGGAAGTGCATGGGTACAACATACAATCTTTGCCTGCCAAAGCAACTCTTTAGAATGGAGTTTTTTAGCTTTTTTGTGCTGGGAATCATCCTTACTAGTTAGTACTTTTAAAAACAGTAACAGTTTACTTGCCTCATCCCTCCCCATGGATTGTGCCCTGGGTCTCAATACTGAGGTTGATTTCAAATTGCTGCTGTGGAAAGATCTGGTAATCATCTGCGAAGTAAGATGGTTAGGTTTGGTGATTGCTAAGGTTGCTTTTAGCTTTAACATTTTATGTTTTCCTGACATTGTGACAGAAGATTCCAGATCATTCTGGTCATGAATGGCTAGGATGCTTCTGCGAGACCTAGTGTTGTGAGCTACATTATGTTTCCCCCCAAATAGATGTTCAAATCCTTACCTTAGTACTCGTGAATATAATCTTATTTAGAAATAGTCTTTTCCGATGTAATCAAATGAAGACAAGATCATACTGTCTCTATTATAGTGCACGTTAATGCAATGACTCGTGTCCTTATACGAAAAGGGAAATTTGGATGGACACAGGGAGAGGACACCAAGTGACAGTGGAAGCAAAGGCTGAAGTGATGCACCTACAAGCCAAAGCATGCCAAGAGCTGCCAGCAGCCACCAGAAGCTACAAGAGAGGCAGAGGACAGGTTCTCTCTCGGAACCTCCAGAAGGCACCAGCCCTGCGGACACCTTGATTTTGGATTTCTAGCTTCCAGAACTTTAAGACAATAGATTTCTGCTGTTTGAATCCACCCAGTTTGTGCCAATTTTTTTATGGTAGCCCGGGGAAACTAACACACCTTGAAAACTTCAGGTTAGTTGATCCTGACCTACATTGAAAGTTTTATCATCCCTTTAATGTGCTCTGTCACAGGACGTGTCTCTCCACCAGGCATGTGCACGAGAACCTGAGCCGTGGGGCTTCTTCTCCTGGCTTCTCCCCGTGGGAAAACCCCCGGCTTTGGTCTTTCCAAGGCACCTGCTTCTCAGTTTTCCTGGCATTTGATTCCCGTGGAGTCTCTTGACCAGCTTTCTGTGGGAGTTCTTTCAAACCAAGACTGGAACTGAGAAGAGATTTAGAAAACAATTCTTGACTCCCTTTCGCTGATGTAATTTTAATTTATAATTTTCATGTCAGAGTTATTACCAGGAAATTGTTTTTAAAAAAGACATTCTCCATTAATCTCATGACAGTGTTATTTTATGCTGATGGGTAATTTGTCCCTTTAGAAAGAATTGCTTCTTGAGTAATTATTTTGGGTACCAAGTGACAGGCTGAGACTATTTTGGGACTCTGTGGCCTTGTCTCATGACATGCATTTACCTTGAGGATGATGCATGTGGCAGGTATTGCCCGTGACTCATTCCTCTTCCCGTGTCTGCCACGCTGTTCATGTCTTTGGCAGATAGCAGCATATGACAAGGGTGGCTTGGAAGATTTGCTGCCAAAGCGATTCTTATGTAAGACTGGCACAAAGGATTCTCCTTGTTCCTTAGTAAGCATCTTTTCACTCAAACTAGATTTTTTTGGTGACAGCCCAGGAAATTCACTAGATGTGGGGAAATATGAGAGAGCCAAGTATTGCATTTGATAGTTTTATGTAAGGCTTCCAATTTGAAGTTGCCTCACTTAAACTAATAAGGATTTAAATAAATTATCTTTATATATGGTTCCAAAGGTACAACTTTAACAAACTATACATTGTACTAAAATCAGTGAAGAGACATGGATTGTTTAAATTTATTTACAAATATTTATAAAAACCCTTTCAAAATTTTCAAAAACTGATGCATTTTCAAAGTGATGACAAATGCATTAAAATAACATTCACTCTTTCATCTTCCAAATTCCATCTTGTCCCCACCTCCTCCCAAAGGGACCTACATTAAAGAGTCTATTGTGTATCCCCTTTCACCTTTTGGTGGCCTGGGTTCTAATTCCAAATTTTCCACAGATTCTCTGTTTCAAAACCCATAACTAATTTCTGAGTGCCAGTTTTTCAATGTTTAAGAGATGGGAAGGCTATTTTAGTAATATCATCTCTTGAATGTCCAAGGCTCTATAAACACAAGGATAATATGTCCAATGCTTACTGTGCCCAATGAAGGCACAAATGTTTATCTTTACAAGAGACAGTCTTAGGCCACATATCAACATTTCAGTCAAAGATAGACCACCCGGGATGGTGGTCCTATAAGACTATAGTGAAGCCGAAAAATTCCTGTTGCCAAGTGATGTTTTGATGATCCTGACCCTGGGTAGGCCTAGGCTAACGTATGTGTTTGTGCGTTAGTTTTTAACAACATAGTTTAAAAGGTGAAAAATAAGAAAAAAATTTAAAAATAGAGAAAAGCTTATAAAGTGAGGATATAAAGAAAAGAAAATATTTTTGTACAGCTGTAAAATGTGTTCGTCTTTTAAGCTAAGTGCACTACAAAAGAGTCAAAAAGTTAAAAAAATTTAAAAGTTTATAAAGTAAAAAAGTTACAGTGAGCTAAGGTTAATTTATTGCTGCAGAAAGACAATTTTTTCTATAAATTGAGTGCAGTCTAAGTGTACTCTACAAACTGTTTAGAAAGTCTACAGTAGTGAACAGTCGTAGGCCTTCACATTCACTCACTGACTAACCCAGACCAACTTCCAGTCCTGCAAGCTCCGTTCATGGTCAGTGCCCCATATAGCTGCACCGTTTTTTATCTTTTATGTCATATTTTGACTGTACCTTTTCTATGGTTTAGATATATTTAGGCACATAAACACTTACATTGAATTACAATTCTACAGTATTCAGAACAGTAACATGATGTACGGGTTTGTAACCTAGGAGCAATAGGCTATACCAGATAGCCTAGGCGTGTAGTGAGTTGTATCTTTTAGGTTTGTGTAAGGACACTTGGTGAAATTTGCACGATGACAAAATTGCCAAACAATGCATTTTTCAGAGCATATCCCCATCTTTAAGAGACAAGACTATAATTATCTCCATTTTATATAAAGAAATTAACCTTCAGATAGGTTAAATGACTTATTCCGAAACATACAAAGCAGCAGCAAAACAAGAAGATTGTTTTGTGACAAAGACCCACGAATTTCATTTCGAGTGTTGATAGTTTGAGAATCTACTCTTACAAAGTCTTAGAGTGTAATGCAATCCTACCAATGAATGGATTTTTACTTGTTCTGGCCAGTACACAATTTAATTGCTAGCTGTTAGTTACAAACTGTTTAGCTCCTTAGTGGTTTTTCAAATGTGAAGGAAACCTCAGGCCAAAGAGCCCAAAGCAAAACACACTGTTTTTGTCCTGATAATTGCATTTTACACATGTCGTTTTCCCAGCTGGCAGAGCGTGATAAAAGACTTGCCTTTGAAACTTGACCCAAGAAACACCTGGGTCTCCCCTAGAAGAAATAGGTGTTTCACTAAATTAACAGCAGATTCCAAAGCCAGGAAGAAAAAGCAAGCTAATCTCCAAAGTCAGTATTTTGTCCCCAGTGCCTGCGAGTGTATAAGGACCACAGAAATCAGCTTAATGTAATTTTTGCATTTTTCTCTGCTCAGGTTCTGAGATGGCAACTGCTGGTTTCAGTTCGTCCGGGGATTTCATCTTTCAGCGTTGTCAAGAATTTTAGTGGCTATGAGGAGAGGATCCTGAAGATAAAGTTTATTGACTCATGATTGCATTCATATAAAACACTAAATGGAATTTTGAATGGCAAGACACATAATGTTTTATACATTCAATAAATGAGAATCTGTGTACATTGAAAATAATAATACTTAGTGTGGTACTTTTCAGTTCATAAACTATGTTCATTTAATTCTTACAATAATCCTGTAAGGTAGGAGAGTTGTTGAGTTACGTTGGCATTCAACACATGCATACACACTCAAACATATACACACACATAAACATACACATATATGTTCAGTTTTCTCTCTTGTACAAAATATTCCATCTCCTCAAACTGGTACCCCTATCTCACACTATGTTCACGTCTAAAATTCCTAAAAATGTGCAGTGCTCCCATAACTGTGTTTAACTCCTTACTTCCACTCCATGAAATCTGGTTTAATCCTTATGGAAAAGCTCACTTAGTCATTAATGGCTTGCTTGTTGCCAAATCTAGTGAACTTTTCTCTCTGTTTATCATTCATAGTGCTTTGTAGCTTGGATTCTATCGATCAGCTCCATCTTTTCCCCATTTGGGCTTTCTGTTATGTGTTCCTTGCTGTGGGTTCTATGACAATGCAGTCACTTCCCACTTCCATGGCCACTCCCTCTCAGGTGTCTGTGCTGGTTCCTCCTTCCTTTCTTCTGGAAAATGTACACATGGCCTTGAAGGTGGGTGTTGCGGGCAGCTGGGGCTGAGCAATAAAGTTACCTGTTTTTGTTCATCCTCCTATCCCATTTTCTACAGCAGCCATCTGTGTCCCACCTGGTCCCCTTCCCTGTACGGTGATATGTCCTTCCTGTAAGTCCATAGGATGTGCATGTTTTGGCTGTATGTCCACAAGAAATTGCCCTCCAAATGCTCCCCTCTTTATCTCCTCCCTTCTAGTTTCGGAGGAAGAGGCGCGCCTTTTCCTGTTCAAGATCAAACCTTGTTCACAATCCTATCCCGTTCTGCCCTTTCTAGGAACAGAACCTGGTCCCCTTGAGTATTTCCTCTCTATGTGATATTTTCAACCTGTCCTCTTCTGTTTGTTTGCCTGGCGTCTATGCAAACGCTTAGGTCTCTCCAGTCCATAAAAGTGCCCGCCCTGCTCAGTGTCCTCTCTGAGCACCACTGGGTCTTTCTTTCTTTCAGCGAGGAGGCGTCCACAGATGCTTTTCCTACTTCCTCTCCTTTAACTCTTCAGTTCAGGTTTCAATGCCAGCCTAGGGGCATCTGATTGTCCCACATCAGCAAAGTCACTAATTTCTCAGTGGCAATTGACACCGGCCACCACACTTTCTTTCTTTCTTTCTTTTTTTTTTTTAAGAACATCAACATTTATTTAACATGATGAAAAAGAAGTGAGAAACAGTTGCTGATTTCCAGACTTTTATATTTCTTAAGTCTAGGTGCATTTATCCTTCTCTCTGCTTTTCAGTGACCACAACCTTCTTTTCTGGACTTTGTTCCCTGGTTCACATGACATCACTCTCTCCCGGTTTCTGCTTGTTCTTTCTTTGGACTCTCTTCCTCCTGCTTTCTCATTCCCCAAATTGTTGTTCTTCTCCTCCTTCTTCACCCCCCTCCCTTCTCCTCGGTCTTCCTTTCTTCCTCGTTTTTTCTCTTTCCCCATTGATTCTTTCTGTTTGGCTACGAGTCCGAACCTCATTTTTACACCATGGTACAACTGACAGATATTGTTCCCGTGCCAGACGCCTCTGAGGGGAGTGTCCACATCGCTGACCTTAAACTCTTCCTTCTTGCTCATTCAGTAGCATGCACTAGAAGGCAAGTGAGGGAAAGCGGTTATTATAGGGATCACCTTGAGTCAGTTTTAATTTCTGAAAACTGTAAATAACTTGCGAACCTCAGTACTTTAACTTTTATTAGTGATGGATTATTGGAGACACACCTCACCACTGATTGGAGCACATTAGTGTGTTAGGACAATATGGTTGGGAAAGGCTGATATATTAGGTCTTCAAACGGTTGTTGAGTTGATTTGGATTTAACGTTATTAGTCTTCTACTTACTTCCTGGAGAATTTTCAACCAAAAAAATTTTGTATTTTTTGATTGCTCACAGACTCATTCATTTATCTATCCACCTGTTTACCTTAAAAATAGGTAAAATTATTATTCTGTAAACATCCTGGATTGGAGGCCCCTATTCCCAAATTCCTAGAATTAAGCAATGAGAAAAATCATTTGTCTGGGTCTTGATAGTTTTGAATATCTAAGAGTCCTATATTACCAAGAACAACTTCTAGGGGAACCCAGATATCATCCAGGTATTAAAGAGACTGTTCAAAGATAGGGTCCCTGGGAAGGTAAGTTTCTGGGAGCTGGAGAGAATGGACTGAACAGAGTGCCACACATGTGTTGAGTTGCTCTGTTAAGTTACAATATCTTGAACCTTGGATAGGAAACGGTTAGAGATTTGTGTGACTCAGGGCACCTTAAGTTCTGAAATATTATATCTCTAGAAGACATTCCAGAGTGGCTTTTAGGATAACTTTGAATTTCATGACCTCAGCGAGTATAAAATCTGAATGAAGAGAAAATACATTGTTCTCTAGAGGTTCAGAGCAAGCACATTCTTTTTTTCTCTTATTATTTTTATAATAACTTGAAGCAAATACTGTAGTCATGACAGACTATTTAATCTGATTTTCCTTTAATATTTAAGGCTCAGCAGGCCAAAATTTAACCTAGAAATTGACATTGACCTGGCTCATGTTTACTATCTTTTTTCCCTCTAGTGGTTCCTATCCACTTCTCCTATTTTTAGTTGACTTCAGTAAAAGAATGCAACAACTCTGTGACAGAAAACACACAACTTCATCTCAGAAACTGTAGATTAAAAGCTTTAAAAAAGACAGGAACTACACTGTATATTCCTATCCCTCAAGTGCTTTGCATACAATTGACATGCAATGAATAATTTTTAACAGTTTCTGTCCCATTAAGAAGTAAAACATTTATAAGGAATACAGATTTTTTTAAAGAACAATAATTCATTATCCTATTAACCTGACACAATTTCTATCAATGGTTTACTGTAATCTAGAGGTTGGCAAACTTTTTCTGTCAGTGGACACATAGTAAATATTTGAGGCTTTGTCGGCCCTGAGGTCTCTGTCGCAACCACACAACTGCTGTTGTGGTGTGAAAGCAGCCACCCACCGTAAGACAATGTGTGTGGTTGTGTGTCACTGATAAAACTGTGTGTACAAAAATGAGCAGGTGAGATTTGACCTGCAAGCTGTAGTTTGCTGAACGCTGGTATAAACTTTAAGACACACACACACACACACACACACACACACACACACACAGTGTTTTTTTTAAAATGACATCATTGTGTTATAAGAGGTAACTTAAGACTTTGAAGTAGGCTACAGAGATTAGTAGATGTCCTTTCAATAGAACAGTGGAACTTCTGGGGTTTGTCTGTCCTAACGGGAATGGATTCTCAATCGTCCCAAAAAGGACAAAAATTGGAACTTAAGGGGCAGAAAAAAATAATCTTAGCTATTATAATAGCTTGTGGCACTCCAAAGTTCAAGTCTACCCAACAAAAATCTTATTCTTTAATATTTCCTTTGGGAGTGGTATGGAATGGATTATGTAAAAATGTCTAAAACGTCTCCTTAGGAAGGCAAGGATGAAAAAAAGATTGAGAAACACTGCTATCGGGATATGGACCTTCGTCTTTAATCAGGTTATTTTTCAACTCTGTATTTTGTAGATAACTCAAAAACTATTGCAAATGAACATAGTTCTTACCTCTAGACCTTCAAATGACTTCTGTCTGTTGGAGAGACAATTTCTTTCCCAACCCTCAGGAAAAATCCAGTTTTGTGTCCATTTGGAAATTTATCTCAATATTCATTTGCTCCACCTAAATCTGTGGCTCTTTAATTTCTCCTATGAATTGGTTGTAACTGCTGCTTGTTTCCCTCATTAAATAAACAATAATGAATTAAATAGAGGTCTTCAACATGCGTTTATTTTGTATCTGTATGAGACTCACGATTTTACCCTTTTAAAAAATATATAATTTAACACACTTTGCTAGTTTATAGTAGTATATAATATATAGTATATATTGTACTTTATATACTAGTATATATTGTATACTAGTATATATTGTCCTTTTTGACAATATATCAAAAATCTTTCCATGTCATTATGTATTTTAAAGATTGTAAATATTCCATTAAATGAATATATCATGTTTAAGAATTTATCTTTTATTGTTGGAAAACAGTGAATAATTTTTTATGAACAAACATAGATTCCTCTCTTAAAAACATACAATATAAGGAAAGTCATCAAGTGTGTCAAAAGCCTGTTACTTAATTTTTTTGGCATAGGGCTTGTTTGCTTTTAGTTCCACGTTGACTTTTTTGAGGACATGGGCCAGTGGGCATAAAAGCCAATGCTATTTTCATGGCTCTATTTGTTGACAGAAGGTTGCATGTGTTGCTTCTGTGAATCTAAAGATCATTTTGGGAAAGCACTAAGCCCTGGCCTCGTTGGAGGTACGCATGAGGTTGAGGACATTAAGTACCCTTTGATACTTTCCTTGGCTCGAATCACCTGGTCAAGATTCTGGTTTGTCTTGGCAGTTTTATAGCAGAAGTACAGAATGGCTACTGTTCGTGTGAGTCTTGCACGTACATTGCCAGCTCTCTGGCCTTGTCTTTACCCTCTTAGAGTGAGTGCACTGCCGATAACTTCTAGCCCTTAATAGAAATGTCCTCTATAAAGTTTAGATTTAAGCCGAAATTTAAAAAATGAATCTTCGCAACTTTTATCTACCCTGAAAACTGTGTTTAGCTGTTTTGTTAAGCCTCCCTCCCCGTGTCCTTTCTCACCCTGGCCCTCAGCACCCTCTGTTCCTTACGTTTGCCAAGTCAATGACTCCGGGCAAGCAACTGCCTATTCTCAGAATCATTTTTTTAACTTCTTTTCAGGAAACCAAATGAACGTTTTGTACATGAAGGAGAAGGCAAAAGATAAAACAGAATGAATTTTTCAAAGTGAATATTAGTTATAGGACCAGAATAATGAGATATAAGTCACCTCACCCAATATCCCATAAGACAAGCCCATTGTTACAAATCTATTAATATAGTGGTGGTGTAGCCAATATATTAATATTATTTTTTCTCATTCTGTTACCATAAAATATAAAATGTGACATTTTCAAGATCAACTTTATAAAATGGTTCTGAATTAAATGTGGAACCGAGAAAGATGATATGTATTTCTGATTTTTGAACTGAGGAACACTCTAAATTTTAACTTTTAGTAAAAATCTGTTCAACATTTGGGGAGGAAATCCCTTGGTAAGTGTTTACAATTTCTTTAGTCACTTCTCTGCCTACAACAGTATCTAAATTAAACACAAGAACAAATAAAGATATGGATTTTTTCATTCTCTGTACAAATCAAAGAAAGCTAAATTAAAATAAAATTGAGTTTATTACATGAAAAATAATTTTTAAATGCCAAAGTTTAATTTTGATAAGGGTCCAGTAAAGTCAACCCTTTTTCTGTAAATTGCTTAAAAATCATTTTGGGGCCGGGCGCGGTGGCTCACGCCTGTAATCCTAGCACTCTGGGAGGCTGAGACTAGAGGATCGTTTGAGCTCAGGAGTTCGAGACCAGCCTGAGCAAGAGTGAGACCCCCATCTCTACTAAAAATAGAAAGAAATTAGCTGGAGAACTAAAAATATATATAGAAAAAATTAACCGGGCATGGTGGCGCATGCCTGTAGTCCCAGCTAGTCAGGAGGCTGAGGCAAGAGGATCACTTGAGCCCGGGAGTTTGAGGTTGCTGTGAGCTAAGCTGATGCCATAGCACTGTAGCCTGGGCAACAGAGTGAGACTCTGTCTCAAAAAAAAATCATTTTGGAAGAAATTTAGCAATATGGATAAAAAAACCATGACAGTATTTATACCCTTTATCATTAATCCACTTCTGGAAACTTAGCCTAAGACAAAATATTCTAAATGTTGACAAACTGTGTAGAGATATTATTAGCAGTGTTACTTAAAAACAGGAAAGAATTAGAAACAACTTAAATACCCAATTTATTATCTAAATGATTAAATAAAAGTTTGGTCAGTCTGTGGAATCTGTAGGATATTATGTAACCATTAAAAAATGATTATAAAGACAATGTAGCATTATAAAAGGCTGATATTGTCATAAATAAAAAATCCACATTTGAGTATACAATAAAATAAAATAGTTATGATTTATGTTATAAGACAGATATAGCATAAAGATGAAAATATGTAACATTCAGATATACTGTGGTGGTAGAATAGTTTTAAAAAATGCTTCCTCTTTTTTTAAAAAGACTTTTCTGTTAATCTTCATGTATTAATTTTATAATGAGGAAAAAAAATCTCCAGAGTTTCCAGGTATTCTTTGCTGCAACAAGACCCCTCTCTCCCTTCCTCCCTCCCTCCCTTCCTTCCTTCTTTCCTGTCTTTCTTTTTTCTTTGTCATTTCTTTTTTTTTTTTTTTTTTTTTTGAGACAGAGTCTCACTCTGTTGCCCAGGCTAGAGTAAGTGCCGTGGTGTCAGCCTAGCTCACAGCAACCTCACACTCCTGGGCTCAAGTGATCCTTCTGCCTCAGCCTCCCGAGTAGCTGGGACTACAGGCATGCGCCACCATGCCTGGCTAATTTTTTCTATATATATTTTTAGTTGGCCAGATAATTTGTTTCTATTTTTTAGTAGAGACGGGGTCTCGCTCTTGCTCAGGCTGGTCTCGAACTCCTGACCTTGAGCAATCCACCCACCTCGGCCTCCCAGAGTGCTAGGATTACAGGCGTGAGCCACCACGCCCAGCCTGTCATTTCTTTTTATTGTTTTTTTTTTTTTACTTATACTTTACTTCTAGTAGAACTAAGTTTTCAGAATCTAGTTTTATTTCTGAGACAAATTTTAGTCAACTCTATCTAGTTCAATCTTCAATAGTTTTCAGTAAGGGAAATATGACACATTTATTTGACATTTAATAATAAATGTCATATAGTCACTGCTTTTCAGCCTGGAAGAAAAAATAAAAGAACAAAAAAAAAAAAAAAAAGAAATTAAAAAAAAAATAATAATAAATGTCATAGCCTGTCCATTCATTGTGAACCTGTCCAGTTGAAAATTTGAAGACAGCATGGCTGCTGGGATTCCTGACTGACACTGGGGCTGCATGGTCAGTCTCTCAGTTTTCAAGGGAAGCACTTCCTTTTTCTGGGTGTGTCTACAAGGTGAGGTGGAGAACAGAGATTTAGAAAGCTTGCTATAGAGATGTGACTGCTCTTTTCTGGCGAGGCTTTTGGGACTTCATTGCATATTTTTGGAAGTATTTTGCAAGCACTTTAGAAGAAGAGCGGCTCCTGAGCTCTACTGGGGCCTCAACCTGAGGACATCCCTCTGTCGCACAGGTAGGTGGGGCTGAGCCAGCCTGGCCCGACAGGAGCCAGGAGCTGCCATCAGATGTGGGCAGGCAGGAGCCCAAGGCCTGGGGAAGGAGGGGAGAGGTTGGGGCTGGTGGACTACCAGGAAGGGACACGGTAGAGCTGGGAACAAAGGCAAGGCCAGGGAAGAGCCAACGTCGGGGCTGGAGCTGACTCACAGCAAGAGTCGGTGCTAATGGGACCGAAGGTTGGACACAAACTTGAGCACTAAGCCTCATTAAAGAGAGCAAAGGGGAGAAACAGGAACCAGGGCATGATTGGGCAGAAGCCCAGGGCAATCTGGTTCTGTAAACAGGAGTAAGGGAAGGACAGTGCCCAGGCTGAATTCGAGGGGATGCTCTTGGCAACTCGAGCCACCTGTTGTTACTGCTCCCACTCTCCAGGTACGGAGGAACCCGTGCCTAGAGTGCCCTAAAGGAACTCAGTAGATTCTCACCAAATGCCACATGGATTCCTGGATAAAGCATCTCAGCAAACATCCTTGTCAAAACACCACCACTGCTCTGGTAATGTGTAGCCTGGACTAAGGAGTCTCCTGACTGCTGGGAAGCCCTTCTCCCAGGAACTGTGGCTCCCTGAAATCACAGGGTCTCTGTTGTAACTGCCCGGATAAGTGGTACAGAGTTCAAGTGATTCTAATGCTATAATTGGGAAAGCATTTGTCATTTCAAAGCTATCAAGGATGGATTCTCTAATCTTTAAAGGTGATTTTTAATTTGGGGGGATATATGTGCACATATATATAGGCACACACACACATATATATATGTCTCACTCCTCATTTGTAGATACTTGTAATGTATAATTTACATCATTATAAATACTATCTACATACACACGTACATATATATTATCATTTTCTTTTAAAATTTTCTTATAAAATATTATAGCTTCTGAGTTAAGGTCATTTGATAATTTTTGTATTTAATATATGTTTTTCAGCTTGTCACTAGACTTAACATAGACTGGAACATGCCGTGTCTCATGGAAAGTTTTCAGGGGCTCTGCCATTCTACTGGTCTCCCCTGCCCCTGGGCTGACCTGTCAGTGGGAGAACAAAGTGAGGTCCTAACAATGCAGGAAGCCAAACAGTTGTGTTTCCCTGGAAGCCCGTAGACACTGGTGAGTCCACCACACATTCTGGTATTCAAGATATCAGATCAGCTTGGACCGGAGCTTTTTTTGTGAGAAGAACCACTTATTTGGCTCTTCTCAGAAATGCAAATGTGTAGTAACCTATTTGTGTAGCAATATAAAAATGCTTATATAAGCAAATGCTTAATAAATAAAAAGAATACACAATAGAATATTTGATAGAATCAAATACTTATGATCCATAATGTAGGAAATATTGCACAAAGATGAAGAAAGTCCATGAAATACAGATGCATTATGATGGCAGAAGAGGATTTTATTTGGCTGGACAGTGACAGCCCCTCTGTGCCCTGGCATATGTGGCTGGTTGGTGTGTGTAGGAGGAGAATGAAAGCATATTTCCACAAGGTGCTAAGAAACTTACAGGAATAAAAGTGAGTGAGATCTTCATCTCTTTCCTTTTGAGTTTCAATATTGCTAGAACATCTCTGAAGAGCTCAGGCGGTCCTAGCTGAAGTCATCAGTCAAGAAAGGAGACTGTATCTCTCCCACCCAGGGAGAAACTCACTGTGAGGAATGGGAGGGTCTGGGTTGTGACACATGTGACACAGACCTATGTGGCTTCAGGGGAAGGCTGGTTCAGGGCTGCTATTCTCACTCTCAAAAACTCTGCAGCGTAGGACCTACTATTATCCCCATCTTTCTAGTTACAAAACGTAGGCTTAGAGAGCTTAAGAAACTTGCCCACTTGATCAAATTAAAAAGCTTCTTCACAGCCAAGGAAACAATCGTTAGAATGAATAGACAACCTACTGAATGGGATAAAATATTTGCATGTTATACATCTGATAAAAGGCTGATAACTAGAATCTATAAAGAACTCGAGCAAATCAGTGAGAAAAACTCAAACAGCCCCATTAAAAAGTGGGCTAGGCTGGGCACAGTGGCTCACACTTGTAATCCCAGCACTCTGGGAGGCCGAGGCAGGTGGATCTCTCGAGGTCAGGAGTTCGAGACCAGCCTGAGCAAGAGTGAGACCCTGTCTCTACTAAAAATAGAAAGAAATTATCTGGACAGCCAAAAATATATGGAAAAAATTAGGCGGGCATGGTGGCCCATGCCTGTAGTCCCAGCCACTCAGGAGGCTAAGGCAGAAGGATTGCTTGAGCCCAGGAGTTTGAGGTTGCTGTGAGCTAGGCTGACACCACGGCACTCTAGCCTGGGCAACAGAGTGAGACTCTGTCTCAAAAAAAAAAAAAAAAAAAAAGTGGGCTAAAAGACATGAACTGAAACTTTTCAAAAGAAGACAATAATGGCCAAAAAACATGAAAAAATGCTCAACATCTCTAATCATCAGGGAAATACAAATCAAAACCACAATGAGATATCACTTAACTCCAGTTGAATGGCTTTTATCAAAAAGTCCCAATACAACAAATGTTGTCATGCATGTGGAGAGATAGGAACACTCATACACTGCTGGTGGGACTGCATACTAGTACAACCTCTATGGAAAGTAGTGTGGAGATATGGAAAAGAACTAAAAGTAGAACTACCATTTGATCTAGCAATTTCACTATTGGGTATTTACCCAAAGGAAAAAAAAAGACATTCTATTAAAAAAAAACCCACCTGCACTCAAATGCTCATAGCAGCACAATTCACAATTGCAAAGATGTGGAAACAACCCAAGTGTCCATCAATACATGAGTAGATTAATAAAATGTGATATATGTATACCATGGAGTACTACTCAACATAAAAAAATGCTAAAGTAATACCTCTTATAGTAACATGGATGAAACTGGAGACCATTCTTCTAAGTGAAGTATCACAAGAATGGAAAAACAAACACCACATGTACTCACCATTAAATTGGTACTAATCGATCAATACTTAGGTGCCCATATGTAAGTAACATTCACCGGGTGTCAGGCAGGTGGGAGGAAGGAGGAGGGGATGGGTAAATTCACACCTAACTGGTACAATGCACACTATCTGGGGGATGGGCACACATAACTTTGACTCAAACTGTACAAAAGCAATTTATGTAACCAAAAATGTTTGTACCCCTGTAATATTCTTAAATAAAAAAGAAAAATAAAAAAAGAAAGTTGCCCATGGTAAGAGCTAGGAGGCAGCTAAGAGCTGGGACTTGAATCCCAAGTGTCTCCAGGATTCTTGCATGTCACCTCCACACTCCACATGCTATCTGAGACCTTTCCGTGGCCTTTCTTCTCCTCAATATTCATTTGACAAAAGAAAGAAATGCACATCAGGGCTAAGGATCAGGACAAATGCTTCAGTGAAAAGGTACTGGCAATTAAGAATACAAAGGGCTGTGAGGTTTCCTGGCCTCCTCCAGGAGGGTGGTGGTTATGTGAGGGAATTCACACTCTTGCCTGACTTCTGCAAATCCAAAACAAAAATTTTCAGGATGATTGTCTAATATTTAAGATCATTCTGTGGCCACATATAGATGTTTTTTTTTTTTCCCCCTATATAAACTTGATCTTTCTGGGCCTTAATGATCTCCTCTGTAAAATAAGAGGGTTAGAGGGTTATACTAAGTCACTGTTAAGGTTCTTTTTATGCTCTAATGTTTGTGAGTGCAGGAATTTATAAGCATTTTCTGGTGTTTAACCTTTGGCCTTAGCTTCTTTAGCACTGTGATCAAAACTCATCTCTCCAACTTAAATTTTATGTGACAGGTGAGGAAGCCAGGACAAGGGACTTAAAGAAAGTTATGAAGCAGGGAGTGTGGCAGCAAAAGGTTTTACAGCCATACATGAAGTGGAGTTGAAAGGAAAGAATTCAGGATTTCAGAAGCCGGCGCGTATAGCAAAAAAGGCTGACACTCAGAAATGACTTTCAGAGGGAGGGCACAGAGAAACGGACGAGATTTGGTTGCACCCTAGATGCAAGCAGGCTGCGATTTGTTTGGCTGGTGTGAGTTAGCGGAGAGGATTAGTCATCACCCAGGTGCACTTAATGGGCTGGCTGTCCAGCTCCCCCATTCTCGCTGTCCCAGCCCGCTCTTGGGAGCTGGTGTACCTGCTGTCACCGTCACCAATAACCCTACTTCCAATGTTTTCAAGTACCCAGAGCTTTCTCGGTCTTAGTTCTGCTGAACCAAAGAACTGTTACTAATGAAGTAAGAAAAAATGGTTCAAAAACATAGATGTGAATAAACTGTACAGAGTTTAAGTGTCGGGTTCCTGTCTGAGAAAGCAACCACTTTCTTATCCTCCTCTTCCTTCCTCCTTCTCTCTTCTCATCTTCATCTTCTTTGTCCTGATCTGCCCATTTCTTTCTTATGCCTTTCTCTGCAGTTTCTTTTCCTCACCTCTTCATTCTTTCCTCTCACTCACCTGACACTTCACTGAGCACCACATTTAAAAGTCTGTGTTGGGGTACTGTGGAAGACAAACAAGACACAGTCCCAGGTTCTTAAGCTGCTCTCGAGCTAGCAGGGAGACACACACACAGGGCAATGCAGGAAACCAAATTCACAAGACAATCCACTCCAGAGTTCCTTTTCTTCACCTCTCCCTTCTCTGTGCAGCCCCATCCCAAAATTTACTGATAATTTCTCTTCCTCCTCCCTTCTAGTGCCTGCTTGAAAGATTAGATGCCTACCTGGCTAATAATTTTCTCTAAACTCGGAGTCGGGGAGAGTGTCTTAAGATCCACTGTGTCATATCAACCCAATTGCAGATATATGATCATTTGCCAGCTGGATCTTCCTTCTCTGCTTATTAAAACAGATTCACAGACGGTTTAGAAAACAATGAGTTTCAGCATTTGCTTTTTTTTATTGAGTAATGATGGTATTTCCAGGGCTTTATTGAGTGCATACCATGTGCTAAGCATTTTCATGTTATCTCTAATCCTTCTATTATCACCACCCCTCACCATCAATTCACAGATGAAATAACTCAGAGAGGTTAAGTGACTAATCCAAAGTAAAACAGCTAGAGTTTGAATTTGAACATAAATCTGTCTAATTCCAAAACCCAAACTCTTTTTACACTTCCGTGTTTTCATGACAAAGGGCAGGTTCCATATAGTCTTTTTACTCCTTTCCGAAAGAATTCTACTTCCAAGGGCTTATTTTTTTGTTAACCTACTTATGAGGTAAAGCACATGTTTAAAGCTAAGCTACTAACTTGGAGATACAGTTGGATCCCTTCTAGGTTAAAGAGTGAGTATCTGATCTATTTTTGGCATTTGGCAAAAATTCTACTATGATATTCAACTAAAAATATAATAAATAGAAAAATGTCCTGAGTGGCATACTTTTTTAAAGTTAAGGCTTTTTCCTCTTAAAAATTGATCAATGCTTAATTGTAAAAACACATCTATTCCATATGCATTACTGTTCATTGTGCAAAACACATGTGGATTTACAGGCATTGACAAGAGCAAAATTGCAAGTGCTCTTGCTGGTGGGTATTACACACAAATTCAATGTATATTCATTAGAATTATAGAAGCTCCTAGGGGGAAAAAATCTCACTTTAAAATTGTAAAGCTTAGAAATAACATTGTGAATTCTATAGCCAAATTAGGTCAAAAATGATAAGAAACACTAATGTATTATTCATTTGTTGTATCTTAGCATTGACTATATCACCCTTGCTGCATTAATATTAATTTGCCATGAGAATATTGGCATAATATGCCAATATGCTTCTGTTGTTATAACATAATAATTAACATTGAACTGGGATGAATTTTAGTAGATTATGAGATACATTTATGCTCATTCTTTCATAATGGAATTTGCATTGAATTGTTGAACCAATGCAGATAATATCCGTATTGCAATAGTATCTCATGACATGAAGACACGGTGCACAGATATTGGTGGAGATATTTCAACAGTGCTTCTCTTAACCTTCCTGGATGTCAACTCTTTCATCTGTAGGTACAGATTTTATTGCGTCAAAATAGTGCCTGGCACACAGCTAACATTTAATGTGGGCTTCCTATTATAATTTATAGTGAGAAAATTGTTAGTAATGTTGCCTGTAGCAATTGTGAAGGAAGCTAAACTCACCAGCGGTGAGAAATATCAAACCTGTTTAGGCCGGGCGCGGTGGCTCACGCCTGTAATCCTAGCACTCTGGGAGGCCGAGGAGGGAGGATTGCTCAAGGTCAGGAGTTCGAGACCAGCCTGAGCAAGAGCGAGACCCCGTCTCTACTAAAAATAGAAAGAAATGATCTGGACAGCTAAAAATATATATAGAAAAAATTAGCTGGGCATGGTGGCGCATGCCTGTGGTCCCAGCTACTAGGGAGGCTGAGGCAGAAGGATTGCTTGAGCCCAGGAGTTTGAGGTTGCTGTGAGCTAGGCTGACGCCACAGCACTCTAGCCTGGGCAACAGGGTGAGACTCTGTCTCAAAAAAAAAAAAAAAAATAATAATAAAAAAAACCCTGTTTAAATGTGTAGCTCCAGTCTCTTACCTAATAAAGCTGACAATCCATGAGGGGAGTTTGGAGCGAAGGAATTTCACAACATTTGAGTGTTGGGATCTTCTAATAGGAAAGAGCTGGGAGCCAACATTCAGATGTTGGTGTTCAGTTCAGCTCTTAATTGTCAACAGTTCTTCCAATCTCTGATTCCAAGGGGTGCTCACGGAGAAACAGCAGTCCTCCAAGCAAACAAGCTTTAAAACCACTGCATAATATATCATAGTCTTTTCTTGGAGAGTCACAGTACTCATTTTGTCATGAGTTACGAGAGATGTCATGCAAAAAAAGAAGCCTGTTTTAATTTCATTTCACCTAGCTTTTCTCAAACTTATTTGACAGTGGAACACTTTTTAAACACTTATTTGACAGTGGAACACTTTTTAAAATATACCACCCCTAAATAACCTGTACAATTAGTTTTCCATGGACTACATCTAGAGAAATGCAGATTTAGGGAAAAACTCAAAACTCAGCTACTTTTCCCCTTTTTTAATTCAGAGGTTTAAAACAAATTGTGCTGACAAATGGCCTCCCAAATTTACTTTCCTGGACATATTTATGTGTAACAAATGTGCATCGCTGTGTGGTAGGTAGCGAATTCATAAAACCTGAGAAAGGAGATCAGAAACCATTTATGCCGGATATGTTTCCATTTCATGTTTTTTTAAAAAAAATTTTTAAGATTCTATAGTTGTGTTTATATTCCCATGCACATTTCTTAAGAAATATGAAGACAACAAAGATGAATCTGGGAAAAATTATCATAGGGAAAAATCAGGTCAGGATAAATTTGCATCCCATAATCCAGGCTTTGGTGTTACTAGGTCTTGTTTAAATATCGCTTAGTGCTCTGCGTTAACAATGTTGAGTACGCTCTAGAAACACTGTCATGTACTTTATTATTTACATGTTATAGCTAATGCTTTTTCTACAGTATGTTACTTATCTATTGCTGCATAATGAATATTCCCAAATTTAGCAGCTTAAACAAGAAACATTTATTTTCTCACATTTTCAGTAGTTGGGTTCTCTGGCTCAGGGTCTCCCACAGGCTACAACCGGGGTGCTGACTGGGGCTGTGGGTATCTCAAGGCTCAAGGGTGGGGGGATCCTCTTCTGAGCTCACTCATGTGACTGGCAGGACTCAGTTCCTGGCTACCGTTGGACTGAGGGCCTCAGCAGCTCGCTGGTTGTTGGTTCCCTCAGCTCCTTGGCACATGGGGCTTTTCACAGGGTAGCTGACAACATGGCAGCTGGTTGTCATCAGTGTGAGCAAGCAAGAGAATAAGAAAGGGTGAGCAAAATGGAAGCCGGAGTCTTTGTAACTTCATCTCAGAAGTGACACCTGTCACTTCCGCCACATTCTGTTTGTTACAAGCAAGTCCCTGGGCCCAGCCCACACTGAAGGGGAGGGAATTATACAAGGACATAAACACCAGGAAGTGGGGATCACAGGCACCATCTTAGAAACTGCTTACACACATACTAACAATCGGTGGTATGGGGGTTTTGTTCCTCTAAATGGGTCTCGTACTCTGGGATATGTTGGTAGTAGTGTGATTCAGAGTTTATAAACCCATGCATTGAAATCCAGTAAAATATCAGACAGTGAGATGAAGACACGTGTACTTACCTCAATTCCTACCAAGGAGAATACTGTATTTTGGGGGAAGAATGCCTTGATGATCTCTGGTTGGGTGGAAACAGAAGTCTAGAAGGCAGGGTCAGTACTTTGTGTCCAGAATGATGCCACAGGCTGGAGTTCTCAATTCCCAGCTGCGGAGCTGGCTGGGCTCTGAGAAGAGTCAGTTACATCCAGACGTCCTAAAGATAGGAGCTGCCACTGCTAGCTGGGTTATACTCACTTGCAATGTGGAAGGTTAAGAATGATCTTGGAACTTTAGCTTTTTAGTTAGACCCTGATGATCAAAATATATACTTGTATTAGTCACCTATTGCTGAGAAACAAATTACCCCCAAATTTAACAGCTTAAATAACAAACGTTTTTAGCTCATGGTTTCTCTGGGTCTGCATCTGGGAGTGGTTTAGCGAGGTAAACCTCAGGGTGTCTCGGGGTGTCTCACCAGATTTGACTCAAGATGTCAGCTGGGACCACTGTCACCTGAAGGCCTGACTGCGACTGGAGGACCTGCCTCATTCACACGGCTCCTCACCATTGGGCCTCTCCATAGGACTGCTTGAGTGTCTCATGATGCACCATCTGGCTTTCTCCAGAATGACTGATCGAAGACTAAGAAGTATGAAGGGAACCACACAATCTTTTATGATTTAGTCTAGAAAAACATATGGCATCACTTTTGCCAAATGCTACCCATTAAATTCAAGTCACTAGGTCCAACTCACACTCAAAGGGAGGGGAAGCAAGCTTTACTTCTTAAAAGGCATGAAAATTCTTACCAAAGACTTTCTGGACATATTTTTAGAGGGAAACAATCATAATCCTGAAAGACATAATCCTGAATGTTGAAATCCCAAAAGACCAAAATCCCCAAAATAAAATTCTGGAAAAAAAAATTTAAAATTCTTTAAAGGATATTTATGTACATTTTTAGAAGGGCATTTTTTGAGAAAGATGTAAAAACATGACACACCACTTTATAGGCCACGTTACACAATAAAATCAGCAACAATAACACACATATTTTTGCATGCAAAAATACTCAGGTATATTAACGACAGTTGACGGGCATAACAGTTATGAGCAGATGAACTGTATTCATAAAGAAATAGCTTATATACCTGCAGTCACTGAAATACAATAATGGACAACCTAAGTCTTTCGGAGAGATCGACCGAAAACCACTATGGGTCACTACAGCATATGCAGAAGCCCAAAAATCTGAGATCTTGACAAACTTTGTCTTTTACAAATACAGATATACAAATAGGACATCTATCCATTTATTGAGGAAGTTTCAATGTTTTTACACACACACCATTCTTGCACATAAAGTTAGCATTATGATAATGCACTTTTGTGGAGTCAAATTTGCAAAAAAAAAAATGCATAAAAACAAATTAGAACTCTCTAAAAGTCTTTACACAATTTATACCTCCAGTATTGGAAATGATGTGAAGATGAAATACATAGCATAGGCCGGGCGCGGTGGCTCACACCTATAATCCTAGCACTCTGGGAGGCCGAGGTGGGTGGATCGTCTGAGCTCAGGAGTTCGAGACCAGCCTGAGCAAGAGTGAGACCTCGTCTCTACTAAAAATAGAAAGAAATTAGATGGACAACTAAAAATATGTAGAAAAAAAAATTA
>CM052450.1:6420808-6560306 GCA_028533085.1 Varecia variegata | reverse complement strand
ATAGATTATGGACAATTTCACAGATGTGGTCCGTAAGAATTGGCTGACTTTCATGCTCATTAACTGTATTTTGAAGTCTTGCATCTCAATGAATACCTCTTTTTGTTCATTTAGGGCATAGCTCTCCTCAGAGAATACGTTTACATTCATTTCCTATGTGGTGCTGCTTTTTTGAAATAATGCTATGATTCAATATACATGGACATGAGCATTCTCTATTACATTTTCCCATCCTCTGTGCTACTCTTTTATGTTGTTTTGGGCACATGGAAATCCATTTTGCATGCACTCATATACAGACCACAAATTTGGTGGAAACAATACTGGTGATCAAACAGCAACACTATTGCGTGTCTTCTTATCTTACCTTGCACATAATTATTTTCCAGCCAGTCAGTAACTTGGCTGGCTTCTTCAGGCAAATGCAGCTTTAATTTATTAAAAGCTCTTGGAATGTTATCAGCTGGAAGGAATGTCAATGCAGACAAATGATGCATTTTTAAACTGAAGTTTTTGTCATTGCCATATCATGTGCCAATACACTCATCTGAATTTTCCACCAAATGCATTGGGCTAAATAGAAAAAACAAACTTTATTGGTAACACCTTTAAATTTGATTTTTGAAGCCTTGGTTGCAGTTAATTCCAAATCTCTTGTTATAGTTTGGGGATTCAACTAACATCCGTTTTCTTCTGTAAAGTCTACCAAATCTTCAAGTAAGCATTAATAAAGTGCTTCAGTTTTTCTAATCATTAATACATAAACAAGCAGGTTATAGAATTTTGGGACCCAATTGGGGCATGAATTATGTATAGTCAATAAAAAACAGCAAGAACAGTTTTGAAAGTGCTATCCATTTGCCAAAGTAAAACATGCACTAGGTTTTCTATGTTAGATTTAGTAGTAAATACAAGAAGTCTATCTTCTTTGACAGTCAAATCTCTAATCAAAAATAGTTTGCCATTTAATGTGTTTTGTAACACTTGGAGGAACCTCAATTTCAGCATCTTTGGTTCAGAAGGTCCCTGAGATTGTCGAATTCTTTTTTATTCTCTGACAAAGGGTGTTGTCTGAAGGCAAGCATAGTGCTGTGTGTGAAGGGACCGAAGTTGTACATGATTGAATAATTTGTCAGGAGAGATTTCTTGCATTCTTCACCTGCATTTTCACTTCTATGATCTTTGAAACACTCACTGCACTTGTATTTGGAGAGTGGTTGTGGTCTAAAATTTTGTAAGTATATGCTGTATATTTGAAAGTCTGGTTACTGCTTGACCGTTGCAATTAAGCGATTTTCTGTTTTTGCAACACCAATAATAATTAGCTTTCAAATTTTTATCTTTCACCATTAAGTAGCCTTTTTGCAAGAGAACAATTGCACAGGTCTCTTCCACTGTGCTGTAAGGAATCCAGTAAGAAGGAATATTTGTTTTCCTCAATACCAAATCTGTATTAGTTAGGGTTCTCCAAAGGGACAGAACCAATAGGATGTGTATATAGATACATGAGAGGGGATTTATTGGCAGAATTGGTTTATGTGATTATGGAGGCCGAGAAGTCCCAGGACAGGCTGTCTGCAAGCTGGAGACCCTGGGATGCCGGTAGCATGGCTCAGGGCAAGTCCAAAGGTCTCAGGACCAGGGAAGCTGATGGTGTAACTCGGTCTGAGGCTGAAAACCTCAGGACCCGGGGGCTGCTGGGGCAAGCCTGGAGTTCTGAGGTCCAATGCAGCAGGAAAAAAGTCTGCCCCAGCTCTCAGAGAGAGGCTAATTCACCTTCTATGTTCTCTCCAGGCCCCCAGCCTATTGGGTGGTGATGCCAACCTTGAGGGCAGATCTTCCCCACCTAATCAGACTCAGACTCACATTCTAATATCCTCTGGAAACATCCTTACAGACACACAAGATCATGCTTTACCAGGTTTCTAGGTATTCCTTCATCTAGTCAATTTGACACCTAAAATTAAGTCCGCAAATCTACCCTTTGTCAACTTGGCACCCAAACGTGTCTCCCTAAACCACACAATTTCCAAAGGAAGACAGTAACAAGGTGAGAGTTCTGCCTAACATGAGGCAGCTACCCTGTGATCTGGGATTTAAGACTTTAGGGATTTCAACATTCGGGATTATGATCCAAACCCGCAGGATGGCGCCAACCATAAATAATTATCCTGCCTCAAATGCCAGTCGTGCCACCGCGAGGAAACACTTCTCCTTCTCTCCAGTCCTGCCTTCTGTTTAGGTTGTAAACTATGGGAAAGAAGAGACCCTCTTTGCTGCCCTAACCTCTGTTAATTCAAAAAACAAAACAAAACAAACAAAGTTTATATTTTTCAAAAAGGGAGAGCTTTATTTCTCGTGATGGGGTCACGACCTGCAGTGGCCACTGTGACAGGCTGGGAGACACCACTCCAACCACAAGCCAGGAACCACGTTGCAAGGGAGTGGCAACAGGGAGCAGGATTTTATACTGAGTGGGGTGGCTAAGTATACATATTTAACAAGCTATAGGAAGAGTCATGAATATTTATGAAGGGAAATGTGCAAGTGTAAAATTGTGCTTTACACCTCCCATCCTGTCATGGCTGGGAACTCAGTTTTAAGGCTTTTCTTCTGGCCTCCCCTCGGCCAAAAGGGGTCCTTTCTGTCAGCAGGGGGCTTAGGATTTTATTTTTAGTTCATACCTCATCGCCTAGAAGAGCAACCTTACGTGTAGTTAGTGCCCAGTAAATATTTGTTGAACAAATGAAGTGCCATTTATAAAGGCAATGATTGGTAGACAATAAGATAAATATAATAAAAAGCTGCTGACCAAACTTTAATTTCCTTAGGCTTTTCAATTGAATCACCTGGTACTGGGATCCCAGATATACCTGCTCTTGTATCCTGGAGCCTGTTTTCAGTCTGTGAAGTGTGATATTCAACATTAAAAGGGGAAAAAACAAGCTGCAAGGCTTTGAGTAGATGTAATTCTTCTTTCCACTCAGACTCTCCAAAAAAGCAAATCAGCTGTGACACATGAATGTTTCCTAAACATACACACACTTTTATCAATTATGAGAAATACTGTTGAAATATAATTTGTCATTTATAGAAACTATATTAAAAAAGACTTACCCCTCAATATGTCAAAGATAACTTTTCATCTTTATTTGTCCTTTCTTTTCTTTCTTTTCAATGCTAGCTTTCATATTATATGAAAATTGCTCTCTTGATTAGCATTTAAAATGTCTATTCTCTGGGGACGTCTTTCTTTTGAATTCTAGTTTTTTATACCACCAAGGAACAACTTTTTTAAAAAAGCATTTGCTTTATCACCAAATATTTACAAACTATTTTTCCAATGGCATCTAGTGTTCATTTCACTTTCTCGCTTCCTTCTGTATTTACAGTATATTCACACCCTGAGTATTTAAAATTCCTTCATGAATCCACAACAGAAATTCCTCCCCCTCGCCCAGACATTTAATAGTGTTTCCTGTCACAATAGCATATTTTTTGTAGCATAAAATTGCACGCTTTTTTTTTTTTTTTAGTACTGGAAGTGGTGTTTTATTTATTTATTTATTTTTATTTATTTATTTAGTCTCTGTCTCCTGGCTAGAGTGAGTGCTGTGGCGTCAGCCTAGCTCACTGCAACCTCAAACTCCTGGGCTCAAGTGATCCTCCCGCCTCAGCCTCCCAAGTAGCTGGGAGTATAGGCACGTACCACCACGCCTGGCTAATTTTTCCTATTTTTAGTAGAGATGGGGGTCTCGCTCGTGCTCAAGCTGGTCTCTAAGCCATCCTCCCTCCTCGACCTCCCAGAGTGCTAGGATTACAGGCATGGCCTCCACTGTGCCCAGCCTGAGGTGGAGTTTTAAAAGGGGGAATTGACTGATTCCACACACCTATCTTCAAGGCTGGGTTCAGAGCAGCTGTTTCCATAATGGCGCCTGATCAAGTTTACTTTCTAATTTCCTTTTTAAAAGTAATACTAAGTCTCTCGGAAAATAATGGTAGCCAAATAAAGAAAACCCCTTCTTCTACAGTAGCACCACTTTCCTGGGAGTAACTGCCATTATTTATAGGCTGGTGTTTGTTTGGGTAAGTTGCTTTGGCCAGTGAACACAGTAGAACACATCTCATCAGAATTCATTGGCATTTCTTCAATCTCTTGATATGCAGAATCATTTCCTTTTAGCAAATATTTGCATGTTCCCCAGCAAGCTCATTCAACTGTGCGTTGTTTTTGCGTTGGGATTGCTGGGGAGTGTTGCGTACATGTGCAGTTCGGTTGCTCTGCCCTTTTCTTTCCTGAAACACCTTTTGAAAATAAACTTTAAAAAGCCACAGGACTGGGGTGTGGGCAATGTATTCCTCGTGCCATTTTGGTTTTAACCAGAAAAGAAGTTTTTAAAGCAGAATGGGTGGTGAAAACCAGAAGCTGATTCCCAGCAATGGCCCTAGGAGAGCCTTGAGTTGGAAGATTCTATTGCTGAGATGCCTATTGGCATATTCATGCAATTCTTCTTTTTTCTTACCAGCTTTACTGAGGTATAATTGCATCCCAAAAAAACCCTGCACATGTTTAATGTATACAATTGTCTTGATAAAGAATTTTTCTGATTTTATAGGAAAGAAACAGCACTGACCAAAATTAAACATCTAGACTCCTGCCCTTCATGTCGTAGACAGGGATCTGAGAAATGGGAAAAAAAGGATTGTTCTAAATTCTTTTCTCAGCTAAAGTTATCTCAGAAACAAAGATTAGCATGCAACTGCTCTTCCCTGCTCTGAGAGGCTGTGGTTGAGCCTCTGGAGTGGGAGGAGTCACTGGCCTGTCCCCTGCACTTCCTCCTCTCTCTGAATCTTTTCCTCCTGTCCCTGTGCCACCAACTGTTCCTGCCCTCTGGTCCTCATCACTGCAGGCCTCATCCAGCTTCTGCTGGCTGCAGATGTTCCTTGCCTTGTGTGAACTAAAAACAAAATCCTAAACCTCCCTCCTTGCTAACTAACCGGACCCCTCTCAGCCACGGGGCCCCATAAAAAAGCCTTAAAACTGAGCTCCCAGGTTGGGTGCAGTGGCTCACGCCTGTAATCCTAGCACTCTGGGAGGCTGAGGCTGGTGGATCGCTCGAGGTCAGGAGTTCGAGACCAGCCTGAGCAAGAGTGAGACCCCGTCTCTACTAAAAATAGAAAGAAATTATCTGGCCAACTAAAAATGTATATGGCAAAAATTAGCCGAGCATGGTGGCTCATGCCTGTAGTCCCAGCTACTCGGGAGGCTGAGGCAGGAGGATCACTTGAGCCCAGGAGTTTGAGGTTGCTGTGAGCTAGGCTGACGCCACGGCACTCTCGCCCAGGAAACAAAGCGAGACTCTGTCTCAAAAAAAAAAAACAAAACAAAAAACTGAGCTCCCAGCTACGAGGGGATGGGAAGCATAAAGCACAATCACACATGAGCCTTTCCTCTTCATAAATATTCATGACTCCTCCTATAGCTTGTTAAGTATGTATATTTAGCATAAAATCCTGTTCCCTGTTGTCACTCCCTTGAAACACATGTTCCTGGCTTATGGCTGGAGTAGTGTTTCTCAGCCTGTCTCAGAATGGCCACTGCAGGTCGAGACCCCTTCATAAGAAATAAAGCTCTCCCTTTTTTAAAAAACATAAACTTTGTGTTTTTTTAAACTTAACACTTGGCAGCATAACTCCAACTTCTGCCTCTGCTTTCTTGTGGCCTTCTCCTCTTCTCTCTGTCTTCTCTGTGTGTCGAATGTTCTGCCTTTCTTTCATAAGGACACTTGTCATTGGATTCAAGGCCTGCATGGCTCCACCAGAATCAACTCATCTTGAAGTTCTTAATTCAGTTACATCTGTAAGGCTCTTTTTCGAAATAGGTCACATTCACAGGGTCCGGGAGTTAGGACATGAACATATTTTTGAGGGAGGGCCATCATTCAACCCCACTACAAGTGGCTTAGAACAGTTCCTGGTCTGTATCAAGCACTGAAGAAATGTTAGCTGCTGTTCTTCTCCTACAAGAGGGCCTGCTCTTCTGTAACTGCCTCATCTAGAATACCGTTAGCACATAAGCTTGGAAACCTTGGTTATCCTTGACTGTCTTCCCCACCCCTCTCAAGTATTTGCCACTCTCTCTTCTGTGCCTATTGTCACCTCTTACTTCAAGTTCTCAGCAGGACCAAAAGTAATCTTTCCTCTAATTGTTTGAATTTCCAATTTATACTCTACGTTACCTCTAAATATGTTTTTCTAATGTACACTCCCTGCTTAAAAATTCCATTTTTTTGTTTTTGCATACAATAATGGTAGTAAAAGTCAAAACCAGCAATTGCATATCCAGCATTTCACTGATGGGGAAACTAAGGTGCAGGAAAGATTAAATGATACGTCCAAGACCATGTAGCTTTGTAATCAGCAGAGACTGAAATTGAGTCCAGGTCTTCTGAACCCATGCTGTGAAGTCCAGACCTTAGCTTGTTACTTGAGGTCTTTACAACATTTTAGGATCAACCTTTTCCACTTATATTCCTGCCATTCCTTGACATTCATCTGTTGTTCCAACCATAACTCACCTTGCTCTGCAATGACTCTATGACTTTACATTTTGATTTTTTCTACTAGGAGGGTGCATCCCTTCATTTTTTCCTGACCTGTTTTTGTATTTTTTTCATGACTGTGCAAAAAAAGGTCACTCTGTGAAGCCTCGCACAAGTCTCATGAGCAGAGTTAGATGATCACTACCCAGAGCTCTGGTGCCAACTTACACATGTTCCCATTACAGCACTTCCGTGTCATCTTTCATTGTTCACCTGTCTGGACCAACCACCTCATTGACTCATATAGTCCCAGAGCTTAGCTCATCAGAGATGATCAATAAATACTTGTTGAAATATGTCAACTAAAATTGCAGAACTAAAAGAAATTGACCTTTTAGCTTGTAAAATATCCTCTTATTATCAGCCCATTACAAAAAAAAATAAGGAATGTAATTATTAAGTTGGGAGGCAGAACTCTGAGTGGGAATAGCAGGAATCTTGAAATCCTCTCTGCAATAGCTCTTCTATTACAGTCGAATTAGCTTCTCCTCACCCTTTGATCAAGTGGTGACTATTTCCAACTCTGTGTCTTTACTTAAGCTATTGTCCTCTCACAAATGTCCTCCCCACTACTCTGCATTTATCCAAATCCTACCTGTCACCAGGGCCAAGTCCCATCTCCTCCATGAAGGAGCCCATCCCCATCTCTAACTTTACTGTCCCAAGTCTTAGACCTTATTGATGTTGCCTGTAGACCCTGCCTGTGAAAGAATAAAAGCATAGTTAAATGTTTATCTGGTAATAAAGCAAGTCTATATACCTTACGCTATTTTTAATCTTAAAAAAGTCAAGTGTGATGGTATGTGAACTGTGTTTTAGAGAAGCACTCTGAGTTTTACAGAATGAACATTTTGGTAAGAGGTGTATGCTATGGTTTGAAAGCATGTGTCCCTCCAAAATTCATACGTTAAAACTTAATATCCAATGTGATAGTATTCCTTTTAGGAAGTGATTAGGTCATGACAGCTCCACCAACACTAATGGGATTAGCGTTCTTATAAAAGAGGTTGCAGGGAGCTCCCTAGTGCCCTTTGCCCTTCCACCCTTCCATCATGTGAGAACACAGTGTGTGTCCCCTCGGGAGGGTGCAGGAACGAGGTGCCATCTCGGCAGCAGAGAATGAACCTTCAGAAGACATCGAATCTGCCAGTGCCTTGATCTTGGACTCTCCAGCCTCCAGAGCTGTGAGAAATAAATTTATATTGTTTATAAATTACCCAGTCTGTGGCTGTTTGTTATAGCAGCAGGAATGGACTAAGACAGTCCGTAATTAGAGTCCAATAGTTGTGCAATATTGAGTCCTTCCTACTTCACAGTAATGGAACTTTCAGGTGAGAATCCCACTGCCCAAAGTAAAGACTACACTTTCCATGCTCCCTTGTAGCTGTGACCATGTGACCCTGAGATGCACATGGAATTGTAGTGTGATAGTTTGGGGAAGCCTTTATAAAGAGATAGTGTTTGTATACACTTTGCTTCTTCTTTATCTTCCTTTCTGGAATATGAATGTTTCCTGGAATAGGAATGCCACCATCTTGGAAAGTGAGGGAATAAATTGAAAGAAGAAGTCTGATCTAGAGTTGCCAGACTTAGCAAATAAAAATACAGGATGTCTAATATATACTACATGGGACATACTTCCACTGAAATATTACTTAATGTTTATCTGAAATTCAAATTTTACTGGGTATTCTGTGTTTTATGTGGCCACCCTACCTGGAACCCTACCATGGAATGCTATACCAACCTTAGGAAGTTTCCCAGGACTCTTATATGTGAGGGAACTAAACCACCATCATATTTTTCTGTCACTTGCAGCCAAATCTAATTTAACAAATTCAAAGTAGAAAGAGAGGCCAACCTTTGTCATCTCATACTAAATCTCATGCTTTTAACACTTTATCACAATGCCCGTTTGGTAAAATGATCGTAGATCTGCTAAGTTCTTCAGGTCATCTATAACTTCAATATTTTACATTTCGTACATAATTTTACATTTTCTAGAGAACTTTCATATGTTTGATCATATTTACTATTTGCTGTGATCTCACTTCTCAGCTTTGCAGATGAAGTTTCTTGATTTGCCCAAGTTCATATAGCTGGTAAGAACTTGGTGTGGGGCTTGAACTTGGATCTTCTAACTGAGTTTGCCAGTCTTTCTGCCTATTCCCAGCTTTGCCTCTCACCTCCGCTAATTCACCAGGAATGAAATGGGAGAGAAGGCGTCCCCTGTTTTAGGGATTTATTGGAAGAAAGGAGAGGCCCTGCTCTATCCTACACCCTCAGGTACTGCAGTTCAGCATCTGAATCCCCTCAGGCTCATGGAGGATGGTTTAGGGGACAGGGACAAGCACCTTAAGTCTGTCACACCACTACATAAAAAATAGAAGCTATCATGATCATATTAGTGTTCTCACTACTTGCTCAAAGTCCTACTAACTTTTTGGTGGCTTTGAGTAAGAGTTATCTTTGCTCTGCAGCAAGGAACTCATGCCTCTATATAGAAGTTTGGATCAAAATTCTGTTTTACAGATTGTGGCTTCTGGATAGGGGCTTCAGGGTTCAGTAAACATTTGATTGCAATACTATGTTCATATTGTCTTAGCCATAACACTGATTTGTAAGGGTAAAGAATGTTAGCTGTTGTAATAAAGTCCCAAACCTTGGTTGTGTAACACAGGAAAAGTTTGTTTCTCGCTATCCCAAATCTACTGAGGATGCTCCCAGTCCGCAGGTGGCCTTCTACATGGCCCTTCAGGAACCCAGGCTCCTTCCGTCTTATGGCCCCGTCCTCCCCTAGGTCCTCAGAGTCCTTTCCAGCCAGCCAGCTGCTGAGGAAAGGGCTGGAGGGTTTCCTGCAGGAGGTTTGCAGGGCCAGGTCTGGAAGTGGCTCATGTCAGTTCTACTCACGCTTCATTGGCTAGAGCTCAGACAAGTGGCTACGGAGAAGGCTGGCAAATGTGGTTGCACTGTGTACCCAAGAAGAAAAGGAGACGATTTTTAAGAACACAGCTATCTGTCTCTACTACAATCATTAAAAATAAAAAAATAAAAAAAAGATCTTTCAACCTTTCGGAGGCCACAGCTTATTAATATGTTGGCAACATTAATAATTTGTTTTAGTGCAGACTTTGAAATTAAACTTCTTTTGTTTTATTTAATTAAAGAATATCCTGACCAGGTGTGGTGGCTCAAACTTGTAATCCCAGCACTCTGGGAGGTCGAGGCCTGAGAATCGCTTGAGCTCAGGAGATCGAGACCAGCCTGAGCAAGAGCGAGACCCCGTCTCTACTAAAAATAGAAAAATTAGCCAGGCGTGATGGCGTGGGCCTGTATTGCCAGCTACTCGGGAGGCTGAGGAAAGAGGATCACTTGAGCCCAGGAGTTTGAGGTTGTTGTGAGCGTGAGCTAGGCCAACACCATGGCACTGTAGCCCGGGCAACAGAGCAGGACTCTGTCCCTGCCAACCCCCCAAAAAGAATACCCTAAGGTTGAAAGAAAGACTGTTACAAAAACATTTACACCATTTACCGTGATTTATCTGTGGGAATCACTGTCACCATCAACAAAAGTAGTTGCAAAGAAAATAGCAAAATAATTTATATACTAAAATTGATGTAAGTCAGTAAATGATCTATAAACTCTGATCTCATTCATTCAATAAACTTCCTTGTTCTCAGTGACTCACTTTATAACATTTAACAGAAATGTGACCTTATAAAATAAATTAATATTAATAAAATAGTTTTCATCCGTTCTAGATCTACTGAGTTTGTATATAAGATTAATCTGTAAGAGGGTTCCATCGGCTGGTCCGAGTGCAGTGATGTTTATAACTAATTGATCACAACCAGTTACAGATTCCTTTGTTCCTTCTCCACTCCCACTGCTTCACCTGACCAGCCTTTAAAAAAAAAAGTTCCATTGCTTAACAAATTAAAAACTGTGGTATCTAAAGTCTCTTCCAGTTCTCACATTTATCATGCTTTTGGTTTTCACAGGTCATCGAAAGGAAGATGAACTCCTGATTACATATAAATGATGCACTACAAATTAAGTTGTTTTCCTTAGTAGAAAAGTTAAGTTGCACGAGGGAAACTATTGTACAGTATGCTTCCTTGATTTGCCTTAAATCAACTATTTTAGAAATTCCTAAAGACTTGAAATCTCTATCAGCTGATAATCCGTGCTAATAATTTGCACCAGCGTATTTAACGTTTGCAAGTGAAACATGCTTTTGCTTGTTCATGGTTAAGCTCATTTCTCCTGCATTAATTATAATGTCAAGTCAGGGTTTGTTTACTTAAAGAGCCAGAGGCCTTCTAAGGTCCAGCACTGATTGTCTATTGCTTCAGATTCCTTTTTGATTAGGTTTGGACATCTGCTTTGGGACCTACAGACTCCTTTGCTGTCCCTTTAATAGAGTAGCCCCTGCCTGCCTCACTCAGGGACTGCCCTGGGCCTGAAATATGCTGCCAGGCAATCCGGCCACACATCTGATATCGCTGAGGCTGGAGGTGTTGTGGCTTTTGTTTTCAAGGTTGCAGCTTGAGATGAAGGTCATAATTCCTGTTCCCATGGCTGTTGGCAGTGGCTGCAGGGTTACTAAGGGCGCAGCCGCAGACCAGAGTGTGATGGGAGAAATAAACTCAGGGGACTCCGCCTGCCTTGCTTGGGTGAAGCCTTCACTGGGGAGTCGCACAGGGCCGGGCTCCTGGATCCATCGCTGCCCTCTGCTGGACCAGCGTAGGTGTCCTGGAAGCACAGCGGGGACTTCAGATGAACAGTACTAGTTCTGTTGCTTCTGAGGAAGTGGAGACCACAAAACTCACCCTCATTTTAGCTGCATGCAATTAGCCACGCCTCTGGTTTGCTCTATTTGACATCTGCTGGTACAGAAACTGGTCACATCTGTGAGATCTGCCAGGTGTGGGTTCTACTTGATTTTTGTACACTTGGGCAAAAAAATTCCATTTTGGGTTGCAAGTAGGCACATTTAGATCAGAGACACGTGAAGACAAAGGGGTTTCAGAACGCTGAGAGAGGCCTTGGCAGCTATTCTACAAAATGGTGTTTCCATTCAAGGCTGATTGTGGATGTCAAAGCAGGCCCAGGGAAATCCACTTAAAAAATCCCCTTGGAAATGACTATTCTTTCTCTGACTCTTAGTCTTTAATGTGCAGAACAGTGTGGTGTCAAGACAGCGAGACTCGGAGGCCCATTGCTTTCAGCCATCAAGTGTGACTTTTTAGGTCCCCAGAATCACTCCCTCCTGTTACCTTTTCCAGAATTTCTCATTTTCTCATTATTCCCTTTGGCTTACTTTCAGTCTTTTTTTTTTTTTTTTGATCCATGCTTCTATTTTATTTTTCATCCAATCTTCTGCAAAGAATGACAAAAATGGAATGCCACAGGAGAAAATCATTTAAAGCTATGAAATACATGTTTGATTTGCATGTTCCTTGGAGAAAGTGTAGAAAATTCAGATAAGAATAAACAGGCTGATTAAATGACTCTGTGTGTCCCTCTGGATTCATCCTTCTCCACCCTGCTGAGTGCCTGGGGAGGCTGACCTGCACCCAAAGGCCCCCTCGCCTTGTGACTTTGCCTCAGGTGTCGCTTGGGTGAGTGGGGTTGGGCCACTCCCTGGGGGGTTGGGGCCAGCTGGCTGTGCCTCGACTGAAGGTCTCGACTCCTACACAGCAGCCCTCTGGACACAATTCTCTCCCTACAGGTTCAGGAAAACACTCCCTCCCCCAACCTCTACTGGCCTAGGCTGCTAAGGGGGTTGACCTTGGGAACGGGGACAGTGCTTGACACGTACCTAACAAATAGTCCCTTAAGACAGTCTCCTCAAATGACTCAGTTTGAGCTTTATCTGTTTTCTGCTGAAACCCTAGATAATACAATTACCACCCAGAGATGAGCACTGATGAGCATTTTGCAGTATTTCCTTAGCAACTTTTATTTAGGATTCTGTGTATGGGTAACCATTTAGCATAATTCTGTGTGTACCTCTTTCTATCATATTTTTCCCCACTTGTAACTACTTGTGAGAGCGATCCCTATTATTAAAGTATTCCATATCCCGAATCATAATTTTTATTGACTACGTTTTGTTTTACCATATGGATACAATTGAATTTAATTTTAGAATTCAAGAGCAGCTTTGTGATCTATTATTCTTTTCCTCTTCCTTCAAACCTATTTCTTCTGTGTATTTGTTTGACAGTTTAACTTTGTAATAGAGAGGACTTGACTAGGTCAGTGTGTCACCACCCAGTCCGAGGCATCCTTACTGGGCACAATCTCAAGCCAAGTTATCTCACAGACAATTAAACCTCTTTATGTTCAGCCTTCACTCACCTCAGTGGTTAAGTGACTTCTCCAAGTTCCCATCCTAGTAAATTGCAAACCTGGAACTTGAACCCGTGACTGCTGTCTCTAAATCCAGGGCTTATCTACTCCAAGATGTGTTTACTGATATGTAAAACTCAATCTCTACCTCTAACTACAGCTGTAAATCAAAGAAGAATGTCAAGTAAAAAAAAAAATGTGTGGTTCCAAAGAAATGGGCTATCAAGCCATGAAAAGACATGGAGAAAACTTACGTGCATATTACTAAATGGAAGAAGCCAATCTGAAAAGTTTATATACTGTAAGATTCCAACTACATGATATTTTGGAAACAGCAAAACTATGGAGATAGGAAAGTGGTCGGTGGTTGCCTGGGCTTGGGGGAAAGAAGGGATGAACAGGCAGAGCACAGAGGATTTTTAGGGCAGGGAAACTTCTCTGCATGATACTATAATGATGGATACATCTCATTGTACATTAGTAAAAATCCAAAGAATGTACAACACTAAGAGTGAATCCTAATGTGAGCTCTGGTCTTGGGATGATGATGATGTGTCAATGTAGGTTCATAATTGTTAACAAAGGCATCATTCTGGTGGGGGATATTGATAATGAGGGAGGCTGTGTGTGTGGTTGGGGCCAGGGAGTGAATGGAAATCTTTGTACCTTCTGCTCTGAACCCAAAATTGCTCTAAAAAGGAAGCCTTTTTTAAAATATGTGGTTCCTTTTAAATTGGCATACTATGAACTTTCAATGCCAACAGATTTACTGTGTCTGATTCTAGTTTTCATTTAAAAAAATGACCAGCTTTTCTCTTTTATCATAAATGTCTGCAATAAATTGACATTCCCATCCCAAGGGCTTTCTCACTGGAAACCAATTTTTCTATTGTTATTTTAAAGCAGCATCAGCATTGGTCTCCTATGTTACGCTAATGCGGACACAAAATCAATTATAAAATATATTTAGCTCTGGGGATGTTTTCCTCTGAAGAGTTTCACACCTGAGTCTTCTTGTAGGGAAGATATAAGAGATCATTTTTATTTAAAGCCCTGGAGATTCAGAGGAATAAACTAGAAGCTAAACTTGAGACTTTCAAAATCCTGAGATCTAGCCAGGCATCCATCATACATGACAGAATGATTGTGTTGCCTCCAGGATTAGGCACATAACGCTGCACTGAGTTAATCTAGCTCTTTCTATTTCAATGTGCACCATATATATCTTTTCTTCAATATATCAGTAAGTATAGAAACTTAAAGCTCAGAACTTTGACATCCCTGTGTATTAATTTCTTTGTGTTTAAACAATATAAGGAAATAGTCTTCATTAGAAAGAACCATAATGGACATACATGGATAGGTTTCCCTGCTGGTTGCTCAAAAACTAGATGTTTACCAAATGGCAAGCAGGAGTCTCTATGTACACATATTTTCTGAGATTGGGAGATTTGAGAAATGCATAAAGGATCAATGACTAATTTGTGATGTGTGAGTCCTATCGACGATGTATGTACTGACCATTCATGCTTCCAGAGCCTCCTTCCTGTTGATCAGGGATTAAAAAATGATGTTTTGGAAATTTGGTCACCTTCAGGTCTCCCTGGGCACAGAGTTTTGTTTTTCCTTTTGTCCTCTGAGGTAGATTCATGGGCAGCTCTTGTTATTTACACTAAAGGGGGGAGGAGAGATGTCGATTTGATAAAATTGGATAATCCTAAAATCATCTCTTTGGGGTTTAGAATTCATTGCTTATTTTTAGATAGAAGATATACTTTCTTAACTTCATTTTCTTTGGACCAGTTTTAGAAATGAATTTATATTGCTTGAGTACACAGTGGTAGAAGGCAGCAGAGACATTTGTGAAGCTCGCAGGATTGCAAGGGAAGAAGAGATTAAAATTTTGCTATGGATATTACCATGTTGTTTATATACACTTAGATAACTTAGTTCTGTGATATTTGCTCACAATGCTATTTTAAAAAGTTGCATACTATACAATATATATCCACATATATAAATTTTATATATGTATATTTATGTGTGTGTATATATATATATATAGCACTCTTTTGTATATTATTATATGCTGCTCTATAATGATATATAAAGGGATAAAATAAATAGGATTCTGGTTCTTCCATCAATTTACTGTATGACCAGGGTGGGCTGTAAGGAGGGTGACCAATCATCCCTGTTTGCCTGGGCCTGAGGGATTTCCAAGGATGTGGGACTTTCAGTTTCAAAACTTTCAGGATGAGTAGCCATTGACAGGAGGAGGGTGAATTTTGCCCGTGGCCTAGGCCAAGTATTAATACACTGCAAAAATGTAGTGAGCAAAATAGTGCATCAAGGAAAGGCCCAGAGCAGAGTTAAGGAGAGAGGCTGAAGTTAACAGGCAGCTCAAAGTTTTAGACAGTGAGGGGTGTCCTCGTGTGGGGCCAAATGAAACTAGAACAAGCTAGGCCCATTCGGGGTGGATAACGAGGAGTGGTTTTCCCAGGAATTCTAGAAGAGTTAGTTGGATGCTGTAGGGTCTTCTCATTCAGTTCCCTGTCCTGCATGGATGGGCCAATCCTGGGCACTTACAGAGCCAGCAGAGGAAATCAAAACTTTCCCCTAGAGGATTAGATTGTTTCCATCCTATACGGGGATAAAGTAAACATTACATTCTAATAATGAACTCTAGTTTCTTATTTTCATGTTTAAAATGTACTGAGTATTTTATCTTATGAATCTACAGAATTGGGTGGTGTTACATGATGCTCCCAAATGCTTTCTTTCCCTAGAAGTTACCCTGGATGAAGGTGGTATGACAGGTGATGGGAGTCTGTGATCTTACTCTACTCCTTCTCCATGGGAAAAGAGGCTCAGATTCCTTTCTGGATCTAAATGAGTAGGTGTCTTGTCCAACCCCCGTGGGATATGCTTGCCTCTCTCCACCTGTGGGCAGCAGAGGTGCTGCCCTGAGCTCATGGTATATTACTTAGTGAACTACATGCATAAACTAAGTCAACAATCTACAAGGTGGAGATATTTTTAACATAGAGTAAACAGGGACGGGGAAAGAATGATAAGTCCAGGAGTGAATCCACAAAATGCATGCTGAGAGGTTCCGTATGATGAATGGACAAGGGCCACAGTTGGTTCTATGCCCAGAGAGCAACGTGGTCCATTATATGCACCAGTGTCCATAGGACAGAACAATCCAGTGATGGAAGAGAAGCAAGAGGGCAATTTCTCCAGTGGATCTTTATAAGAAGGATACTCTGAAATGTAATGAGCCACATTCTCAATAGTACCTTGAGAGAAGTTTCTTAGAAGTGCTTCCTTATAGGAACATTATATGTTCCTCAAATAAAGGTGGATAGCATAACTCCACAGCCTTTAACAATTCCTATCTTAAATTCTTTACAGAATAAAGTAAGATATGAATATATCCATTAAAAAATAAATAAAAGTCATCAAAAAGTGGGAAGAACTAAATGAGACAGTCCAGATGCGAAGATCTCTACTGGCCTGGAACAATCCAAGGACAGATTATAGAGCACGCAGAGGAATGTCTGGATTTTTATCCTTCAGGCAATTCTTGATAATGATGTTTCCCAAACAAGCTTTTGAAGTGTTGAGAGCAATGAGTTTGATGGGATTCGGCCTGACACTACCCTCCTGGAATTCACTGAGCTACGTGGCCAGCTCTGTCTCCCATCTGATAGAATGCCTCGTGTGAATGCTGAGAATTCAAATGTGGAGGCCACCCGAATAGAGCCCTTCCTGCCTTTCCTTGGAGGTGGGCCAAGGCATGGTTGTGGCAGTGCCAAAGCTCGTCTCACAACACTGGTTCTGTCCCAACGCATGGAGGGACGGAAGGGCCCCAGTGTTCTACCTCTGTAGAACAGTATGGTAAGAATTCAAGCGTGCAAAAGAAGTTAAACTCTTTTTGAGTTCTCTAGGTCCATAGAGAGCTAAGGTCCTTTTTGGAGCAGGCCTCAGATATATTGCTTTGGCTTTATTTTAGCATCGTTCTCAAAATCACCTCAGAATGGCACCTGGGACCTCCGCTTAACTCTCTCCCTGACTTTTACTTTGGTTGCTCAGTGAATCTCCCCACCTCTGAGCAGCTTGGCCTGTGTTTTTTTCTAGACCTGTCACTATTTTGTTTCTTTCTTTTCCCCTCCCTCCTTCTTTCCCTCCCTTCCTTCTTTCATTCCTTCCTTTCTTCTTCGTGCCTGCCTTTCCCCCGCTTTAGTTCATACCTAGATTCACAGGCTCTCTCAGAGCTTCTAAGTAAAACTCTAAATGGAATCTCTTCTTCACCTGCTGCTCAGCCCACCTGGTGACCCAGCATTCCAAGTTCTCACCAGAGTTTCTACCACCTCTCTTGATTAAATATCCAGGCCCGTATTTTTGCCCTATTACTTTCTAATAAACACTAATATGATTTCTATATAACTTATTGCAGTCAAATGACTCTCATTGCCACTGATCTGAAGACATCTCAAAATTAATAATGGTGTGGGGTGGAGGGGGGTGGGCAGTAAACTGTGTTTTTTATTATATTTTGTCCTTGACAGATTTCAGAAGGAGACTTGGGAAGTCTGGGAGTTATATGTTCTTGTTAATAATTTTATCTTGGGATGCTTATCACATTGTACACAATCTCCTATTGATCTTTCTATTGTTTTTATAATCCTTGCAAACTGTATATTTCCTTGTTACTGGTAAAAAGCTGATATTTGAAAAGAGATTTTTATCCTGAGAGGTGCCCAGAAATAGAGACTTTTTTAATCTTATGAGCTATGAGACATTTTCTTTACCATAGAATTTTTCAGTAACTATTTTAAATTGATACTCTATATATATTGTGCTTAATTTTGTCAAGAGACATATTCTTAGGAGCACTTTGACCAAATATCTGGTGTTCTGTTGATAACCTTGAACCTCTTTCCTGTTAAAGAATTAGCAGTTGGCACCTATTTATGAATTAATAAAATGGAAATGTTACTTTCCATTTAAGCAATATTTTTCACTTCTTTGGCATTTCTAGCTACTCCTTTTTTTTTTTAATTGTGTCCTCGGGCTAGTCATTCATTTTGGATCTTAAATATCAAGCTTTCGGCATTTGTCCTTTTGCAGACTGTGTCACAAGGCTGAACCCTGATACTTAAAGATGATACTTAAAGTTTACCACTCTAAACCTGTTCTGATAGTTTATCACCTGATCTGCTTCCAGCTTGTTCTATAAATTCAGGTATTTAGTACCTGACTCTGAATAAAAATGTTTTGAAGTGTTTTAGCAACCAAACCAACCATGCAATGAGGAAAAGGTTCAGATGACTTGCTTGTGGTTATGGTTGTCAAGGAAACCATTTCCTTATATAGTGTTTGACAACAGCCTCATTTTTTTTAAAGGCCATAAAAACAAAGCTTGTCCAGAAGCGGGGAGGAGAAAGCATACAATGAAATGAGCCACAAGCCAACTGAAGGTTATGAGAATGCATTTGATGTAAAATGCTAGATACCAATTGGTATGATATTTTATAATACAGACATGAGACTCAAGGGCGAAAACATGTTGAAAAATGTGGCAGAATAAGCTTGGGAGTAAAACGTCCTTGTTGAAGCAAGTTCAAGGTCCCACTATGTTCTCAAAATATAGGGTGTTCATTTTTAGGAGAATTGTTTAATTAAACAGGCAGCCTCATCTTTGCCATACAAAAGCCCATGGAATGGAATTTGAAACATATTTAATAATATAATCAGTGGGAGGTTGGAATAGACTGCCCAGCAATAGTCTATACTGGAGGCTGCAGGGGCTGCAGGGGCTGCAGGGAATGGACAGCTTAGCTCTTAGGTTTGTCTAGCTTGTGCGAGGTTTTGCTTTAAAGGGGAAGGAGTGAGTTATGGTGCACAGTGATGAAGATCCTTCTGGAGAAGATGTTGATAATGGATAAAGTCCATTTTTCTAAGTTCTTCTTCAAGGTCTAGACATGTAGAGTGAGACTCCAAATAGGGAAAAATGATGTTGGCCTAACATTGTAGCTTTTGATTCTAAAATTTTGGGTTCCCATCCATAACATGTGAGACATAAAGCTTGAAAGATGTGGAGAAAGTTGAACTGTAAGGTAAATGGTTCCACAGAGAAAAGGCGTAAACTGAGCCCAGCCTGAAGCTACCTAACCTATGAAAAAGGAACATACAATTTAAAAGATATATGATTTGAAATGTTGGAAGTCATATGAACATCCAATGAGAAGAAATAATTATTGAATAGATTCTACTGTGTCAAAGAAACTTGTTTTTTTCCTTTTGAGTAATTTCTTTCCTTATTTTATAATTATCAGGCTAATTATTTATGTAAACAAAAAATTGAGTTTGTACATCTCCCCTCCTTTATCTTTGATGTGTACATAGACCTTAACTGTAGCATATGACATAGTAAAGTGTTTGCATTTTTTTATTTCCGGTTTGCCACAAAGAAAATGTTGTTCAAAGATAGAGCCAACTCACTACTGCCTGTTGCCTGACATTTAAGTATCTTGTATTTCTAAAAACTGTGAAACACGTCTCTCTTTCTAATGCCTCTTACTCATTATTTCATCAGTATTTTACTACAGAATAGGTAGGAAAGGAAAAACAGAATTAATGTATTTTAAGGGCAAGACAACTGACCTCATAAAAGAGAGTGCTATGAGAAAGTGCGTGGGAAGTGAATGGGAGGAGGAGAACGAGGCATCACAGAATAACTTCAGATCTCCGTGGCATTTTACTCAATGTGAAAAGGGCCTAACCTGGTCCTTAACGTGTAGGTGATTAATTTTTCCCCTTTTCCCAGCCCTGCCAACCCTAATTTTCAGATTTCTTATCTTTTATGGTTCCTTAGAGCTTGCATTTTCCAATTAGTCAATCTAAAAGCATGAGAATGACCAAAATGGTGAAAAGTCTGGAAATCATATTATATGAGCATTAATTATAAGAAAAGGGGGCCATGCATCTGAAGAACTGTCACTTAGAAGGGGAATTTAACTTACTTTGTGTGACTTTCATAGATCCAGCTGTGACCAGTGGGCAGAAGGTATGTCATAGTAGATCTTCATGTCCTCAGAGTTGCTACAAACAGACTAGCCTGCTTTAAGACATAAAAAACTCACCATTTTTCTTTGGGTTCTTTAAGGGTTTCACTGCATCAACTATCTCCAGTGGCATTTCCCTCTTAGACTGGACATTCTCATATATCTTCCTTTAATCAGGCTCTTCTTCTCCTAATCTCTTTATCACCCATTCACTCCATCTAAGTGAGAAACAGGCTCCAAGTCCTGTGGGTTTGATCTCCTTACAATCTCTTTCCATCCCACTACCACACCTTCATAGTTCCTGTGTTGCCGTTGAGATATGAGCTTCTTGAGGGCATGAGTTGTCCTTTATTTTCTTATCATTAGTCAGCCAGCACAGTAGCTGAGTACTCAGTAAATGTATGCTGAGCGAATACAGGACGGTCAACAATTTACTTTGAGCTCATTTTTGCCTTGAGTGGCAGGCTGTTCTATTCATCCAATAAATATTTTTTGAGCATCTACTATGTGCATTGGGGATAAATGATTGAATAAGACAATAATTTTCCCCCAAATTTCATAGTCTAGTTGGAAGGAAAATATGCAAAAAAAAAAATGGATTTTGATCAGGCAATGTTGTCAAAAGAAACATATACCTGATCAACTTAATTGGAGTTATGTTGGAGTCCAACTTAATTGGAATTCTGCAGCCAGAGCAGTCAGCTGTTCTTTGAGAGGCCAAGGGCAGAGTTGTGTGTCATGGGGCTAAAGGTAGCTCCTCCCAGAGATAACAGGAGACACCCATATCTGAAGGGGTGAGCCGAGCAAGGTCATGAGGAAAAGCCACAGTTCTGGTTCCACCAACCAGTCTTTCCTCTTTAGGGCTGTCTTGTCTTAGCCTAAAGATTCTCATGTTTTCACTTTTCTCATTGGACCTCATCTCGTTCCACATCAAACTGTGTTCCATACTGGTTCCCTGTCAAACTGGTTACTTCTTAGAATCAGAATGTGCTTTTGATTTTTCTGTCTGCAATTGTTTAAAGGTCAGACTCTCTGCTTGGCTCCACAAATATAGTTAGCTACTTTGTGATTATCCTAGTTATTTGTTTTCCTATGTGCTATGAATCCAGGCAAACACACGAAATGGTAGATATGAGAGGCTCCTCCAATGTTAAACTTTCTGTTAACCGGTTCATTGGAAACGCTTGTGAATGCCTATTCCTTCCCTCCACCAATGTTCTAGCAAAAGTGTTCTCTGCAGCTTCAGTGAGAGTTGTTTTATAGACCAACCTGGATTTAAGAAGGGGAAAAAATATGTTCTTGGCTAAGGGTGGCCTGGAAGGCTTTCCCTCATTGCTGTGATACGCTTCTCCCTCTAGTTGTTTCTGGTTTCCAACTAATAAATGTCCCAGGCTATAATCCTCCTGAAACAAAATGTGATTTTGATATTCTGTCTTTTTCAGCCTCCTCTTACATATGTAGGATGGGTATTACCATTCTAATAGAGGAAGAAAACCGGGGAATTGATCCAGTGCATATGCACATGAGAAAGAAGAGTCAGGGGAGAAAGATCAAGGAGAAGGAATAAGATGACTCAGTGCAAGAAATAAAACTCAGTCTTTTCTATTTGTGACCTCAAATTTTATTTTTGTTTCTTTTTTTGCCTTATATTTTCTTCCATTTAATCTCTAAGTGTTCTGACATTCAAAATGCCAGATGTTGGAATGAGCTCTGTCTCATGAACCTTGACTCCAGCTCTGTGATCTGAGTGACAGACTCCACGTATACAACCGGCAACCTGTGACACACCTAAGCCATGTGATGCTTTCACACCACATCACAGCCAAGCGAAAAACAGGTAAAGCCTAAAGTCTGTGAGTAGAATCATGAAAAGTACCCCCAGGTCACTTTCCAAAGGCATTCTATCTAGTTACTTATTCATTAAAAATGTGTTATTTGCCAGTGATGCAAACATTATTTACTTTATCAAGTTATTCTATTACTGCTTTGCAATGATTGTGGGCGGGGTGGTGTGGTATGAGAAAACAAACCAAAGAAAAAACATGTTTTCAAACTCTCTCCAACTCACTTTAAAGTTCCACTTAGTCTAACAGGCATTTGTTTTGGTTATTACTTTCCAACTCTTGAAATCTTCTATCCAAATGCTCATACTATTTGATGTTTCTCCTCCATCTTTTCCTTTTCAGTTAGAATTAAAGATTTACATTCTGTTGTCACTTACTGTTCACCCTCTGCATACCAAACTCGGCATCTCTGGTGATTTCCTGTATTTATAGGAATGGAAGTGCCCTTGAGAAAATATCACCTTCAAACCTTGAGCTAATGGAAGGCTTAGATCCAAAACTTGCTTAGACCTCTTGGGCTCAAGATGACATAGATTTTTTTTTCCTCAGAAAGTAGTTTGTTCCAGAGTTGGATAATACAGAATTGCATATTTTAGACAATGAAATATGACCAACTGCAGGCTTATTCAAAAAAAGATTTTGACAAGGATAATCTCAAACTCAAACTGTATAATGAAAATTAGGCAGAATATTTAAGTCAAGCAAGCACTAATCATCTTTCTAAACTTACCCAGCGCTTTCTGCTAACTCCTGATTATGTGGGAGTTGCTGATCTGTTTTTCAGATTCTCGGGGAGTCTCCCAAGGTCATGTTCTTCCCTAGCATTCATTCTTCTATGCTTAAACAGGAGGCCAAATTCCAGACTGCTACTTACGAAGGGGGTAGGAAAAAACTCTGAGTTCCCTGAATCATGAGACCCTGGTGAAGGCCAGCTCTACCTTGGGTCAGATTAAGTGGCAGCTAAAGTGCCTGACTTGGGAAATCTTCCTGAAAGCACCACTTTCCTTTGGTCTGAAAACCCCCTCTAGTGCATTCTACATGGATACTATTGTCTCCAGAAGACCATTGTTAAAGCAGTCCAGGCAGGGTCAGGACTGATCATCTTTATGTGGTATGTGCTGAGCACATGGCTTTGGACTGTATGTGTTTGTTGAATGGATGGATATTTCTTGTGGGAGAAAAGAGGTCCTGATTAGGTTTGCCTAATTAGCTAATTATTATGATGTAGATAGACATCACAAACAGCGTATGGCTTGATGAAGACATTCATGATAGGCAAATAGTAATGAAATGGAAAGAACCGTACTATACATCTGAATACAGGTGTGGAGAACCCTATTAGAAATACTGAATCAGGATCTTTGGAGAGTTGGGCCCAAGTATATGCATTTCCCCCAAAAACTCCATAAGAAAATTTGAGATACAGTCATGGCTGGGAATTATTCCAACAAAAGGATGATTTCCTAGAACAGGCTTGAATTTAGTGCTTTCTGGATAAGTAGAGAGACAATAGATGCTTATTAAATGCCTGCTTGATTGAACAAATGAATAAATCAGGGACTAGGTAGAAGCTGGGTCCTTCATTACAGTGACAGCCCTGCTGCCCCTGTTACATCCAAGCCCAGACCTCTTCACCAGCACTGCCAGCCCCTCAGCTGTAATCTGGAGGTTGAAGGAGAAGCCAGGAAGAGCAATGAGACAAGAAAGATGACAATTGAAAACAGCATGCTGGGATGCTTTGGGTTACATCTGGTCTCCCCCTGCTCCCCTAAAAGAGGCAGATTGACATCCCGTCTCCTCCAGCTGGCTTATAGCATGTGCATGATTGAAAGTAATTTATGGCTCCTTCCCAGGCTCAGCCCTGGATCAGAGAATCTGACATTAAAATGGTGCATGTGACAGAAATGTGGCCTTGTAGGACCCCCAGAGGAGTTCCAAGTCAGATCAGCTGTCTTTCATTAATCAAAAGTTGGCTGTAGCTCACTCCTCTATTTGGAACGCGTCTAGCTTTTCATCAATATTGCAGAATGGTGAGTTCATAGATGAGGTTTTAGTATGAAACTTGGTACCCACTTGTTATTGTAATCTCAGACCGTAAAATGAAATGTCTCAACCTCATCATTTATAGTACCATATTTAGAATGTCTTTGTGCATTTTCTTTTATTCTTAGATTGTTCCCTTCCCTCTTCCAATGCAAATGTGTGGCTGTTGCTCCGTGAGTCATGTCCCCACACATTCAACTAGAATCTCAAATTATAAGTCAGGACTAGGGACAGTCTTCAAGGAAGAACCCCTGGCAGAGGGGAAAACTTGATATCCATGCCATTTAGCTAAGCACTGTGGTCAGTAGTGTGCAGCACAGAAATCCATTGAGACAGACCTTATCCGCATTTTATAGCTGAAGAATCTGAGGTTCCAAGACTTTGAGAAATTTGCCTAAATTTGCATATGTAATAATATAAGGGGGTAGCAGGTGGCAGGTACAGAAGTGGAGGGGAATCTGAAGGCTGAGTGAGAGGAAGTCAGCCACTGAGCAGGTGGAGTAGTGTTCTGGGCAGAAGAAATATCCTAGAGGGAGAGAGAATAATGGGATATTTGGGAAACTGAAATGTTGGCATTCAGAGAGAGAAGTAACAGGAGATGGGCTCTCAGAGGCAGGGCAGCGTTAACCTACCTCTCCTAAGGAGCCTTGAAAGACACGTTCATGAGACTGGACTTCATCCTAAGAAAGTTGTGTGGTTTGGAGTGGGGAAACGACATGATGCCATTTCCTTTGCACAAGGATTACATTGGCTGTAGGGCGGAGAACAGAGGTAACATGAAGGAAAGGCTGCCACTTGGTTGTGGTGGTCTTGACAAATGACACAGCCTGAGCTGGCGCGGTAGCAGTGGAAAATGGAGATATTCAGGAAGCAAAAATAACACAGGATTTATTGATAGACTCTATGTGGGAGATAAGGGGACATGAGAAACCACTACCGATGATGAGCATGGATCCTCAAGGAAAAATATGGGGGGAGAATGAAGTGTGGGGATTTTCTGGAACTTGGAACCAATTGTTACTCTGATTCTGTATTCTAACTTTTTAGACCAAAAACTCCAGAAGGATAGAAATCATTCAGTCTAATTTCTCCCTACTCTTTCAGTGTCATGAAAGAACCCACAGAACAGTTGGGTTTGAGTGCTAGCTCTGCAATTTAATAACTTTAGTATATTAGGGAGACACTTCCTGTCTGATCAGAGCCCACTACATATTGGGCCCCAGGAAGACAACAGTGAGCAAGAATGAAAAATCTTTACCTTTATCAAGCTGTAATTGGGAAGACAGACTATAAGCAAATAAATAAAAAACTAGATAATTACAAATTGTGATAAGTGCTATGAAAGGAATAAAAAAGGATGATGAGATAGCTAAAGAATGAGAATTAGTCAGCCACTGAAGAGCTAGAGGTAGGAGGGGGAGAGCTGGGTGTGGTGGCACGTGCCTGTCATCACAGCTACTCTGAGGCTAAGGCAGGAAGATCACTTGAGCCCAGGAGTTCAAGGCTGCAGTCAGCCATGATCGTGCCACTACACTGCAGCCTGGGCAATAGAGCAAGACTCATTTCCAAAAAAGCAAACAGAAATCTGAAAAAAAAATAAATTAGAGCTGGGGGAAGAACATTATAGGCAGAAGGTATAGCAAGTGCAAAGCCTGCAAATGAGGAAGGGCTCGGTGGGTCAAATAACAGAAACCCTAAACTACCAGGAGATTAAGTTTTATTCTAAGAGCAAGGGAATCCAAGCAAGAGAATCAACATTTCCAGACTTACATTTTTGTAGTGTTATTCTGGCTGATGATTGGAGAGGGAGAAAGTGAAGAGAGACCAGCAAGGAGACTATAGCAGTTGTCCAGGAAAAATAAAAGTGGCTTAAATAATAATAATTAATGTATTTATTGTATTTACCAACTTCTAAGCAATTTTTTCATGGATGATTTACTTGGGGCAAGTTTTGGACAAAAATCACTGAAAATGTATCACCCAATGATATAGTTTGGATGTTTGTCCTCTCCAAATCTCATGTTGAAATTTGATCCCCAATGTTGGAGGTGGAGCCTGGTGGGAGGCATTTGGGTCATGGGGGCAAATCTCTCATGAATGGGTTGGTGCCATCCAATCGGTAAATGAGTGAGTTCTCACTCTGTTAGTTCACGTGAGAGCTGGTTGTTTAAAAGAGCCTGGCATGTCCTCCTCTCTCTCTTACTCCCTCTCCCACCATGTGACATACATGCTCTCTTTTTGCCTTCCACCATGGTTTTAAGCTTCCTGAGGCCCTCCCTAGAAATAGATGCTGGTGCCATGTTTCTTGTACAGTCTGAAGAACTGTGAGCCGAATAAACCTCTTTTCTTTATGAATTACCCAGCGTCAGGTATTTTCTTCGTAACAATGCAAAATGGACTAAAATGCCCAATTTATAGTTTGCCATCATTTTATTTTTAAATTTTTCAAAATATAGAAATTGAAGTAATTATAGTATTATCCTGTGTACCTACCACCAAGATTCCACAATTGACCTTTCACTGTTCTTGCTCTGTCACAAGTATATCCCTCTAATCATCCTTTTATCAATCCACCTTATTCTTGATGCATTTCAAAGTAAGTGCAGACATCAATACCCTTCACTCCTAAACACTTTAACATGAACCCAACTGAGGAAATATGTTTTTTTATAATTTCCTTTTTTATTTTGTCATTAAATGTATATTTGAAATGCACAAATTTAAATATACCATTCAATGAGTTTGACAAACGCATGCATTCATGTATGCCCCAGTCTCTCATACTCCTCTCCTTTTGGGATTCCAATGACACTTTATGAGACTTTTTGATATTTTCCCACAGCTCCTTAAGGCTCTGTCAATTTTTTTCTATCTCTTTTCTCTCTGTTCTTCAGGTTGGATAACCTATTGATCTATCTTCAAGTTCACTTTCTTCTATTATTTCCAATCTGTTGTTAATCTCATCTGGTGATTTTTTTTTTAATTTAAGCTTTGTATTTCTCAGTTCTAGAATTTCTTTTGGTTCTTTGTTATAGTTTATGTTTCTCTGCCAAATTTTCTTGTTTTTAAAATTCATTATAAAGATATTTTTCTTTGTAATATTGTGCCTGGTTATAATAGCTGTTTTAGAATCCTTGTCTGCTAATTTTAATATCAGGATCAGTAGTCTCCACTGATCGCCTTTTCTTTTGAATATGGTTCATTTTTTCTGTTTGTTTGTTTTCTGTTTATAAAGTAGTTTTGAATTGTATCCTTGACATGTGGGTCACCTTTTGTAGACACTCTGTATTCTGTTAAGTTCTTCAGAAGAGTGTTGATATTTTTCAGCTTAAGAATATATATGTATGTGTGTATATACATAGAGAGAGAGCGAGCAGGAAGTTAACATAGCTGAATTTATACTAAAAATTCTTTCTTTCCTGAAGTGGTCAGCAGCCGAAATCTCAGTTCAGTTTTTAATTTAGTCTTATCTTGATTGCTTGGAATCTGCCCCACACATGTGTGGTTTAGGAGTCAACTGGAGATTTGGACAGAATATATACACTGAATTTAGGGCTCCACTTTTGTGACTCTCTACTTTCCAGGATTTCTTTCTTCATTTTCCAGCTGCTATGATTGCTCTGAGCTCTTCCTTCTGGTTCTTTCAGCCAGTAAGCGTGAACTTTATAGCTGAGGTTTAACTACATAACGTGGCACAGACTAGTGGGGCTGCCTCTAGACTAGATGCTAAAAAATGAGAAACTCTCCCAGTTCCTTTTGTTACCGAAAGTTCCCCACTTGTCCCCAAGGCTGCGTCAGAAGAATGAGGACAAGTGGTTTGAGGAGAAGGAAAGAGGAGTTTATTAATTTGCCGGCAAATGAGGAGTTTCGCAGATTCCCAGCTCAAAGTACCAAAGTCCTGTTTCTGAGCAGAAGTACAGAGCTTTTAAAGGTTCTAATTAATCCCATAATCTCATCTTTAGCTAAGACAATCTTGTGACCTCCACCAGGACAATTCCCTTGAGCCATCTCCTGTGGCACAAAGAACAAAGGACACTCTCCTGCCCCTCCCAACCACTGGCCTGAGGCAGGGATGTAGGTTTTAGTTTTCAAAAAGGGTGAGGGAGTTTTAAAGAGACAGAAAACATTTTTACCCTTTTTCAGGCCATTCTCTCTGTTATACTTTCCTGTAAGTGCTGACTCCCTTTCAGTATCTGTCTGCTTTTTAGTCACTTTACAGTGCCTTCAGAAAATAGTTTTCTAATATTTATTCCAGAATTTAGCATTTTTTTCCTGCAGGAATAGTGGTCTAATAAGAGCCAACTAAAGACTCTAATCTCTGTTCTAAGCAGTTTACACATGTTGACTCATTAATTCTCACAACCCTGTCAATATATAAGATAGGCCATTTTATAGATAAGGAAACTAAGGCACAGAAAAATTAAGTAGCTTGACCAAGATCATACAACTAGTAAATAGAGAAGCTGCAGAGTCTGACCTTCAAGCACTTCTTGAAGTGGGGTGTTAGCATTGCACACAGAAATAGGAAACAAATGGGAAAACTGCTAAGGAATTAGAATCTCTCTAAGACTTGGAGAGATTATGTGTGAGGGAGTGATGGAAAGGGAAGAATCTCAGTGCTTTCTATGTTTTTATTTGGGCAATTCGGATAAATGGTTATAAAATTTACTGATGAAAACTGGAGGAACATTTAGATTTTGTTGTTTTTGTAGAGGGGAGCATTTTAAATTTGTTAATTTGAGATCCTATTAGACATTCAGATAGAGTTGTCTAGTAGGCTGTTGGGAGTATGATTGTGGAGCTTATGGGTGGGTTGGTTAGAGCTGGATAGCTGGATACACAACTCTGGTAGTCAGCAGCATGTGGGTGTCCTTTAAAGCCATTGGATTGGATGAGATAACTAAGGCAAAAGTACAGATAGAGAAGAGCAGATGGCCCGGGAAAAATTCGAAAGCACTTAAACACTAAGAGATTGGGTAGAATTTGGCAAAAGAAACCAAGAAAGAGCACCCAGTAATTCTGAGGAAACACCAGGAGAATGTAGTCTCATGGAAGCCAAGAGAAGAGAACGTTTTCAGAAGGAGACGGTAACGTGCATGAAATTCTGCGAGAAGGTTTAGAAAGATGAGGTCAGAGAAGTGTCTATTGGATTTAGTCAAGTGGAGGTCAGTAGAGTAATAAAGTTGGAGTCCAGATTGGAGTAGGTTGAAGAATCAATATTTGAATAAGGAAGTAAAGATAGCATGTTTTGAATAATTATTTAATAAGATTAAAAAGGTTTGTTGTGAATGGGGAACAGAGGAATGAGGAATTTTTTTATGGAAGTGGGAAGAGACACTTACCAACATTAATTATTAATCAAAAATAGCTAATGTAGCCAGTTTGTTGAATTGTTTTGAAAAATCAAATGATTTCTGCAAAACTGCTCTATAGACTATAAGCTGCCTGAAGAATATTTTTAGGAATGTGATTTTTCCAGGCTTTGTAATTTTTGTGGGTCTTTCTGTGTTTATCTTATACAACAAATACTTGATGATCAATGTTTTAACTTCTTTCCTGTAGTGTTACATAGAAATTGATGTATAACAAATACTTTTTCCAAATGATTTCCTTTGGAGCTTTGGTTAGTTGTTTTAGTTCCCTGGGCTTCATTTTCCCATTTTGAAAATAGAAGGTAAATGATGAAGAAATATGATTACTCTCTGAGAGAGAGGTCCAAACATATTGCTGAGTGAAAAAAGTTGTTTAGAAAACAACGGATAATGTAAAATTTCATTTTTGCAAAACTATATGTATACATAAGTGTATTTATTTCATTCAACTTATTTATTTTATATATCAATATCTGGAAGTATTTTTAACAAAACAGAGAAAATTATATTTATTAAAACTTAACAGCATGAAATAGTAAAACTAAACAAAATGAAAACAAAACCATGCAAAAATAGATAAGAATGTAAAGTAGGACAACTGTTAGCATTTATAAAGGGATAACTATCAAAATCAAGATGGCTTACATGGAGAGAAGTCCAGCTTGGTTTATTTGAGCCTGAGCCCACAAAGAACAGTGTTAATTCTGAACTTTCTACTATTTCTAAGTGAAGTAAAAAATCAGGCTGGATCCAGGTGTCTTTTGGTCCTTCCTTAAATTTTCCCATTTTCTATGAGTCCGTCCTTCAGCAGAATCCACCTCCATCTGTGCTTTGCTAATAGTAACAACTCTACTTCCTGACCCATTTCTGTAAGCAACGTCTTTTGGCTTTGCCTTTGAATAATTTTGTCAGTTAAATTCTGATTCCTTCTTTTTATTCAGGGCTTTATCCTGAGAACGCTCAGGAATCCTGAGTCCCAGCTCAGAGTCAGTTTTGGAACACAGATTTCCTGCCTGGCTCTGCAGGACAAATGCTGCTCTGCCAGTTTTTTGTGGCTTCGTTCCACTGTATCTGCAGTGGCCAATTGTAGGCATCATGTCCTGGTGCCCTCTGATGCAGTCTACCACTTGATCAGCTGTACCTTGGCCCGTATCCCTGTGTTCCAGCATTCTTTGTGATTGTCCTTTTTAGATTAGAAGTGCTTTATAAGAAATTGGTAACTGTGTTTATTTGGCTGCTGGAAAGAAAAATCCCATTTTGTCATTTTTCCAATAGTTTTCTTGGCTTTTAAAGGTCACCTGAAGGTGAAGCTATTGCAGGACATTTTCTTGTGCTGTTTCCTCTGCATTAAGGCCCATTCTTCTTTCTCCTTATCTAGTACAGCCCTACCCTGGAGGTCAAGCTGAAGTCCCAGCCAGGCTGTGAAGCCTTCCTTATCACCCTGCCTCCAGGATTTGCACTTTCTCTACGCTCTGCTAACACATAAGGTCTGGAGCACAATGGTTGAATGAGGAGGAGAAAGCTCTAAAAGAGCCAGGCCTGGGTTTTGTGTCTGTCATTTTCCTAATATGTTGTGTATATATATTAAGGTGCCCAGTTCATACTTGTTAATGATTTAGTCCACATGAAACAAGCTGGTTCATCTGATTTCTTTAGGCACCAAAAGAAAGTGGTTTTCTGGGAATATGGCATATCAGTGAGAGTCTAGTCGGGAAAACAGAAACTACACTGGGCATTTCAGTGTGAGAATTTAATGTGAGGAGTTGGTTAAACAGGCACTGGAGAAGTATAAAACCAAGGGGGGATGCGGAGGTAACAAAGAGAGAGTAACTATGAGAAGCTGCAGCCTCTCTAGACCAGAATCTTAAGCTTTGTCTTCGTGGCCTTGCTCCCACGCCCAGTCTCTCCCGAAGTCCCACCCTTACAGCCCAGGGAGCTGGAACTCAGAGCCCTGTGTGTGGGCAGGAGGTGGAGGGTGCAGGTCTGAACTAACATTCAGGTTAGTGCTAACACTGAAATAAACCAGGAGACTGAAGCCAACTGCTCAACCCGGGATGGAGGGCCGTTGCTAAGGTGAAGACGACAGGGACAGGAAGGAAGCAGGAAGGAGCTTGCCCTTTGGTCTCCCTCTAGTGGCCACCACGGGTGGAAGCTGACAGGGAGTCAGCAGGCAAAGCAAGAGCCCCAGACCCAGCCTCACGCGACAAAGACGTGAGGGGCGAAAGACAGAGCAAGGGAGAAGGGGGGTGCCGGTGGTGGGATGCGAAGGGTGACCAGGTCTTGCTTTGGGCTAGGCTTTGACTCTCTATTTCCTGCCTTTTGATATACAGTAAGTTACATGCAAAGCCTTTGCAGAAAAGCTATTTCATTAACTCGTTCTTTTGGGAGTGGTGAAAACGAATTCTGCTAATGCAGAAACAGAGAAAACCTCTTTGTAAGTTTTATGCCATTCCAGTTTCTGAGTTGGAGTATATGAATATATATTCATACATACATAAATATAGATAGGCAGACGTATTTATTTAAATGCCTTTTTAGTTTGTTTTTGAGACAGAGTCTCACTCTGTTGCCCAGGCTAGAGTGCCGTAGTGTCAGCCTAGCTCACAGCAACCTCAAACTCCCAGGCTCAAGCGATCCTTCTGCCTCAGTCTCCCGAGTAGCTGGGACTACAGGCGTGTGCCACTATGCCTGGATAATTTTATCTACATATATTTTTAGTTGTCCAGCTAATTCTTTCTATTTTCAGTAGAGATAAGGTCTCACTCTTGCTCAGGCTGGTCTTGAACTCCTGAGCTCAAACGATCCACCCGCTTCCGCCTCCCAGAGTGCTAGGATTACAGGTGTGAGCCACCGTGCCCGGCCCCATATTTTTGAATTACTGAAAAAGAACAAAACGTTGTAAGATCTCACTGTTGGGCTTAAAGCTTCTGGAAACTAGGATACACATTCATGAAAAGGAGACCGCAGATTGTTATACAGGCCAGTTTCAGCTCCTAAAGGCTCCTAAAAGCTCCTGTCATCTACCAAATCTCTTGCCTGTGAACTCCAGGGAAAAGCTCTACTTTTCCACCATTTCCTTGCTGGTTGATTGCCAACTTCCTGGGATTTAGAGAATCACTTGTGCCTTTCTCCCAGTATCTGCTCTAGGCTTTCTTTGGCTGGTGAAGCTGAGTAGGAACCACCCAGAGTCCTGCCCAGGGGCCCTCCTATTATCCCCCACTGCATGGTGTGAAAGATTTTGTCACCTAAACCACAAATGATAGGCTATAAATCATTTCTTAGTATTTATAAATAAAAATATTCTTAAAAGTTAACCATTATTTCAACATCAAGTTGACTGAATTCCAACCATAAGCTAACTGATGTTTTAGTCATGCCAAGCAATTCTAACAAAGACAAAATGTGATTTTTACTCGATATTTTGGAACATTAAAAATAATTATTGGAGTCCCCTATACTAGTTTTAAGTACCTCAGGAGACACAGGCTTGGGTATAATTAAAATTTTTTCATGTGTACTACATTAAAAAATATGTTTGCATGGAAGATCTATTTAGTGCAAAAGTGTGACTTTTGGCCACTTCCTCTTGGTCAAGGACAATACTTGACTAAGTACTTTAATTCCTTTATTTCAACTCCCATGTTTCCCAGAGTATTAGTGAAATGAATATTTTGGGCTGGTGCGGTGGCTAACACCTGTAATCCTAGCACTCCGGGAAACTGAAGTAGGAGGATCTCTTGAGCTCAGGAGTTGGAGAACAGCGTAAACAAGAGAGAGACCCTGTCTCTACTAAAATAGAAAAAATTACCTGGGCATGGTGGTGTGCACCTGTAGTCCCAGCTACTCAGGAGGCTGAGGCAGGAGGATCGCTTGAGCCCAGAAGTTTGAGGTTGCTGTGAGCCAGGCTGACACCATGGCATTCTAGCCTGGGCAACAGAGCAAGACTCTGTCTCAAAAAATAAATAAATAAATACATACATACTTTGGAAGAAGCTGTTACTATGAAATTTTCATATAAAAGGAGCATTGAAATGTTATTTATCAAATTGATTCACCTGTCTCAAACATTCATTTCCTAGGAATAATCCTTGTTTATTATCTATAATAATTGAAACCTTATTGTTTTATTTCACCTGCTTTCTCTGTTCTGATTTTCAGCATTAGAAAGCAATAATAACCTTGGCAAAAGATAATCCCTGTAGATCATTATCTCATAGCTAGTCCTAGCTGGCTATTAATTCCTCAGAAATACCACATGGTTTGTTTCATTGTTTAAATCAACATAAACCAGAATTACTGGCAGTCACAAACAAAGGTCTAATAATTCAGTGTTCAACTGTAAAACAAAATGCATTTTTTATGAAGACTGCAAAGAAAGATGGAAATAACTATATGATAAACAGACAAATATGTGTATTTCTCAAAAATATGAGTTTGTTATAGATTCCTAAAACCTTACCCAGGTATCAACTTTTAAAAATAAAAATATGCTTTATTAATGTGTTTGTTTCTCTGCTGGCAACAGTATTTTGTGAGAAACAGAAAACACCAACAATAACAACAAAACCCCACAATACAAATATAAAATAAACCTTTGATGAGGCTTAGAATGTTTTCTACTTTTAATATGCATACTATTTGCTGCCTCTTCACAGGATCAATTATGGATTTGAAAGACTGATTCTCAAAAGTTATCTCATTTATTATGTATACTTTGCCTTCCACTAGAAGTGTGCCCCAGAGTGCTGGGTTGATTATGTTGGAGAGTTGCCTATTTTAACATTAATGTAGAAAAATGTAACTCTTATTAACTTAGCAAAGCATAAATACTGGCCAGAATTATGAAACATGGTTATTATTTTTAAAGTAAGTAACAAAGTTAAACCAAAATTAAAAGATGTTAATAAAAATCTAGGTAGAGTTTTGTACCTTTGTTGATGCTCCTTGGCAATTGTCAGTCAAACTTTATCTCTGGTCTATTTTGAGTGTGGAAAGAAGATGCTCATTCTTAGCTTTCCTAAAGACTCTTTTGGGGCTTTCTCACTATACTGAGGTCTTTAATAACTTCACGAGGTAATCTTTTATTTCTGCTACAAGATTTAGCTTCCTTATTGAGGCAGTCTTTTGATTGTCTTTAGTTTCCTCAGTTAACCCTGCTTCGTTCTCTTGCTACCTACGTTCATGTACCTAGTCTCTCGCTTTCTCCTAAATTGGATGGGATAAAAAAATTATCCTTCTGATTCACAAAACTGCTGCTGGAGAGAAATTATAGGTGTGATGTTCCTCTCCCCAGCAATAGCACACCAACTTAGCAATCACATTTCCCCTCCTCAGCTACACAGAAACTTAACTACTTGCATTTGCCCCTTCTTAAGGAAAGCTACTTTGAGCTTCTTTTCTTCTTTCTTGGCAAATTGCTTAGTTGGGTACCTATAAAATGAAATGTACATCAAATCAATTTCATAACGATCCTCACTTTGATGATCTAATATAGTTTCTTTCTTGTCTTGTCTAAACCATATACTCCAAGTTAAACACCTAAGTAATATCAAAATGTAACTTTTAAAACCACACTGAAACTCTCCCAGAGAGCCAACAAAAATTTTATGACAAATTCAAGTATTGGGGAAAATAATAACTATGTGTAATGGTGCTTTCTGTGGCTAGATAAAGGAAGCCCCTTACGATAGCCCTTGGGAGGCAGACCTGATTTGGCGGGAGAAGGTAGGAAACTTTGCATGGGATCCAAGGAGACTCATAGGACTGAAGAATCAAGAACTTGACCCCATCCCTTTTGAGTTTCAATGTTATTAAAACATCTCTGGTAGACAGAGTTATGCTAACAGGTGCTGGCAGGAAGGATTCCAAACTCTCCTAAGAAACGTGTAGAACTAGCATCCCAATCGCAACAGCAGAGTTTGCATGCTAATGGCACGTATCTGTACCACATGGATATGATAGATATTATTCTTGGCTGAGCCAGAAACATACTTGGAACCATGTTTTAGATCCAACAACTAAATATGTGATTGTGACCTGAAACAACTGCAGCAAGAATCAACAAGGAAATCACTGCAACTGGACAAGCATCCATCGGGCATCTGGTGTTCAGTAGCTAAGTGATGTTGTTGCTACTGAGCAATTAGGTTAGTGGCCTCAGGCTTTCTGGTTCTCTCCATTTGATTGTTTGGAAGTAGAACTGACCACTTTGGGCTGAGTAAGCCCTAAGAAAAACTTGTATAATTCACAACAAGTCATGATTATAAAGGAAAATACTGAACTTCCTACTAATAAAGTAATTAGTTAGTATTGTAATGGAGATATAGTCAACTTTGCATTCCAAGCTGATAAAGAAGGTCATATCGGTAACATATATTTGAATATAAGATAGTCATACTTTCTTCTGAACTTTCATAGTTATGGCATTTATCATTCTTATTATATTAAAAATATTGGCTGGACATGGTGGCTCATGCCTGTAATCCCAGTTACTCTGAGGCTGAGGCAGGAGGATCACTTGAGCCCAGGAATTTGAGGTTACAGTGAGTTATGATTGGGCCACTGCATTCTAGCCTTTGTGATATATGTGTGTGTATATATATAGATAGATAGATAGATAGATAAAGATATAGGTCTCAACCCTTTTATCTCAACCCTTACTTTACATCTGTTTGGAATACAGCAGATCATCTCATGCAAAGTAGTTACTAAATTAACTAAATCAATATTAAATGATGGCATGAAAGAATAAATTTGAAACGCCCCAAATATTTCTAATACTAAAAATTCACATATTTTTCTTAAGTAGTATTTATTTTATTCAAAAAATGATTTTTTTTGCAGATAAAGCTTGAGATAATTGCCATGGTGGTAAGATGCACAGAGAAAAGTTTTGAGGAGGCAGGTCTAAGTAATAAGAAGAATAAGATTTCAGCCATGTATTGAGAGATTCTAATTTATATTTTGAGCTTGCTGTTGCATCTTTTTTGGAAGTCTTTTGATCTCAATCCTTTGATATATTTTTCAGGTTTGTTTATCTTTATATATGTTATGTTATATTAAAATGTGTCCCTGTGGATTTATTCTCAATAGCTAGTTTTGAAAGGTTTCTATTCTACTGTCATAAAATTCCATATTATGTTAATGAAACAAAGAAACTGTGGTGTAACAGGATTTTATATACAGTAGTTCCATTGCAGAAATAAATTATCTTCTATTTTCTTTAACTAATTTTGAAAAAATATAGAGAAAAGGAGAATAAATTCAGTGACAAGTGTGAGGAAGAGAGAAAAATGTCATGTGCTTTAACTGATAACTCTAAATGCAAAATGATGACAACAACAAAACCTTAAAAATATTGCTTCCTTCTAAAATGTTTTTGTTGTTGTTGTAATTTTTTGTTGAAACAGGCTCTCACTATATTGCCCAGGCTGGTCTCGATTTCCTGGCCTCAAATGATCCCCCTGCCTCGGCCTTCTAAAGTCTTCAGTTTTATAGTTGGTTGAATATTTGTCCTCTGTTATTGTATTTCTAGGCTCATCTTTCCCAGACACACAGACCTCCCAGCACCAGTGTGTACATTCCATTTGACTAGATTTAAAATGCTAATGGATAAAGCTTGTGAGTTCTGGGCCTGGTATGCTATTTTTTTGTATTCTTTTATAAAACATTGAAAAGCAACTCTAAAGTCTTCCAAGATGGGACATATGGATGATGCATTTCAATTTTCCATTGCATTGAAACCTCAGTGTAATATGATTAGCTATGGCATTGGAAATCATTTTAAACTGGCCCATCCCGTTGTAAAGGGTGAGGGAAAACTTCCCCTTTGAGCTCTGAAGGTTCACTCAAAATCATCTGACAAAAGGCAAATTAATAGGAGAAAAGGCATGTAAAATTTTATCTGAATGTGCATGGGGGGATGTGAGGGCGAACCTAAGGAGAATGATTATCCAATAACCTAATGGGGTACAGAAGCTTATTTATTCTTTTTCATAGGGGAGAGGAGAAATGGGGAATGTAGACAATTCTTTTAGGGATTCTTTTTTTTTTTTTTCTTCTTTCAAGATAGAGTCTCACTCTGTTGCCTGGGCTAGAGTGCTGTGGCGTCAGCCTAGCTCACAGCAACCTCACACTCCTGGGCTCAAGCAATCCTTCTGCCACAGCCTCCCGAGTAGCTGGGACTATGGCATACACCACCATGCCCCGCTAATTTTTTCTACATATTTTTAGTTGTCCAGCTAATTTCTTTCTATTTTTAGTAGAGATGGGGTCTTGCTCTTGCTCAGGCTGGTCTCGAAATCCCGAACTCAAACGATCCGCCCGCATCGGCCTCCCAGAGTGCTAGGATTACAGGCGTGAGCCACCGTGCGGGGACTTAAGGATTCTTTTGAGGGCAGCAAATAATTATTATCTGAACTATGCATAGATTTGAATAATCTCTTTATTAGAGTCTTTACTGTCTCCAAGAAGGGAAATATTAATAACATCTGAACTAAAGGATGAAAAACGTCATGTGCTTTAACTGATAACTCTAAATGCAAAATGATGACAACAACAAAACCTTAAAAATATTGCTTCCTTCTAAAATGTTTTTTGTTGTTGTTGTAATTTTTTGTTGAAACAGGCTCTCACTATGTTGCCCAGGCTGGTCTCGACCTCCTGGCCTCGATCTCCTGGCCTCAAGGGAGAACGATTAACAGGAATTAACTCGTAAATGATTCTCTTTGAAATTGGAATGAGCCCGCAGAGGCAGGCATTATCTTGTGAGAAAATCCATCCAGGTGTGGCTGCCTTCCTTAGTCTTCTTTTCTTAGATAGATAACGAGATCTGGGGGGACAGGAGGAAGGCAATTGTGTTTCTGTTGGAGTGCAGCTTTCTTGGTCAGGTAAGGACATTCCATAGAGAGAGAGTCCCTCCCTGCACTTGGGGGTAGTGAGACAAGTCAAGGTGACAAGGACCTTGATTCTGAGGTAGCTTCTAAGGCCTCTCAGGAGTCAAAGTGCCAGTCTTCGGGCTACTGCTTCTGAATCCAATACTATACAGTATCCAAAGGTTTTTCTTTATAAACTCTATGTCCAAACAACTGTAAAATTCACGATATGGCACCTAAAAATATCACAGTGAGGTTCTAGTGAACTAGGGTTTGCTGTGTAATTCCTAGGATTTAAAGGGTAAGCTCTTCCCTCCGTGGAGTATGATAGTGCAATGTAATGTTAGAGCCGGTTCCCCTCGGCCCCAGGAACAGAGAGGCGGAGTCACCGAGGCTGCAAACGGCAAAGGAGTTTATTGGCTAGCTCGAGCTAGGGTCCAAGTCCCAGAATGCCAACACAGTGGCCTCCCTATGAACCAGGACCCCTCCCTGGGGTAAAAGTTAAGCTTTTATACTTTTCTGCAGGTCACACACGATATGCTGGTTTCACACGACACGCTGGGCACACGATCCCCCCTCCCCCCTTAGTTCATTTGTTTCTTTAAAAGTTGCTGATCGTGTTGGCTCCTGATTGGTCCAGTTTCAAGCCATCATTCTTGCTCCTGATTGGTCCTGTTTTAAGCCGTCATTTTCTTATCTTTGGCGTAACAGGATCTGGGCAGTTTGGGCTCTGGGCCATATCTTATTCACGCAAAACATGGGCATTGTAATCACTTAGGAACTTCTGTGTTGGGGATAGCAAGCAGGAGCAAGCAGGTTTACAGAAGCAGAATGGCAGGTTAAAGCAGAATGGCAGGTTAATGATTTTTGGCACGACACTCATACTGTAACAGTAACAGGGGCAATGGCCTGAAAAAGGGTGGAAATGTTTTTCGTCTCTCTAAAACCTTCCCCACTCTTTTTGGGAATTAAAGCTGCATCCCTGTCCCAGGCCAGTGGTCAGGAGGGGCAGGGGAGGGGCAGAGGAGGGTCCTTTGTTCTTTGTACCACAGGAGATGGCTCAAGGCAATTGTCGGTGTGGAGGTCAGGAGATTGTCTTAGCCTGAAGATGGGATGAATCAGAACATCAACCATAGTTGAATAGCAATAGCCTGCAGCTGAAAACCTCCCCTTTAAAACTTCTTTATTCCTGCTCAGAGGCAGGACATTGGTATTTTAAGATGGGAGTCTACAAACCTCCTCATTTGCTGGCAAATTAATGAACTTCTCTTTCCTTCTCCTCAAACCACTTGTCCTCATTGTTCTGATGTGGCCTCAGGGACAAGTGCCAAACTTTTGGTAACAGTAATATACTATTTGGGGATACGGGCAAGTGAATGGATTTGGCAGTTCTCATTTTTTTCTCTTTAATCAAAAACTACTCGGCCGGGTGCGGTGGCTCACGCCTGTAATCCTAGCACTTGGGAGGCCGAGGTGGGCGGATCATTTGAGCTCAGGAGTTTGAGACCAGCCTGAGCAAGAGTGAGACCCCGTCTCTACTAAAAATAGAAAGAAATTATCTGGCCAACTAAAAATATATAGAAAAAAATTAGCCGGGCATGGTGGCGCATGCCTGTAGTCCCAGCTACTCGGGAGGCTGAGGCAGTAGGATCGCTTGAGCCCAGGAGTTTGAGGTTGCTGTGAGCTAGGCTGATGCCATGGCACTCACTCTAGCCCGGGCAACAGAGTGAGACTCTGTCTCAAAAAAAAAAAAAAAAAAAAAAAAAAAGAAAACTACTCAAGTTCTGATGCAAATAAGAGAACTCAGAGCAATCTTCAGTCCCTGAAACTCAGCACATGGCAGCTTCATAAGCAACAGGGCATAATGAGCTATCTTGGTTTCCAAATTGTGTCTGAGATTCTTGGAATTATACCCCCAGTACTATCCTTTTGGCTTTAATTCTCTCTGTACCAGATACATCAGAATGGGAGAATCAGAATAACACAAACTTGTATTTTCCAAATAGGGAATCAAAAACCATTTTGCAAGAAGCTTTTGAAGAATATTGATCATAAAAGAGCAAGTAGGGGAACAGTGATATGTCACTCATTATGCAAATATTTTACCAAACTTAAGAAAGGGTGCATCAAAGCCAAGATTCTTCTCCTTTCAGACAAGGCCACCACTTGAGCTTCGTTGCACAATGTTTAATCTCTGTCCTTGAAGTTCACAAATTAACGTGTTCTGTGATTTCCTCCTTGCGATAGCCTCTGGCTGTGTTTTTACTGCCTGAACAGCTACTGGCAGGCAGCTTGTCTCCCACATTCACTACAAAGTAAACAGGAATTTGGTCCCAGGGTAACTGGCTGCTCTCCAGCATAAGAATGCAAGTTATTCATGAGCTTTGTGTGCTTGCTTCTGTTTAACGTAGACTGTTTTCACTAGCGAGCACAGGGACAAAAAGAATTGTGAACGCTTTGAATCTTGAGGATTATTCCATTATTCCTTTCAACTATGTGATAACTTGTGATTCTTCTCCCCAACTATTTTCTAACCCTTCCGCACTTTTTCCGCTACCTTTCATTTCACAGTGACTACCAGAAATTTACCAAGGAAGCTGCCATGAAATCACATATTCCTTTTAGAAATACAATGGATCCAGTAGACAGATATGGGTGTATTGTTCTTTTGGAGATAGAATATGTTTAACAAAGCTTTTAAAATTAAATATACATGAGAATGTGTCGGTAAATGTCAAAAGGATTTGTGAGCACCAGGCTAACGATAATTCAAAACAAAAAGAAAATAAGGGAGAAAAAGATGGCTTTAAAGATAAGAGTATGTATATGTGTGTGTGTGTGTGTGTGTGTGTGTGTGCATACTTCAAATTTTGAGGTGGTGATAATAGACTTAAAGTTTACCAAAAATTAAGAAGTGTAAACTAAATCAAGAGGCAAAAAGAGTTACCCATTCATCATAGTTGGGAGAAAGTAGAAGTGAGAATTCTAGGCTCCTAAAGATAAGGCACCTAAACGATTTTCCTCCTTCGTTCTCTTACCTGAAAAGTCTATGCTGTAACACTAGATACAATGTTTTCTAAATTCTGCTCTGAACTATGCTACCCACAAAACTCTAATATTTAGTATTATTGTCCTAAAATCTGTTGAATAGACACCAACAATTGTCTGAGACCTGAGAACAAGAAGAATTTGTCAATGCCTTCAGTTCACTCAAAGTTGTACAATGAATGATCAAAAGACGAAATATAAAATACATTACTCACTCTGATTTATTTAAATATTTATTTTTATTTGCTGAAAACTTGAATGGGAAGATTTTGCTTTTTTGGAATGTAATTTATAAGTGAATCAATTCTTCCACATTTCAGTTCCCTATCAATGCATGCTATTATCTCCATTTCTTGATTATGAGTCTACCTGTGAATTGGCACTTGCCAATTGTATAGAACTTTATGAGTAGAGATTTGCAAAGATCTTTTTTTTCTTAGATATCTGAGGAGTAATATTAATCACCTTTAGCATGCCACCTGCAGCTTTTAAACCCAGTGTATTTCATAGACCAAACGCTGGCATTCCAGGCACTGGAGCTCCATAGTTAAATGGCATATGAATTTTGCCCTCAAGGATCCCCCAGTCCAGGGGAGAATCTAGACACACAAACATTGATAATGAAATGCAAGTATAGTAAAGAGGAATGTGAGAAAGCGATTCCCCATAAAACAGAGATTCGTATATGTGAGCCTCAGAGAGGAGGGATGTCTCAGCAGGACTTTGAATAATATGTTAGAGAAGATGGAGTTGAAAACAGGAAGGCATGGTGGTGTGAGAGAACACGGTACTTCTTGGTGGTGGTGAGGGGCAATTGGCTAGAGAGAGAGGTGGAAATAGCAAAGGACCTCTGTGTACAAGTTTTGCACTTTGGACTTCCTTCTGTGGATAGTGGGGAGTCTTCAGAGAAAGGAGCATGATCATATCTGGATGCCATTAGGAATTTTAGAAGTGAGGAATCCAAGCGTTCATTAAATGCTTATAAACCAACCTAAATGTCAGAACGGATTCATATACTGATTTACACATTTGGAAAATGGATCATTACAAGCCAATTAGTCCTTAGAGAATGAAAAATTTCTTAGTAACAGAAACCCTCTGCCTCAGGATATACGAAGGGCAGGATCAAACTAATCAGGCTTAGAATGTTTCCCATCAAGACCAGCTTGAGCAAGATTAGACATTTCAGTAGTTAGATCTTCTCTCTTCCGGGCAGCTACAGTGACATTAGTAGACCCAGGTATGAGTAGCAGGGTTTTATTGTGGCACCCAGCCAGCTGGGCACTCTTTGGCAAGCCACTTGACTTCTTCAACTCTTAATTGCTTTATCTATTATTAATAATATAAAATGGGGGAATAATTATACCTACTTATTTCAGAGGCATATGTGAAGACTAAATGAAAGTAAAGAAGATAATACAAGCAAAATTTTTTGAACATCATAAGGTGCCACAAAAAGTATGGGGTTATGGTTATATTATTAAAAGTGGAAGTCCACTTGATTATAAAAATACCAATAATGATTGTAATTTATTGAAGATTTGTTTTGTGCCAGCACTTTTCTAAATTCTTTACGTATGTGATCTAACTTAATCCTCATAGTAATACTGTAGGAGAGGTTTTTCCAGAGAAGGAAGCTGGGGCTTGGCGAGGTTAAGCAATTCATGAGCAGTAGAGCCAGAAGTCAGACCTATCCTTCCCTGACTACATACCTATGCTCTTAACCACTACTTCTCAATCTTCTCAAAATGCATGCTTCTTACTTTAAGATCTAAGCAACTGACAAAAGGTCATCAACATATGATATTGCAGCGTTCCTAGGCTAGAGTTTGTCAGTATCAGAACTAGGAATCTAGAGATGGAAATATAAAATGTGATCTCTTGTCCTTTATCTTGTATAAGAACAGAGCTACTGTTGTTGACTACAAATATAATATGCTATGAGTTTTTGTTGTCAAAATATGACTCAGGGAAGAATTTAATACCGTAGTCATTTTTCAGGGAGTCAAAATCATAGTCTTTCACATTATATTGTGTATAATGTTATCCTTTAATGACAACAATATTTAAGAAGAATAGAGCACAGAAAACCTGGAATGCTATTCCTAGCCCCCTGCTCCAACATCCAAAGGTCCATCTTCCCTTGAAGAGTGAAATAAAAGGGGTGGACTATAATTAGTTATACCACATTAGAAAAGCTGACTTGGTTTTTTTAACATTTTTCACTGGGTTAAACCAAATTCAGTATCTGTTACTTGTTGATGGAAGCTTTGTTGCACCTCTGGGATGTAATCTCGGTGGCTTTCATCCCTTCTTTCTCTAAATGGGTACCAGTGCCCTAGCAATGACCTTGGCCACTGGAATAGCCTTAGTCTCCCTCCACCAAACACGGTTTCTGCTGTTAGGCAGTAGATGGCAGAATTGAGCTTGGCTTTTGTGGTTTCTTTCTTCTCACCTGTCTTCGTTGGTGAAGTTGAAGTACTCTTAAGCTACTCTTAAAATAGCTTTAGTTCTTAATCAAAAATAATTCTGTGTCTGTTTTATTCTACTTGAATCTTATATATTGTGTATTGTATTGCTTTTCTTATAAAGCTTTTAACTCTAGTCCATTTCTACCTCTCCTCTTAAGGTTTTCTAATCTCAAAAGGACACCACTCTCATTTTTATACTTTTTTCCTTCTATTTTCTTCTATCCAGTTTCATTAAGACTTTTTATTATCCTCTTTTCCTTCATTTAGAAAAATCTAAAAATCAATACTAGATTATTTTTTTCATGTCCTTCAAATTACTCAGACAACTCTTTGTCTTAAGACTAGAATAAAAATTCCTGCCTCTAAAGTGTGTGAGAACTGAAGTATATGTCCTGTGGAATGAGGCAGGCTTCTCTGAGTTTGAGAAAGCTAGCATTTTAAGGGACATACAACTTAAAGGCAAGGAGAGGCCTCAACCCTGTAAGTGAAGTCTGAAAAGCAGAGAAAATATGTATATATATTATTTATATTATATATATAAATATATATATTAAATCTTCCATTGAAATAGTTTAGGAAAAATGACTGGGAGCTTTGTACCCTCGAAAGGCAAGAACCATCTGAGAGGAAAACCTCTGCGGGAACTTTTTGAGATGGTAAATGGTGACACTGGGCTTAAAATTCTATATATTCTGGAGATACTAGATAACTAGACACTTAGTATTCTACTTTAGCAATTAGTAGAACTAAGAGAAGACGCTTAAATTAGTTTAGGAGTAGAAGTGAATGCAAAAGCATGACTTTGAATCAAACTTACCTTCCCCTCTGTCCCTCCCTCCCTCCCTTTCTTCCTTCCTCAAAAAAAAAAAAAAAAAAGGAATTGAGGAGGAAGAAAATGTCCACAAACACTATTTTAAATGCCATGTCTTAGTATCAGTTTCCCGTGTTAATTGCCTAGCTGGTCTTTCACAAGGGAATGGCAGTCATTTTACTAAACCTAAATTTAACAGACACCTGATAGCTCTGTGCAGCACTTGCTGACAGGAACCAAAGTAAACAAGAGTGGCTCATAGCACTGTTGTCATTTCCACCCTACTGAGTCCATGTGGGGACAGAGCTGGAAAGAATGTGACTTGATTGGAAAGGAATTTGTTCCTGAATGAGAGGTTTAATCTATGTTCTGTAACTCTTAATCCTGTGAACAAAGCCTTAAAATAATTTGGAAATAATAAATATTACAAACAGGAAAAAAAAAAATAACCTCAATTAAGCTGTACCCTACCATTTCTTTTAAAGAGATAAGAATTAGCATAGCCACATTTTCTTGGAGCTCCAAAATGGGGATTTCAAAACCATTCATTCCAAGGTTCTTAACTTCTGCTGCACGTTGGAATTACCTAGATAGCTGTAAAGAGACATTGGAGATTCTGATCTGATTGACCCAATCAGATCAAATCAGATCAGGGAAGGCCTGGACAGTAAATTTTTGAAAGCTCCACAGGTAATTCCAAGTTAGGAAGCATTGGTGGAAAAATGAGATTTGGGAAGAACTTTATATATCAAGTGAAGAAACCTGTATTTATCCAGCAGGTAATAGTCAACCCTTAGGGTACCTTAGACAGAGTAGTACCATAATTGTGTTAGTTTTTGAAGTGGATTGGCTTGGGGAGCATTGAACAGCAGGCTTCAAGTGTTGCCCTGTATTCCATATTCCATGATCCTGAGATTTGCATGCTTGCTCTCATTCCTACAATTGCTTTTCATATTTTGATTCTATCTTCCATCTTTTGTCTCTTAAACTCAGACAGTCTTGTTAGTATGCCTTCATGCATCTCCTTCAAGGATGATTTTGTTCTACTCAAGACTTTCTCTAGGTTATACTTTTAAAATAGTTTCCTAAACATCAATAATTGTTTGATAATAAACATAAAGATTTATATCTAGTTTTGTCTTTAAGTCTGTTCTGTTTTAAATATACATATTTATAGTCCTTTTCTGCAACCATATTTCTCTTTCAAATAACCTGGAATTGTGCAATCTTCTCAAGAAAAAAAACAGCGAATAGATTTTTATTTTAATTAGGAAATTTATGGTTGGTTAGCTGGAGAATCAAATGGCATTGATTTGATCAAATACATTAAAATGAGAATCATCTTCAAAAAATAACAACTCTCCACTTAATTTAAGTCTCTAGAGATTCTTCATTGCCTGGACCAGGGACTTTCTTAAGGACTACCGGTTTGATAAATATGTTAGAAAAAAGCATAAAACACTTTGAAATGAGCAAAAATATTACTAAATGTCCTCTCAATAGAATGCTGTGCCTTGGCTAGTATCTCCTCCAGAGCCGTTTGATTCTATAAAGGTTTGTGCCTTTCATTGTTTTTGACCTATTTTATAACTCTGTAAATTGAAAAAAATTTGAGAGTAATGCAAATTATTTTGTCCAGTAGAAATGCAAATGATTTTCATCTACCCTTTGAAAGGGGCCTCATTTACATCCTTAATAGATGTAAATTCATTTCAGCATTTCTGATTGCCTGTTATGTCAGGGGTCACCGAGACCAACCTCAGGCTTGATGATGCACTAGAAGGAGTCACAGGACTCAGAAAAACCTGTCATACTCATGGTTATGGTTTATTACAGTGAAAGACTTCAGATTAGAATCAGCAAAAGGAAAAGGTGGATAGGGCAGAATCTAGTAGAAATGGGGCACAGACTTCAGGTTGTCCTGTCCCAAAGGAGTTGCATGGACAGCACTTAATTCTCTTAGCAATGATGTGTGACACACATGGAAATTTTGCCATCCTAGGAAGCTCACCTGAGTCTTGGTGTCCAGGGTTTTTTCTTGAGGATCGGTTACATAAGCATGCAGTGGTTGTACAGCAACAGTAGCTGCTCAGTCTCCAGCCCCCAGATCAAACCCATACAGTGTGGTCCAACGCCTCAAACATGCAAAACACTCTTAGCAGGCAAGATATTTCAAGGGCTCAGAGGTCACCTCCCAGGTGTCAGCCAAAGCCAGTCCTGTCTTTGAAATGTGCAGGGTTTGAGTGATCCAAGACTGCTGTGTTGGTCCTTTCTTGGACACTTACATGTCTGTTCTTTGGATTCCCCATTGAACTGGGTATTACTGTTGTTTTTATCTTCCTAGTTCCCTCATTAATGGGCTAAATCAGGGGTCCCCAATCTATAATGAATTGTATAATTATTTCATTATATATTACAATGTAATAATAATAGCAATAAAGTGCACAATAAATGTGATGCGCTTGAATCATCCCGAAACCATCACCCCCCTCCCTGGTCCGTGGAAAAATTGTCTTTTATAAAAATGGTCCCTGGTGCCAAAAGGTTGGGGACCACTGGAATAAAACCTCTGACACATTTATGCTCGCATAAGAGTCATGATTTTACTCTTTAAAAAAAAAGTTAACCTTTAACAAATACATGAGAATAAAAATTGCTAATAGTTTTGTTTTTGCTTGCTTGTTTCTCCTTCCTCTCTCCCTCCCTTCTTCCCTCCTTCCTGTCTCTCTTCTTTCCTTTCTTTCTTTCCATAAATGTATGTATATTTGCCAACTGGGCATATGGAAACACTGAAACTTAGTATATGCTCTTATTTCACATTTCGCTTGTCAATGTGAAAGTTATCTGTGACTAGTTAAGTGCTCTGCATGTCCGTACTGAATGATAGCTTAGAGAGGCCATTCATCTTTCTTCCATCCTATTCAGGCAGGCAGATGCCAGTCTCATTTTATAGATGATGAAACCGAGGCTCAGAGTTACAAGGTGATTTGTCCAAAGCTTCACAACTGATAAGTGGCCAGACTCCTGCCTGGATCTCTACACTCACGTGCTCAACAGCCTGCTGGTGTTTCTACTTAAATTTCCTGCAGATATCACAAATTTAGTGTACAGAACTGAAGCTTTCCTCTTTCTCTGTCCCCTCCCCAATTTCCTCCTGCTCCAATTTTCATCATTCATTAAATAGAGCTTCCATTTACCCAGTTATCTAAGCCACACACCTGGTGACATTCCCTGATTACCGTTTCTTTCTCTCTCACTTCCCACCTCCAATCTATCACCAAGTCACGTAGATTCTGTCTTTAAGGTGTATCTCTATCCATCTCCACCATGTCCATGCTAATTCCAGACACCAGGTTCTTCTGCAGTTTTTCTTACCTTTTCCCTTTAATCTATTTCCATATTGCAGCCAGAGTGATCATTTATTAAAAATAATCTCATCGTTACACTTAAAAATCCTTCGATGCCACAAGAACTCACCTCCTGACATGTTCAAAAGTCTGTGTGACCTGGTCGCCTAGCTCTCCAGTCTCCCTGCTCCTGCTTTCTGTGCTCCAGCCCATGAACTTTTATGTCCCTCAAACATGGCAAGCTTGTTCCTGTTTTAAAGCCTTTGCCATGCTGTTTTCTCTAATCAAATATTCCTCCTCTTGCTCTTTGTCACCCGGCTGCCTGGCTAACTCACATACCTCCTTTAGTTTAAATGTCACTTCCTCAGAGAGGCTTCCCTTAAACCCTGCAATTCAGGGTAAGTCCCTCCTGTCATTTTCTAATTACACCCTGTTCTTTTCCTTGTGGTACTTACTATAATTGTCATTAAATATGCTTTTTTTTTCATGTCCTGCTAGCTCCATGAAGGCAATGATTATGTCTGTTTTGTCTGCAACTATATCCTAGCAACTTCAGAGTTAGAAACGGGCTTGGCATATAGTAGGTACTTAACACAAGGTTTTTGAAAGAATGAAAGCAAAGTAAATCCCAGAACTTCTAATTCCCAATTCAGGGACTTTTTCCTGATGTTATACTGCCTCTCTGGGGAGCCCTTTTCATGTGTTTTACTATTTCTTCTTCAGTTTCCCTTTTATAAATTTAATTTTTTGTTACCCAAATACAGTGTAATTAACTCTGTTATCATTAATATTTTCAGGTGTTACATTAAAGGCTTGAAAATGACTATGCCCTGAGGGGTTGTTATAATACGTAGGTGAAGGGAGTTTGAGGCTTTTATTCTTCAGGTGTTAAATCCTAGTCCATAGTGGACATTGCCATTCTCCATACACCCCTGTGAGTGCATTCTGTTTTCTTTCTTTGTTGTCTCAATGAAGTCTATAGTTTTTCAAAGACCTGCCAGTTGGCCTTTCCACCAGCATCCAAACAAAACAATTCCCTTCTTTTCAAATTACTTTTAATTTGGGGTTGAAGGGAACCATTTTTTCCTCTAGCCCACGGTGTATTATAAAATGTAGGTACGTAAGTGATGCAGAGAGTAGCTCCCCACATAGAGGAGACACGCGGTGATAGTGAGAGCTGCCATTCATGGAGGAGAGGCTCTGTAACACACGCTAGGCACACATCAGCTCCAACCCCCCATGACCCCCTGATGCGGGGCTCATTTCAAGGATCGACTAGGGAAGGATTCACTTCCAAGCTTCCAGTAAACTGTACTCCCATCTCACATGGCTGTTGGCAGACCTCAGGTCCTTTCTGGTTATTAGTCAAAGACATCAACGAGAAAGAGAGAAAGAAAAAGAGAGAGAGAGGGGGAGAGAGAGAGACAGAGAGGGAGAGAGGGCCACCCTAGATGGGAGTTACAGTTCTCATGTAACCTAATCTTGCAAGTGATAGCCCAGCAGTTTGGTCGTGTTCTACTCATTAGAAGCAATGCGCTAGATCCAACCAACCCACAACTGTAGGTGACTACTCAAGGGCGTGAATACCTGAAAGCCATCATTTGGGCTGTCTTAGAGTCTGCCTACCACACTGCTGTACAGAAGAAAGAAAAGAAAAGAAAAGAGAAAAGAGACACAGATAAATTAATTTATGGTGAGGCTGAGCCAGAACCCACATTCTTTCTGTTACATTTTGAAGCCTTATGATGTTCACCATCACGTGATTGTTGCTGAAGATGTTTCTAACATCACAAATTGGTGCCATAAAATAAAACCTGGTATTTTGCAAACCCATAGACTAAACTTCTAATCTTGGCCATTCATTTAATAATGGCCTACGTTTGTTCCAAAGAAATGCCTGGTTAGGTAATAGTTGAGAGAAACACGAGCAACAGTGCAGAGTGTGCAACCTAAAAGCAGTGTCAGGCTATGTCTCGTATGAAAGACAGAGCTAATCGTCACTGCAGAATCACAGGAAGATTGAGGCAGCTTCTACCCAGACACATAGTAAAGAAAGTCAGCGCTATTGGCCCAAGTATTCAAGTATTTACTAAATCCACAGATTCCTGCTTGGTGGAGAAATAAGTCTCCTAGGTCTAAGATTATTTCTTTTATTTCTTTCTTTCTTTTTTTTTTTTTTTTGAGACAGAGTTTCACTTTGTCACCCCAGCTACAGTACAGTGGCATCATCACAGCTCAGGGCAGCCTCAAACTCCTGGGCTCAAGTGATTCTCCTGCCTCAGCCTCCTGAGTAGCTGGGACTGCAGGCGTGGGCCACTAAGCCCGGCTAATTTTTTCTATTTTTTGGAGAGATAGGGTCTTGCTCTTGCTCAGCCTAGTCTCAAACTCCTGGCCTCAAGCAATCCTCCCGTTACGGCCTCCCAGAGTGCTAGAATTACAAGCATGAGCCACCATGCCTGGCCATTTTATTTCTATTTTCCTTTTCTTTTTTTTTTCAATTTTTCAGTGATATTCACTATGCATTTTCTGTACCCCAACTTCTGAGATGAATAATAAAGAAGCCACCCTTGCATAATTCCTTCTTACCCATTTTTTTTTAAATCTTTGTTAGATTCACTCAGACAAACAAAAGGTCAATTTGAAAAGCTTTTGGGTGCTGACCACCAGAGGAAACAGAGAATGACAGGGCCTAATCGCCATCCCTCCTTTGTCCCTGACTTCTGTCCTTCTGTCTCTGTGCTTGCAGAGGCTCCAGAGGGGGCAGACTGCAGCAGCTGCCAGGCTCTTCTTCCTGCAAGCATTTATGGCTGGCACTCAAGATTTTCAAGGGCTTTAAATCTTAACTGTAAAGGTTACTCTCCATATCACTAAAGCTGCTGCCAAAATAAAATTGGCAAGGCATTCCCCTTAATGTCAATTAAATGGTCACTGACTGCTATGCAAAGCTGGGTGTTTTGTTGTTCTTTAGAATCTAGGGATGAGGTTACCAGACCAGCATTTTGTATTTCACATAATTCCTCCTAACTCTTTTTTAGAGCAAAAATGAAAATTGGGGAATTGTTTTTTTTAAAATGAAAACTGTTCTTCTCTACACATAGAAAAGTTTGGGAAAATGTGGTATTTAGAATGTGTGGATTCTGTCTTCTTGGAGCTTCTTTGAATTCATCACAGGTCTCAGAATATAATTCACTCCCCATGAAACTTGGAGAACAGCTTGGTCCTCATAGTAACCCGTCAAAGGTGTTCTCTCAATGTCAAACTGCAAAGAAAGTGCTCTTATCACATCCACTGAATGCTTCTAGATTATAGAAATGAAAGAAAGGCCAAGTATTTCATGCTCATCTCCTGCTTAAATCTCATCTGGAAAAGATAGCTTATGTGTAAGTGAAAAGAAAATGAGTGCTTTTTTCTGATAAGTGCCAAAGTGCACGAGCCCTTTGTTAGCCTTAAGACCAAGCAACAAGGTAAGCACAGCCAGCCTGATGTCAGGTAACCAGCCCTGTGTAATTTGTCTTTCTTTGAAATTTCCTTTTACATAACTGCCTTAGAAAATATCCTATGTGACTGTGTGAATTGCCAGTGCCTTTCTTTCTTGGACAAGAATGACTGCTTCTCATTCATGTGACAGTTATATATAAGAAGGGGACACACCAGGGATACTTAACTCCCTGAGGACACTTTGCTTTAATAGCCCTACAGATCATGGTTAAGTTGGGTCCGAAGGACATCTTTCTTCCTCCCCCCAGTAGCACGTTCAGTGGTATGTGAGATGCAGTCAGCTGGTGCTCCGTGGAACTTCCACGATTCTCAGTGTGGGCCTTGGTAATGGTTGGATGTCTGGCCCCTGCAAATGTCATGTTGAAATGTGATGCCCAGTGTTGGATGTGTGGCTTGGTGGGAAGTTTGGGTCAGGACAGCGGCTCCCTCCTGAATGGCTTGATGCCCTTCCCTAACAAGTGAGTTCTCTACCAGTTCATGCGGAAGCTGGTTGTTTAAAAGAGCCTGTCCCCATTTCCCCTCTCTCTCTCTTGTTCCTTCTCTTGCCACGTGACACGTGTTCCCCCTTTGCCTTCTGCCTTGATTGGAAGCTCCCTGAAGCCCTCACTAGAAGCAGATGCTGGCACAAAGCTTCCTGCACAGTGTGCAGAACCATGAGCCAAATACACCTATTCACTTTATAAATTATGCAGTCTAAAGTATTTCCTCTATAGCAACGCAAGGCAGACTAACACAGGCCCTAATATAATTTACAGTGGGAAAAGTCCAGAACTCCACGACTGACCAAACTTGTTAGAAGGCATCAGCTACCCTGTAAAAATTAGTGTCTGCTCTCTTCATCTGGAAGGCACACATACATGTGTATGGATGAATGAATGAGAAACACGGCTATGGGGTTAACGTGGTACTTACACCCCTCCCTGAAACTGCCCTCATGGAGTCAAAGAATTTTAGAGCTGGAAGGGAGTTTAGACATGTAGCCAAAAGTGATGGTGTTCATAAAGAGATCCTTTTTATAAATCCCACAGTATTTAAGTGAGCCTGTTACAATCTGTCAAATAGTGGCGAAGTCTAATTGGACACAGCGGGATTTTTTTAGTTATGGGTACAGAAATGAAGCTTGGGTGATTTAGGCAGAAAGGAGACTGGGCAGCTAACAGCTCACACCCCCAGGAGGGCTCCAGAGCCAGGATCAGAAAGGGGTAGGAAGCAGGGACGCTGGGCTGCAGACAGCACATTTCACTCCCAGCCCTGGGAGGTCCCCGATGGAATTACCGCTGACCTCTGTGCCCCGTGGGGTAGAGGATGCTGGTGGCACCACTCCCCTTGGAAAATGGATGTTTCAGCTGAGGCTGACTCTGCCACCAACATGCTGGCTTCCCTAGTGTCATAGCTGGTCAGTATCATGATGTGTCAATTCAGAAGGTGTGTCTGATGGGGAGATTGGGTGACAAGGGGCTCAGGGCAGGGAGTATCTAGCTTTTTACAGAGGGGCATTCTTTAAACATATGAAGGAAATATAGATGATTAAAAATCAAACAATTGATAAATCAGGTTTCTTGTCTTGCAGTTTGCCAGAGTATATTAAGGTGTAGCTCATAGTTTTATATTTAGCTCATTCAACAAAGATGTATTGTGAGATTAGAAGGACCTGAAAATATAATCATGAATTAGGTATTCCTATGCTTCAGGATTTTATAGGTAGTCACCCTGTAAAGAGATAAATCATAATAAAACAAAGAATCTAGAATACAGGTATGAGCAACTGGGTCAAGAAAATAAATTTCTCCCTAATCTGGTAAATAAACTATATTCTTCCTGTTACCCAGGAAATCAAATAATTCTAGAATATTTTGCCAGGTTAAGTAAATTTTATAGTTATTCGTCTGCTTGGTAGTAGTTTAGGAATTCTTCTCACTAAATAAGTAAACAAACAAACACACAAACAAAACAAAATCCTAGAGGGACAGATGTAGTATCCTTACTGGAAATAAAATTCTTATTTTTGTGTCTAGTAGGATAAACTTTACTACTTTTTTCTGTTCTTGTCCAATAAACTTTTAAAAAACCAAAACAGTGGCTTGGACTGAATTTTACTTGGTTTGAAACTACGATAAATTTAGACTTAATTTAGTCTCATTTTGAAGTTCAACAATAAAGGTTGAAAGCAAGTTTTACTTCATTTATTCTTTTTTTCTGTACAAAATATATACATAACAAAGTTTTCATCAATTGTGGCCTTTGTTCAGGCGTATGTATTAGAAAAGGTTAATAACCAGATGAGACATGTTTTTGAATACACTGAAAAGAAACACGTTCTATTTACTGAAGACTCAGGAGAAATTGTGAAGGGAAGGTTGTTTGCAGTGTCACTGCTCATGGACCCTGTCCCCCCTTTGAAAAACCTTTCTCTCTTTCACCAGGCGCCAGTCCCCTGTGCCTGGCCTGTGTCCTGGGCTTGACTGCACCGGCCCAGGCCAGCAGCTCCAGAGTCCCTCCCCTGTGCAGTTGCTATCTGCTGCTGTTCCTATCATAATTTTTATTTAACCAATTTCATATTTTCTCTCCTGGGCTGGGCTCAAGGTGGCACTTAGCTGAACTGATAGAAGTATTAGTTTTGCAATGCATGAAAGGGGACTAGAGAGGAGTTTCTTGAAGTAATTTATGCTCAATGCCTTTTCTTCTGTCTTCTAGGAATAATAGTTACCATTTAGTGACAGGCTGCTCAGCCCTTGATAATCCTCACACCAATCTTTATGGGAACGTGTTATCAGGAGTGTTTCCATTTTACAGTCATGAACACTGTATGACTTCTTTAAAATCACACCTACGTTGCTAGGATTTATATCTAAATCAGTATGACCACAAAGCAGTGTGTTTCTGTTAAGGGATAACTTGATTTCTGAAAGCGTTTGTGCCTTCCCTCTAATTTAAGATTATTCATAAGAATAAACTCTGTAAGTGTCTGTGCATTCTCTTTTCCTTCTTTGGGTATTAAGTCTCTCCCTTTCCTTCATTTTTTTCTTTCAGGAGAACTCTTTCCATTCATTTATTTTTTCTCTTACTTTATCATTCCTTCCCTTGCTGTATGTGATGGGAAATGATTCACCAACTTTGAGGTAGCTGTGGGTAGATCAGTTTAGTTTTTATAAATAGGCAGTGGCTTGCACGTCCTGGATGCAACAAAATAAAACAAAACAGAACAACAAAAACCCCTGGCCTATGAAATAAGTATTAAGGATGTATTTAGGGCTGTCATAACAAATGACCACAAACTGGGTGGCTTAAAACAACAGAAATAAATTTTCTCCCAGTTCTGGAGGCTAAAGGTTTGAAATCAAGGGGTTGACTGGGCCATGCTTTCTCTGAAGGCTCTACAGAAGAATCTTTCTTTGCTGCGCCTTAACTTCTGGTGGTTCCATAGCTTCTGACTTTCTTTGGCTTGTAGATACATCGCTACGATCTTTGCCTTCATTGTCACATGGCCCAGAGTGTGTCTGTCGCTGTGCTGCTCCTCCTCTTCTCAAGGACACATTGGATTGAGGGTCCATGCTATGCCAGTATGACCTCATCTTAACTAACTGTATCTGCAAATTATATCTGCAATTACATCTAGTTTCAAATCAGATCACATTCTGAGGTTCCAGGTGTCGGGACTTCAACATATCTTTTTGGAGGACATAATTCAACCCATATCAGGCTGCTACCATTTCAGTTAACATTAATTTTCCTTTTTACGATTCCTTAGGGGTTTGAGTTTGTGCTGTCATTTAAAAAAAAAAAAAAAAACATGTGACAAGTAGCCATAAAATACAATTATCTCTATACTGGGGAAAAAATGTGGGCCCTTGAATTATTTTTTAATGAACATTTACCTGTGCCGAAATCTAGGCATTGTGGAGGGTACAAGAGCAATAAAATCACATCAACATCACCAGGAAAGTGGTTAGAAAACAAATCTCAGGATCCATCTCAGACCAAATGAATCAGAACCTGCATTTTAGGCTTGGTGGGGTGGCCATCACCTGTAATCCTAGCACTCTGGGAGGCCGAGGTAGGAGAATTGCTTGAGCTCAGGAGTTGGAGACCAGCTTGAGCAAGAGCCTTTACAAAAAGAAAAATTAGCTGGATGTGGTGGCTCACACCTGTAGTTACTCTCAGCTACTCAGAAGGTTGAAGCAGGAGGATCGCTTGAGCCCAAGAGTTTGAGGCTGCAGTGAGCTATCATGACGGCACCACTGCGCTCTATCCAGGGTACAGGGTGAGACCCTGTCTCAAATGTCTCCAAAAAAAAAAAAAAAAGAAAAGAACGTGCATTTTAGCTAGAGCATAGGCTACAACAAGGGTCCTTAGTCTGCAAGAAGAATCAAAAGGACTGGGTAGCCTTCCTGAGTCCAGGGCAGTGGTTCTCAAACACCGTTGCACATGAGAATCAACTGGGGCTCTTTGGAAAAATCCTGATGCCCAGGCTTCCCCCCACACAAATTAAATAGGAATATCTGGGACTGGGATCTAGGCAACAGAATTCAAAAACAAAAACAAAAACCAAACAAAATCCAATGTGACTCCAATATGCAGTCATAACATTGTTTCTTAATTAAATTAATTCAACATAGAAATCAACTGGAATCTGGCTAAAATGCACATTCTGATTCATAATGTCTGGAGTGGACCCTGAGAACGTGCATTTCTTACCACTTCCCAGGTGATGTTGTTGCAATTTTATTTCTCTTGTATCCTCTGCAATGCCTAGCTCCAGGCACAGGTAGATTCTAATTAAATAACTTTTTGAAAGACAAAATCGTCCAACTACAGAATTAGTAAATATTTCAGACATAAAGGAAGAAATAGGCTTCACAATGTTTAACTTGAAAGTACTTCAAAGGGAAGTTTTTTCCCCCCTCAGACTTGAAGAAGGCAAAAACACTTCAAACAAAATGTCTTTTGTTTTCTCAGGATTCTCTGCGAGAAAATAAACTCAATAAGAGATAACAGCTTGGGTTGTTTTCCTGTTCCTCTTACACAGTTGCTTCAAGTTTCGTTATTAGATTCCCTGGGTACGACATGTCAGAGTCATTCCCAGAGTGTATTCAGTTCCTGTGGGGTGATTCATTACAACTGATACACACACACTGGTGGCCTGATAAACAATAGAGCACCCAAAAGTCTCTATTGCCGTTCATGCCACTAACGTATTGTTTTCTGTTTTCTAGAAAATACCTCTCGGATTTGTCTGAGAGATGCTCTTTAGAATAGGATAAAAGCTATATGATTCCTCCATCCTTGATCAAAGTTTAAAGCATTTGACTTGATTAAAAACAATTCTTCTTTAAAACAGAATTCACTGCAGACAATTTCAGACTTTGGCATGATGTAAGTGTTCTTAGACATTCTAGGAATAAAACTATAAAACTATAAAGCACCCTACTCTGTAGATGTGGTTCATTCTTACATCCCTCATGCTCTCTGCAACAAATCTCCACTTCCTTTCCTTCTCCTTTTTACCCTCTTCTTAAAAGGTGCTTGTTTACCTCTGCCTTAAAGCAAGGATTGTATAATGCATCTAGTTTTATAAGAGATTCAAACCAGGTACAACATAATCTACTCAGCCCTGTGTGTCCTAATTCAGTTCATTCCTAGCACTTTATTAGATGTTCCTTCCTTTCCTCCATCCCTCAGGCATTTGTCCAAGTCCAGATTATTCTATTTGTATAGGTACTGACATCTGGTATTCTATCTGTTCTCGGTACTGAGCACAGGGCTAAGTATACTGTGATGAATAAAACACACCATTCCCATTCCCCAAAACCTTTCCTAATTTTCCCTTTTGTTGAACTCATGTACTTTCAGTGAGTACAAAGCCATTTAGGATTAAATTGCTCTCTAAATTTTTTCCTGTGAGCTATTTTCAACTTGCTAAGTAGATCAAAGGCTTGTTGAAGATTTTTGCATTGATAGTATTCACAAGGGAAAAGTGCATACCTGCATTGCCAAAGGGGCGCTGGAAAACTACAGGGGACACCTGTCCTAACCTTTAGGGTAATGGAAGGCTTAGCAGGAGAGAGGACATTTAAGCTAAGCAGGACAATCAGGAGGTGGCCGGGTGAAGAATGAGAGTGGGGAAAGGGGTGTCAGAGGGTGGGGTCGCGTCCCATATTCAAGAAGTGGTTTTGCAAAGAGAAGATAAAGTACAGCGTGTCCAAAAAGCTGCACAGGTACTTCAGAGTCACCAAACATGACTTGCAAGGGGGTAGAAGTAAAAAATGAGGTATATCATGAAAAATGTACAGGGGATAAAATAAAGGAGCAAGATTAAGTGTCAAAATGGAGAATTCTATAAAGTAAGAGTTTTCTGGTTTTGCCAGTAACTTTACGTGGCTGACAACGCGCTGTGAGACAGAGGAGCCAGCGAGAGTGGAGCAGTATTCGCAGCACAGGGGGTGGCCAGAGAGGAGGGGAAACGCACTGCAGGCTGGGAGACAGCCCGGGCAAATGCCCAGTGCCTGGCAGTCGCGTGTGATGGGCCTGCCTGCCTGGAACAGGCATTTCTGCTCAGGGTTGAATGAGATGCAAATTTACCCAGTGTCACATTGTGGTGGCTGCAGCAGGAACACAAACCAGGTTTCCTGAGTGCCCATTCAACTACCCATTTGCTAGAACACAGAATTATTTATTGTTCTTAAATGCCAATGTTATTGAGTCCCCCAATACGCTTTCTTTGTCCTTTCATTATTTCTCGTTAATAATTATGTAGCACTGACATCATTTACATCCAAGTTTGCCATTAAATAGATCAAATACTAAGTCGTACGAGGGACGATGCTTTCTATGCTGAAATAACTAGCAACGATCTGATCTTCACAGTACATCGTCACCTATTTGGGTCTTGGAAATATTATCATCGAGATCATTATTATTACTTTAATAATTCTTTCAGCTACTAGTTCTAAAGTTACTTGAACGCTCCAAGCACTGCTGTAAGTGCTTTACAAACTGTAAGAGACGTAGTGCTTTTCTGTATAGCTAGCATTCTTTCCTTCTTCCAGGAATAATCTTTTTTCTTTTTCTTTCTTTTTTTTTTAACTTTTTGTGGACAAGTTCCTCCTCATTCGAAGTCCACACCGTCTGCTTCACGCATCCACACCACTGCCCCTCTTTCTCCGCAGGCTTTGCGTTGGCGGTAGCCATGGGAGGGCTCAGGACTCAGGCCCGGCTGAGCTCGCAGGACTGATTACAGGTGGGCGCACATCCCAAGGTAAGCCGAGCTATGTTGGGGCCTAGAATTTTGCTGGAGCTAGTGGAAAAGAGGCTCTCTCCTTTTGCAGGGATCCCGGGGATATAAAAGCCATTTACTCTTTTTTTTTTTTTTTCCTGTGCCCAATATGATCTGCAGGAATATAAGAGCCATTTAAACCTGGAGCTGGCTGGGCCAACCTGCTACCACAAGAAGAGGAGGTTCTACCTGACATTATGGTCAACACACAAGAAAGGAGAGCCAAGAGACAGACAGCAAACTCTGAAGCCAGCTGTTTCTGAATGGAGTGTTCTTCTGGGCCTTTCCTTGATGTGATCCAAGAAATGTCTATGCTTACTGAACTAATTTGAGTTGGGCTTTTGTTCTTGGCCACAGAAACAGGCACAGATAGTCTATGACTAAAAGCACCTGTTCTGAATTCCCACTATCTCCAAAGATGTGTGCTGGCGAAATAATGTGAGTAAATTTAAAATAGAATCCCTCTCTACCTGCCCCGAAGTTTTGTGAGCTTCTTGTAGGGAAATTTCACATAAAGAACGTGCCTAGCATTGCAGCATAGCAGTGTGTTAGTGTGTTCGCGGGAGAGGCGTGGCACTTGTGGACAGGGACTGTAATAGGACACGAACAGCTGCTGGAGGTGTCGATGAGTTGCTTGTGGACCCCTGCAGTCCTGCCAGAATCCTTCCAGTTCTCACAGGGGTGATCCAGGGTTTGAGGCACCCTCTCAATACAAGCCCCAACAAAGGAAAGGTTCTAGCTCTTCTCATTTGAAACTGGTAGGCAACCCTTTTCACCACTAGGTGGGAAGCCTGCTGATACCAAAAGCTAGTTTGGTTTAAGTACAGTCAGGCTTGAAATTGACGAAATGGCCCCCTCCGGTGGTTAGAATAGCTGCTATAATGTCCTTCCTCAGGAAGATTCCTTAAGGCAGGAGACCTACAAGGAACCTCGGTTGATCACTTGTAGAGTCCACTGTCCTCTTGATATTTACTGTGTTGGTAAAAGCTGTATAATTTAGACTACAGTGATAGTTATGCAACTTAGACCGCATTGTTCAAGAAATTCCCAGTTTGAATGACTTCTAAATAGCAGGATGGGTTTCCTTATATTCTGGGAGTGTTACTTTCACCCTCCTTTATAAGGGGAAGATCATAAAAGAAGTTTTTCAGGAGTGTACATTAAACAGAATAAAACAACCCTAACAGAGCAGACTAGTTTAGCTGCGTTTAATCTCTGTCCTGCAGAAGGATGAGATTAAAGTGGAGCCACCGCGAGAGAAGATCAAAACATGCAGGCTCCTTGAAGTCCCTTCACATTTGGCCTAAATGCTTCCCAGCTTGTTTTTAAATCAGCTGATGCGAATGACAAGTTATAAATAATCAGACAACCAAAGTGCTCTGCACTAGAGAGAGATGACCTTTATGCACTGAACATCTGTTCGAGTGCTCTCTAGAGAAAGCTACCTGAAATGAGAAAAAAAAAAAAAAAAGAATTTATTGTGGATGTTAAGAATAATTCTCCTTCTCTCTCTTAAATTTCACGGGACTTAAAAGTGATTCTACAGTTTTTGAGATGATTCTTTTAAGTATTTGCAGAAATATTTTAACTTTTCACTTTGCTGGCAGATTCATAGGGGCCAACTCATACCAAATTATTTATTCAGTTTGAAAAATAACTTTGTAGATGTCGCTGCAATGTGGAGTTCTTGATCTTTAAATCCCTTTCTGGTTCTAAAATTTTGATAGACATGGATTGTTAATGGGAGAGGTACAGCTCACACCAAATAGATACCATTGATTCTTCTCTTTCTAAAATGTTCCTCTGGCTTTGAGATACCTGATTCTGCTTGTGTTCCTCAATACCCTCCACATCCCCCCACTTTGCTGTCCCTCCATTCTCAGCAAGCACCTTAAACATTGTTTACACCCAGTCTTCTGTCTTTGGCTCTCTTCTTAATATATACCCTGCCCCTGGGTGATTTCATCCAAACTCACAGCTCTGTTTACCATCCATATACTGTGGTTTCCTAAATTAGTATTGCTATCACAAAACCTGAGCTGTACCCTGACCTCCAGACCTATGCAGAAAATCGACTGACTACCCAACATTCTACCGGAATGTCCCGTAGGGATTCAGATTCAATATAGCACAACTGAACTTAATATATTTCCTCCCTGAACCTAGTTTTAGTTCATTTCATGGCCTCAAAACCCCATATCTGAGAAACATACCGGAATCTTTCCTCTCCCTCTCCTTCCACAGCTAACCGGTTACCATATGCTATAATATCTACCTCTTTGGCATTTCAAGTATTTGTCTTCTCCTTACCATCCTCACTGATGTTGCCTTCATTCAGGCATTCATCATCTCTCACAAGAGATTCTACTTTCAAGAGAACCTACATATTGTAGCCAGAGTTATTTTTCCAAAATGCAAATCAAATCATGTTCTTCCCCTTTTAAGACCCTTCAGGGATTTTTATGATATTTCATAAGCATAACCACCTCCCTGTATCAGCTGTCTATTGCCCTGATAATGCTGTGTAACAAACAACCACAAAATCTCAGGGACATACTTAAGAAACATTTATTGCTGTCTTGTCTAGCATGGCTTGCTCCGCTGCTCTATGCTTGTTCTCGGCGGGAGTTGCTCTTATGTCTGGGGGTTGGCTGGCCCTGGCTGGTCTAGGGTAGACTTAACTTGAATAACAGGGGTAACTGGGCTCTGCTTCACGCCTGGGCATGGTTTATGGAGGTGATGAAGAGAGAGCACACGCAGAAATATGCAAGCAAGGTTTCTTGAGGCCTAGGCTCAGAATTGGCACATAGTTATATCTATTAAATTTTATTGGCCACAGGAAGTCATAAGAATGGCCCAGATTCAAGAGTTCAGAAACAGATTCTGCCTCTTTAATGAGAGGAACTGCAAAGTCACATGGCAGTGGGCTGAAGTGGGGAGTGGGGAAAACTGAAGCCTTCGCTGCACTCCCCATGATATATTTGAAGAAAGCTTCCCCTATTCAAGAGAGACCACAGGACAAACAGGGAAAAAAGAAACTCTCCTTTGAAATCTTCATGATTTCACTGGAGATAATGCAAGGAGAAAGAGAAAACTTCAATGGAACTATAATTCCAACATCCTTGGAGAGAAAAGAATGTTGTATATATGAAAAAAAAAAAGAGCAGGGTACTATGAAAAATGAAGCATTAAGAGAACAGAAAAGAGATCTTAGACATCAAAAGTATGATGCTATAGTAAGAATTCAGTGGAAAGTCAGGATGATAAAATTGAGGCACTTTCTATAAAGCAGGAAAAAAAAAAAAAAGATCAGTAAGAAGCTGGTGTGGTGACTCATCCTGTAATCCTAGCACTTTCAGAGAATTGCTTCAGGCCAGGAGTTCGAGATCAGCCTGGGCAACATAGCAAGATCCTGTCTCTACAAAAAAAGAAGAAGAAATTAGCCTGTAGTCTAGGCTGAGGCAGAAAGATCTCTTGAGCCCAGGAACTCGAGGTTACAGTGAGCCGTGATCAGGTTACTGCACTCCAGCCTGGGCAGCAGAGCGATGCCCTGTCTATTTAAAAAAAAAAAAAAAAAGAACAATAAGAAAAACATTTTAATAGCCAATCCAGAATATTAAATATCTCATTAATAAGGGTTCTAAATAAGGGAAGGAATATAAAAATATAAATATATCAAAAATATCAAAAATAAAAATATAAAAAAATTCAGCTGTCCAGTGTTTACCACTGGAGAGATCTGATTCAGAAAGTCAGTAAGTTGAATTAATTTTACATTTTGCCTCAGCTTATTTGAAACACTGAGTATGAATATAGACAAAGTAGAATTTCAGAACCGATGAACCATTATTAGAAGTGGTTTGATTTGAAAATGTGGAGGCTGATTGTGGGAAGAGGGCCTAAGGACGGGGGTAACTATGTTTAAAACTTAATTTGCAAGTGGAAAGCAGCCACACATGAGTGTTCAGTGATTACAGGAAGTGGAGACAATGCAGCTGCTAAATGAGTCCCTTAAATATTGACATGACTGATTCTAGTGTGACATGTTTAGTAGGAAGTGAGAGAGGAAGCAAAAATAGACCAAAGCAAACATTTGCTCAAGATAAATGAAGAGCAATACACCCTCTCTGTGCCTCTCCACCCATACAAACACAGGGCCATCAGCTCTGACAAGTTTTTTCTCACTTTTCTATTGTTATGGTTATGATCGTGATTTAGCACATTCCAATGACTTTTATATGTGCTTGTCTTTTTGACCAAATGCTAGATAAATGTTTTATGTTTACATGGTCACAACTCTTCAGGGATAAAGGGTACTGTATTCAGCAGTAGTGTCTTTTTACCAATCTTTTTAGATTGCTTTAAAAAAATTGTCATTGACAGTCATTGAACGGAAAGATAAATTCTTATTCTCTGTCGTTCTGCTGTTCTGCTTCATTCTTGTTTAGACTGCATGTTCCATTTAAAACTATGCACCTAAAAATGAGCAATATATTGGTGGTGGTGTCAATTCTTCTGCCAAAGTGCACAGTGGTAAGGAATGATGGTAATAAACCCTGAGAATATATTGGAATTGCTGTTAAGCACAATTTCAAGCAGGCAGCAGCTGTTCTCTCTCCTTCAAGCAAGGAGAGGGAAATAGTTTTGAAATATAGGCAGAATTCTGGCTTAAATCCTGGCACTTTCTGGGATCAGAGTATGAAAGAAAAAGCAGAGTTCATGTCAATTATTAGAATTTTGGTAACTGTGGTAGTCTGGGGAAGGTGTGTCTAGTGAGGTTAATAGCACAGTCCTTGCAACTAGACCAACTTAGGTTTGAGTTGTAATAGGCTCTACCTTAGAGGGTTGGTGTAAATAAAGTTCTTAGCACAGCCGAGCATGCAGCAAGTGTTGGATAAATGGCATCTCTATTATTAGGACCAGCTTTGCAAGGAAGTGGGTACAGATGTGAAGTCATCTGATGTTAACTGGTAGAGTGTCCCTGTCCTCCACTCTCAGCATCTCATTTCACAGTGTAGGAGATGCCATTTTATAACTCCTTCACATCTTAAAGCCTTTTTAATCTTCCAAAAGTCTATTTTTTTTTTTTTTTTTTTGAGACAGAGTCTCACTCTGTTGCCCGGGCTAGAGTGAGTGCCGCGGCGTCAGCCTAGCTTACAGCAACCTCAAACTCCTGGGCTTAAGCGATCCTCCTGCCTCAGCCTCCCGAGTAGCTGGGACTACAGATATGTGCCACCATGCCCGGCTAATTTTTTTCTATATGTATTTTTGGTTGGCCAGATAATTTCTTTCTATTTTTAGTAGAGACGGGGTCTTGCTCTTGCTCAGGCTGGTCTCGAACTCTTGACCTCGAGCGATCCACCCGCCTCGGCCTCCCAGAGTGCTAGGATTACAGGCGTGAGCCACCGTGCCTGGCCCCAAAAGTCTATTTTTAAGTGCAAATACTCTAGCTATCTTCTTATGATTGGCTAGTATGAATAGAGGTCAGTTTAATTTTCTATTATGCATTTTAAATTTTCAGTATGATCATTCATTTTATTCATGATTATAAAAAGTATCCATATTTCTGGAGAGGACATGACTGAATTAAGCTCATTAGGAAATGAGCTTATGTCAGAGTATTTCTCAAATAGTGTTTCATTTTATTAGCGTCTGCCATATACGCTTTGTTAAAAAAAAAAGAGACATGCAATAACCAAGTAAGGTTGGGATATGCTTATCTGAAGACTCACAGCATATTACAGGCCTGAAACGATCCTACAGAAAAGAAACCTTTGTTTAACGTAGAATTTCCCAAACCAATAGGTAATATCTATTAATATGCCATGGCTACATTTTGGTGTAAGAGATTATTTGCCAAACCTAACAGTGAACTGAAAAAGTCAAACTCTTTAGGAACAGGACAGAGATTAGGCACTTGTACCAAGGGGACAGTCGAGAGGCTCCTAAAAGGGGAGGCAGGAGGATGACCGTGAACTCTGCCCTACATGGGAAGAGCAGAAAAGAGAGATTTAGGAGACCATTAGTCTACTTCTAGTTTATTTATATAATAGCCACTGACCTGTGTTTAACTCTAAATTATTTGATCTATCTGGTCCCCAATTTTTCCCTCTATCACATGTGGGATGAAGGGGAGGCGAGATGCCTTCTGGAGTCTCACCTAGCCTTTAATTTAATTATTTTGTTTTTTAAAAAAGTATTTTTTACTTCATTGAAGATGGTGGTGGTATACCTTTTACCTTTTTAGAGGTCTTTTTTTTTTCTTTCAAAGAATCTAGACTGTCCTATAGGTCAATAAAAATTTTTGATATAAAGAGTTTTAGTAATTTTTTATAGTTTGAGGAATGTTACTTGTTACAGCTCAAAGTTTCTTTCTATATAGGGTTTTATTAAAGCAAAAACTGAGTTACTATTAAGTGCTTTTTTTTTTTTAATATAATGGGAGTTATTTTAGGCAGACTGATCAACTCATGATTTCATTGCCTCATCTTTTATGTCCACTTGGCTTACTGGCAAACAAATTGAATGAATCTTTAAACAATGGAAGAATTAGAAGATGCCTCATGCTCAGTGGCTAACTGGAATTACTCCATAAACCAGCAATTGTATTTCACTAATGTGTTCACTGTTGACTCAGGTCATCACGGTCTTGGGGAGGGATTGTTGTATTTTCACACAACCAGCCTGGCATGTCAGGTGGTTAGCTTTTGTGATGAGATGAGCTATAGAGGATTCAGAAGCTTTATGGACTTAATAGCCATAAAGTGGGTTGGTTGACAAAGGTGGAGAATAAAAAGAGAGATCTAGAGGGCAGCACTAATCTCTGAATAATAGGTATGCATGTCACTGGATTTTTAAAGTGGCAGGTGGTCATGAGTCCTTTTTTTTAATTAAACTTGTTCATTTTGCCTTATGTAAGGGAAGCATTTTGGCAAAATACATAGTTATGTTGCAAAATAATTATTCATCCATTATAGCAATTCTAATGATGCCACTTTGGACATAAAGTATACCAATACTGTTTGTAGCCAAAGTTAATACTGATACTACAATAATTATTTTTCCACCCAACAACTTGGGTTTTTCCCCCTCCTCCTTTTAACTCTTAGGGGAGAAGGGGAACACTTTCTGTAAAATTAAACTCTTTTCTCTTCTTAAGACAGCGTGATTATACAGAACATTAGGTCTCTTTTTTACCAAACAGGAAGTGCTTTGAACTTGTTGGATGATATGTCAGCATTTATTTTTGATAAACTTCTCAAGAATACAAAATAGATTTGAATTTTAAATTCTTTAATAATTTTCATTTAATATTCATTCACTGGAGCTATAGTCAGCCTGGAGAAATAAAACCTTTTCTCTAATAATCTTCATCTTTCTAATTTAATTGATATATGTATTTACTGTCTTCAAATATGCAAAGAGATGACCATGCTTTACCTTGGTGAAAGGACCTGATGGTGGAGTTTAGAGAAGGTGGTAGCTCTCTTTCAGTGCTAACAAGTGTATAGCTCACAATCAGAGAATTCACATTTCCTACGATTTTCTTAGAAATACTGCTCAATTTAACAAAATTGTTTTCCAATTGTGCCTCCTTTCTTATTAGGTGTGAAATTGCATTTGGACTTTCATGGCTAAACAAAACAAGATGTAACAGTATCAAGAGATAAAAAGGTCCAGGATGGACACACTTCCTTAGTTGAAAGAAAATAAAAGAGTTTAAAATAGGAAAATCGAACTAGCTAAGACAAAAGAAGATCTGAGGGAGATCTAAGATCTCAGATGAAAAGGAAATCTCCATCTTTTGAAAAATCCAAAAGCTTTGCATTTATACTAAGCTTTTGAGTTGAGAATAAAGGCCAAATGCAATGCAAGAAACTAAAAAAAAAACCCTGTTGGAAATGTTCAAGGAAATAAATTGAAACACATCCTTCAATCTGGATACTAGCTTGAAATTTTAATGCAAAACATGTATTACTAAATGTGCAGTTTTGAAAGGGAGGATGTGCAGTGGCCTAGAATTTTCTGTAACACAGCCTGTACTTTGGGGAATAGAGAACCCATGTTTATGTCCTTCCTGGCTTTCCACTCATGAATTTTGTCATCATATACATATCATATAATCTAAAGAGCCTTAGCTTCCTCATTTGCAAAGCAACAGGACTGTATTGATTATTCCACTGATCTTTAAGGCCATTTTCTCCCCTATTATTTTATAATTCTATGATTTTCATGGGCACTTTTTCTCTAAATAGCATTTTTCTGATTAAAGTTCCTTTGAGAGCCAATATTTTTGCATTTAAAATAACATATGGCATCCTTTCAATTGTCCAAAGAAACAGATAAAGGTTTACTGCAACTTTAGGAATAGCTATTTTTAATAATCCTAAAATTTTGAGACATTAAATATTACTAGACACCGGCCAGATTATGAACTGGGGCTTACTAACATTTTGCTCTTCTGACAGTTTCATTATTAAATCATTTTTTGTGATGAATTTCCAGGCAACATGGTTAATATCCTTGGAGAATAACAGAACTGAAAAGTAGTAAAATCTACTTCAAAACACCACCATCAATCCTTGTAAACACCTTGTATGTCCAAAAATTCTCACAAACTGTTTCAGGCCTTGATCCTGTCACCATTCCGGGAAATAACAAATACCTGTGTAAAATAAGTCTGTGACTGAGTCACAACTCCTAAGATAGTGCTTGCGTTAGGGAAGCTCAAGTGTGAAAAGACAATGAGGATTTCCTTCCATTTGGCAGAACAAATACGTTTATAGAGTAAATCCATTGAAGAGGAAGAGAAAACAAGCCTCCTTGACCTTGATTGAACTTCCTCATGTGATCCCCCCAGGGGTGGGGAGATTGAGCTGACAGATTCTCAGTAACACAGCCAAGGACATGAGGACGCAGCTCCAGAGCCCACTGGAAGGACCTAGTGTACACACCCACCTTGGCACGGTAGTGAGTGGGAAGATAATACGTGCTCCAAAGCATCCAGTGGCCTCACTGTCCCTCTAACCTTCTTCCTTTGGTACATAACATCCTCACAAGGCTTCAGCAAGAACCCAAATGGCATTTTATTTAGCCGTGAACTGTAAACCACTTGGATACTTTCTCCACTGGCAAAATAAAATGACGATTAATCAATGTTTACTATACCCATAGTACAGATAGGATTCCACAGCCAAATGAAAATCTGAAACAATTGATTATTTCTGCATCAAGTCTGTTGCTATCACTTCCCCAAAAGTATCCAACTTGATTGCTCAGCTTCACTCCCTTTCCCTGCTTTGGTTCATGAGATTCAAAAAGCTCTGTAATGTTCAAGAAGAGTCAGAAGAAACAGGAGAGGAAATAGGGTAGTAGAAAGAAGAAAAGGTGCTAGGTTATATACAAACTAGGCAGTCAGGACAGACGTTTATAAGAATTGTTGCTTTTAAAATACTCAAGGATCAAACTAAATCAAGTCAAACAATGTGAAGACTAGGATAGGCATATTCATTAATTCGTCATTCATTCATCATGTATTAAGTTGCTCAACAAATGTTTTATTGCCCACTGTGTACTTGCTACAGCCGAGAGGTAAACTGTCGAAGACTCTTTCTCTCCTCTCTAAACAAATTCAACAGCTCACCTGCTCTCCCCTCGGGCTCAGCCACCAGAAGGACACGCTTTCCCGGGTGTGGTGCTATGTCAGCCCATCTTCCCGGGCTGGTTTCCTGAACTCCGCTGGCTCTTCTGATCAGTTCACAGGCTCTTTGCTCCTGCCCTTGGTTCGGATCTCATTCTTGTCTCCATCCTTTCCTTAAATTTAACGACTAGATTAGTAACCCCTGATGCACATTCTCTTCAAAACCCTATTCCTTCCTTCCGTAACACTCTCTCACCTGTAAAGGCTCTTTCACCATGAGGTCCTGGGGCCCCAGCACAGTGCTTGGCACACATTAAGCACTTGTTGAATAAATGAATGAGTGCTTCGGAGCCTCTTTGGTTCCTTCCACCCATTACCTGAGCCCTGAGCTGTAGATGTCTCTTACTCTCTGCTGTTACCCACGGCAACCAGCCTGCCCCACAGACCCATTCCCTCTGTGCTTTCAGCTCTGGAATCCCAGCTGAGCCAAAGCCCTGGGATTCCTCTTACCTGGAAGAGGAGCTCACACCTGTACCCTCCCAAATAGCTGACCATCCATTTGGCACAGAATTAGAACATCCTGACTGATTGCCTTGACTTGGCTGTGTAGAGATAGCTTAATATTCTCCATGCACCAGAACTCCCATAAGTAAAAGTCAGTCTCAGATCCACCAGTGTTTGTGGCAATTATTCTGGATGGTCTTTCTTTAGCTAACCTGTTCTCATTTCTATCCTTTCCCCCATTTCCCAGATCTTATTTAGCTCAGCCTTCCAGCTACCATTTTAATATGATCTCTTGGAGCTAGTGTTTGTTTCTGATCTCTGATTCCTGATTTATGGCTCCCTCTTGTGGATGTTGGCTTGGGTTTGCCCCACCAATATATTCAGCCTGAGTTGGCTCTGATCCACCCTTCCTAAGGGAGAAGAGGTTCAAATAATTATATTATGATATAGTAATGTGCTATAATAGAGATATGGCTAAGGTATATTAGATATTAGGAAGGCTTACCTAAATCTGTCTGAGAGAGTCAGGTTAGGATACACAGAATTGTGAACTGGAAGGAAATGTGGAAGTTTTCCAGACAGACAAGAGGAAAAGATAGTTAGATCATAGGGGCAATACATTTTGGCCACTAGGTGAGTGAGGCCAGGAAGATGAACAAGTGAATGAATCTCATAATGAAGCAAGGTCAATATTAAAAGCCTATATTATATTAATAGAAGAATATACATACATAGAGTCCAAGATAGAGTTCAAGCCAGGTTTCTGGCTTCAGCAACTGGATGCCATCCCTTATATTAGAGAACACTGAAAGTTGGGAAGTGCTAGGTAGTTCTTCTGGTTTAATATAATAGATAATGAAAATTACTACTATAAATTATGTAAATATTTTGAAGACACACTTGAATATTTGATAATTGATCAAAATATTATTTTGGCTACCATTAAAGAAGTTCTTCCAAAATCTTTTATCAAGATACATTTTTTGGCTTTAGTATATTCTTAGAATAATAAGACTGTGTATGTATAATCTTCTATTAATATAATACAGGCTTTTAATATTTGAGCCTGCTTCATTAATCCAAACTTATGAGATTCATTCACCTGTTCATTCCATAAGAATGGGTTCAGCTTCTTTGAGGTACATGCCCTGTGTGATCCTATGAGAGTGAAGATAATGTAAAATTGGCCCTGCTTAGTACAGGTGTACTAGGGAATTTGCAACAGAGAGCCTGCCTTCTGCTGCATTATACTCTGTTGGTTGTTAATAGGTTTTGCAAAGTATATTTTACCTTATTATTAATGGAATGTGTTGAAGAATATCTCAGCTGTTGGACTGTGCCATCATTGAGCAGGATGTTCATAGGTTCTAAAATATTGTCACTGCTGCAGCACCTAATAAAGTTAATTAAGCTCAAAGTTAGAGTAAAAGAACAAAAGGAGTTAATTGTATATTCTTTGAAAGTACTCTTTATTTGGCGGGAATTCTTCTTGGCAGACAATGTAATTTTACTCAAAATTGAGTTAGATAATCTGCCTAGAAGAAAGGAAAATACCTCAAAACTAGAGCCTTATCATGAGGTTGATTTGATTATGCGTACTTGGGATTTAGAGAGGTTGAGTAGAGACTCATATCACCTACTACTTACCAAAATCTGCCCTTTGACTCTTTTGAAAAAAATATTTGACAGAGTTGGGCTTTGAGGTTTTTTTTTTTTTTTTTTTTAAGAGACGGGGTTCTCCTATTGCCCAGGCTAGACTAAAACTCCTGGCCTCAAGGGATCCTCCTGCCTCAGCCTCCTGAGTAGCTGGAATTACAGGCCAGCGCCACCCTGGCATGTCTTTTAACTCTTTTAGGAAGGAAATAAGCCCCAGGGGAAAAAAATCAAAGTTGTTTTATCCTCAGCTAACTTAGCCTTTAACTTAAAATGACCTAGCAACCATTTTTTAAATAACAATGCATCTTATCTTGTGTATCAATAGTACATTAAATGAGCAAAGGAATGCTAGACTGCTATAGTCTAGCTTATTTTGTTTATTTTAACTAGATCCTAAAGGGACCAACAATAAGGAAATAATTTTGTGTGTGTGTGCACATGTGCATGGGCACCCTTGCATCTTCTCCCAGTCTTTCATGGAGACCCCAAAGAAGGAAGACAGTTGTTAAGAGGGAGTATATGGTCCCCAGCACAATGTCTCTCACCCAGTGGGGGACTCAATAAATATGCATTGAGCCAGTGGAATTGCATCCGCGGGATCTTTTTGCTCAGTAGAGAAGACAGCTACCAAACTTCTGTTCCCTCGAATACAATGTTTCATTCATTGAAATCTGATTTTCATAGCCTCTGGTTTTTCATTTGCAGAGATGATGTTCAGTGTCTATTTTTATGCCAGGGGTTGTAATTGGAGCTGACGAAAGAATGATTAGAAAGACGCAGATAGTCCTTGCCCTTAAATGGCTATCATAATTATGGGGGCAATATAGGCCGACAGTGACGAAATGGTGTGATGATGGGGTAAGCCAAGTGGCTAGGAGAGCAAGAGAGGTCCTTGAGTTTCAGCGAGTGGACTTGGGAATGAGGACCTCGGGAAAAGTTTGCTGAAGGACAGGAAGTCCAAATGTACCTTCACTTTTTTCTTTTCTTCCTTTCTTGAAACCTCGTATTACGGAAATTTTCCAACATATACAAAAGTAGCAAGATAATTCAACAACTATCTACACATGGCCATTCTACTTTCATCTATATTCCCCCCACCCCTCAATAGACTATTTTGAATCCAATTCCAGACCTCATACTATTTCAACCATGAATATTTTAGTATTATCTCTAAAAGATAAAGATTCTTATTTTTGCTAAAAAACCATAATTATAATACTATTATCTCACCTAAAAATTAATAATTTCTTAATATTTCCAGATATCTAGTCATATTCAAATTCTGACTTTATTGTTTCAAATTTTTAAAAAGATGGTTTGCTTGGAACAAGATTCAAATAAGGTCCACATACTGTGTTTTGTAGATATTGGAGTATGTTTCGAATAATATGAAAGATCACCTGAGGGAATATATGCCCTGTGAAGGCCTTCACGTTATGTTATTGTCGTTATTGCCATTGTTCACTGTTTTGGTCACTCAATGCCTAGCAAAGTGCTTAAAACAAAATAGCTGCTCAATAAATGTGTGTTGTATATGTGCATGCATGAAAGAGTGGGGTAGTGAGGGAGCAGCAGTGAGTGGGAAGGTCTGAAGACCTATGTATGAGATCACAGTGCATGTGGGGAACAACCCATCCTATGCATGGTTGGAGTGTAGAATTTAGGTGATAGTAGGAGGTGTGACTGAACCTAGGCAAGGATCAGATTATGCAGTGCTAATCAGACTGATGAGAAATTTTGGAAGGACTTTGGGTGTGTGGGAGTGACATGATCAGATCTGCATTTGGGAAACATTGTGATTTTTCAGTTGTGCCTGAGAGACCAAGAGATTCCTTGTAGATGGTGTCACATTCAAAACAATGCCCATCAGGCAATGAAAATTAATTCAGGAAATGTAAATGTTTATTGCAATGTCCCCAGAAAATTCCAGGGGCAGATCTCATCTTTGGCGTAGTCAACCTCTTCACATTTTCTCCCCCAAGTCCCTCTCCTGCCAAAATCTCTCTTGTGAGCTCCATTCACATAGGCTGTCTTGAATCCTTCACCTTTTAACCTTTGCCTATCTATTTTGTTTTCCTGTCTCTGGCCAGGAGTCCTCTAATATAAATCCAGATAAGCTTCAAGCTTCTACAGTTTCCTCTCAGCCCATCAGGCCAAATGGAAGGCCCCTGAGCTCAATGGAAGCAGGAAGGCATTTATGCAATAATGTCTTTTTTCTGTCACTCTTACATGACACAAATTTCCATACTGCCTGCAGCATCTCTTTGAGTGATGGTGAAACTGCCTAATGCTCTCTTTCCAAGAGCACAAATCCTAATTATTACACTTGAAATTGACCTCTTTCCTTTTTCTACCAGAACACAGCTCTGCCATGTACTTCAAAATTGCATCATCACTGCCTTGTCAATGTGGACAGTTGATTGGACCATCACTGTTCAAATCTCCGAATTTTGCCTCAGTGTTTCACATGTGGTGAGCAGCACCCTGGGGCTTTTTGCCAAGTGTAGGTTCTCAGCAAAGGAAGCTGCAGGTGGGAGGGGAGACAAGATGAGGAGCTGTGGAGCAGGAAGCCACCAGGGGACTCCAAGAATCTGGTTTCATGCAGAATTCAGATTTTAGAACTACACAAAAGTATATCCTCTCGGGATTAAACTTGGTTTCTGGGGACTGGATTGTTTTGGATGGAATTTAGAGTAGCTAATGGTAATATAGCAATTATATATTCTGAGCCGGTCACTTTGTATTTTTGTGGTCTACTCATTTGTGTAGTGGTGTTGAAACCTTGACACTTCTTGTAGAATTTTATTTAAGTAGCATGGGCTTTCTAAAAGAAATCTTTTATAGCAATTATGAAGGCTTTTTTTTTACCTTTTCTAAGTAGCTGCTGCCATACTATCTTTATTTTTACTGGATATCTTTTAAAAATCTGTTTAGAAACATACTCCTTTGGAAAAAGCCTTTGGGAGAACTCACGTACTGAAAATAATCTTAATATCACTGTGAAAGACACCCAAAATGTCCTCTGATAAATGGCTACCGGGTTTCCTTATATTTAGAATTATCACAAACTTGAATTGCTTCAATGCAATACATTGTCAAAACAACCCTTTTTGCAGTGCGATTGAAATGTAAATGATTTTTCTTAAATGAATGTTCAAAGAAACAGATGGGTAAAGTACTAAACTTAGAGTTTTAAAAACTTATGTTCCAATAAAATAAAAGAGAGCAAGTTTGATTGCTTGTTTTCCACTGCCAAAAATTCATTTTTTCCAGTTTAAAAAGATATCAGTATTCAAACTATTAGCAGTTACTTCTTAAATTTATGTTAATCCATGACACAATTCATAAAGCAAGAATATGATGTGAAACAGATCAGTCATAAGCCTTGTTGACATACTTAGCAATCTTGTCAATGAAGTAGAAATCCAAGCAGATTAACGAACTGTTAGGACTACGTATGGATCTCAGCCACCATCTAGTCTCCCTCACAATTTCACAAATGGCAAAAGTAACTTGTACCAAGTCAGTGACAAACTGACGAACACTAGAACTTCATTCTTTTCCAACTCTCAGAGCAGTGCTTTCCTTTTATTTTTCATAATATTATACTTCTACATCCTTTTCTTTGCTTTTTAAACGAGTGTACAAATACATTTAGATTTGTTAGTTTTCAAAGGGTCAGAATGTGAAAGGACTTGCAGGACATGTTAAAGAACTTGGATTTTATCCTAAAAGTCATAGGAACTGATAACATTTGTGTTTTAGAAAGTTTATTTTTCCATAGCTCACTATTCTTTGCTTGTGTAATTTGTCATCTCTCAGTCTTTACTTCTCCTGACTTTTATATTATCTAGCAATACAAAGGATAGAATTGCCAATTATATCATGTCAAAGTTGGTTCAGAGGTTCCTACATCTAGATTTAGACATGCTTGTAGCATATGTGTATACTTATGGCTTTGAAGTCCTTTCTTCTATTAAAAAGGAAATAAATTGCACAATGGTAAGCTTCTGGCAAGAATATCATGCTAACTGCATTTTTGGAGCAAGGATTGCTCTCCCCCACCCCAAGTCCGGTACAAATTTTGATTCCTAACACTGGATTTACTTTTATAGAAAGATCAATTTAACTTAGAAACTACCGTTAACAGCAATGAAAGCTTAGGCCAAATATTAATGCACAGTGTTTCAATGGCAAGCATTCTATCTTCCCAACTATCAGTAAAATTTTGTATAATCCTTTGAATAGTTTCTACCCCCAGCTTTATTGAAGTATAATTGACAAATGAAAATTGTATATATTTAAATGTACAATTTGAAGTTTTGATATATGTATATACATTGTGAAATGATCTCAACAAATCTATTAACATATCCATCACTTCATGTAGTTACCATTTTTCTTTTCCTTCCTTCTTTCTTTCTTTTCGTTTTCTTTCTTTCTTTCTTTCTTTCTTTCTTTCTTTCTTTCTTTCTTTCTTTCTTTCTTTCTTTCTCTTTGTTTCTTTCAAATAGTTTAATGTTACTGATGATGATGGAAAGATGATGGGAAATTGTGGCCTCATATCTAATTCTCGACTTTCCTGAGGTAACCAAGAGATTTCAGGCCAACTTTGTAAGTTAAAACAGGTTATACCAACCTCCTTCCTTTTTTTTTTTCACTCTAATTGGCAAGCCCCAGGAAAAAATCATCTTATGAATTAATCCTCCTATATCTTTCATTTCCATCAATCAAATCAATGTAAATATGAAACTCTTAGAGCTATCTAGAATAAAATAAGCAATGTGCTAGGAATTTTATGTACACTTTCTTCAACAACATGGAAATACACATACCATATTCAATGCATAGAACAAAGAGAGGATTCTATGCCAAGTATCAAACATCTGCATCCAGATTCATGATAAAGGCATCAAAACAGAGGGATTCAATTCTCAACCCAGGGTCTCATTGGCATTTGGGCAGTACAATTCTTCACTGTATGAAAAGACCTTCAAAGGCTGGAAGTTTAGTATCTCAGACCCCTGCCTACCAAGTGCCCATAGCACCTACCAGTCAACAATGTGACTCCTCCCACCTCTGCCATTTCCAAATGCCCACTAGAGGGTGGCAGGGAGTTCCATGTGGAGACTAGATGATAACCTTCCTCCTTCAGTCAAACCTCACTCTAAGGTGATTCTGATGCACACAAAGTCTGAGTACTGCTACCTAGAGAAATGGAAAATTGAGCAGCCCCTATTGCTATGCAAGCTAGTATCTGACCGTCTGGCTCACACAGCAAACTCGCATTCCGGAGGTCACTCCCGGGGAATGTTTCTCACTCTCTCAGGTTTCCCAGCGAATCAGCCAAGGAAGGCATGGTGATCTGAAAGTTTCCTACAGATTTTATTTTGCTTTAAAAGGGTGTCACATAAACTCACGCTGGTTAAGTAAACAGGCAACATTTGAGCTAAATTTAATCTCCAGGTTGTGGAGGATTGCAAAAGGTCATTGTGCTTTTTGGTTAACATTTTCTTGTTTCCCCACTTCTGCTTTCGTCCAGAACAGGAAGCGGAAGTTCTAAACTACCACGAAGCCGGCTCTTGGTATTTCCGGGCTCGCTGAGACCAGAAAGGAGCGGAAGAGGAAAATCTTTCTTGTTAGAGTTCTAATTTGATTTCCAAATCAAGGTGTACAGGATCAAAGGTCTCTTAAGTACAGATCAGCATCCCAAACTTTGATGCTTATCTAAATAAACAACTTGGAACTCTCCTCAACTGGTTGTAACACAGGCAGGTATGAGGAGATAAATCAGGGCTGAGGACTGAGGGGAAATTCCCACCTAATAATAACAATACTTGAGTTTGTGCTTGCCTTCCCTTTTAATTTTATAAGGTATAGGTGATTTTTTTTTTTAAACCAAACTCTTAATAAATTGAAGATTGTAGGTCTTAGAACCTGAGTAAACTAGGAGGAAAATCAATTTTTACCAACGAGTTCTTTCATTACAATCAAAAATAGCAGAAGAACTTTAAGGAGTTCTCCTGCCAAGAATTTAAGCTGAAGTTGAGGCTAGCTAATTAACTTAGGCTATATGATCTCTAAGATAAGTGAAGACACATGGAAGGAGAATAGCCAGACAGAAAAATATCATACCATGTTTTCTATTTATTATTTAGCCTAGATTTTCTCTTTCAATTGTTGTTTTGTTTGTTTCCATAGGGAAGACTTAGTCACACTAAAAGAAACCTAAGGAAATTTCGATTATTTTTAAAATAACGAAATTTCTAGATGACTAAACCTGGAGGACAGTTTATGAATCAAACAAATGCATTTGGTGTATAATTGGGGAAACTGATAAAACCCCACTCATCTAAAAAGGAGGTGAGAGTTTTCTCTTGTCACCAGGGCCTCACTTGGTCAGTCAGTCCCACTACCATATACAAATGAAATAAAACCAGAGGAGTATTTTAGTCAAACTTATGGTTTAGAGTCTTTAGAATGACCAGTCTGACAATGCTATCTGTCAGGATAAAGAGAATTAGTTATTCACTGCCAGCCATAAAATATCTGGACTAAAATAATCACATTAGCCTGTGTTAAATGTACTCATGACCTGTTCTTCCTACTTTAGACCTAAAGCTTGAGATTGCTAATATGATCAACGTCTCCACTTTGCCACCTTATGTTGTACTGCTTAGAGCTTCCTCAAATACTTTCATACCTTATATGTTTCCGGATTAGAATAAAAGAATACTGATACATAAGCACTGTGTTTTCTTCTAGGTTAAAATAGTAAGTCAGTTTCTTGAGAACATGTAGAATTCTAATCTCAGATAAGTTCTGGATACTGAGTTGAGCACTGCTATGAAAACTAATCTTTGCTTTAGATCTCCACCTTGTGGTTACATGTTTAAAATGTAAATTCTTGTGGATTTTATGATCCTGGTTTATAGATTGTTTTAAAAAGGGACGTCTGAAAATAACTTGAGACTTAGGAATAGGTATTCAGAAATTTATAATTCAGATTCAGTGTACTTCATAATAAGATTTTCCTCTGAGGCCCTTGTTTGCTACTTTTTGTCCAACTATCTTGAGAAATTAGTTTCTTAAGGATTGAAGAGACTTTCAGAGAACATCTTTTGAGTTAATGCTAGTACAGAAGGAGCCAATAGGAGGGACTTCATTAGTTGTATTTTCACATACCTTTAGTAAACTTGAATTGGAGGAACACAGGGGTTCAGAGCTTACAACCTCAGAACACTGGGGAGATCTGTAAGAAATACTCCAACATGTGGTTTAACTTGGTCCAAGAAAAGCATAAAGGTTTCAACTATAACACTCTATGATTTTATTTTTTAAGTTTCCTTGTCATAATACAGAAATTGTGCTACAACCATTGGGTATAAAGCAGTGCTCTATGCAGCTTATAGACCACGTAGATCCAGCATGAAGTCCTGCAAGGGTGGGCCCGATGTGCTGGATCAATAGAGCTCTTTGGATTTACATGAGACTTGATTTACAGAATGTAGTTAATGGAGCACAATAATACTTTATTTTACTATGTTCATTTATTCACATTTTATGTTTTTTTTCACATTCAACAGCAAATAATGGTGACTCCTTAAAAACATGCTCAGAACCTGACAACTTCTTGTAACTTCCTCTGTCATAGTAACAAGACTGATCCTATCAGAATGTAAGTCAGATTCCCATGACTCTCCCTGATTAATGATGTTGAGCACCTTTTCATATATTTGTTGGCCATTTTTATCTCTTCTTTGGAGAAATGTATGTTCAGATCCTTTGCCCACTTTTAATAGGGTTATTTGTTTTTTTACTATTGAGTTGTAAGAGTTCTTTATACATTTTAGATATAAACCCCTTATCAGACATGTGATTTGCAAATATTTTCCCCATTACATAGGTTGCCTTTTCATTTGGTTGATTTTTCCTAAATCAAAAGATATTCCATGTTGATGGATTGAAAAAAATAATGTTAAAATATTGATACTATCCAAAGCAATATACAGATTTAACACAAATCCTATCAAAATTCCAGGGTGTTCCTCTTAAATAGAAAAAACAATCCTAAAATTTGTATGAAACCCTGAATAGCCAAAGCAATACTGAGAAAGAAAAACAAAGTTGAAGGCATCTTACTTCCTGATTTACAGTTATATTAAATAGCTATAGTAATGAAAACAGTATGATACTGGCATAAAAACAGAAACATAGATTAATGGAACTAAAGGTCCCAGAAATAAATCCAAACATATATGGTCAACTAATTTTTGACAAGAACTCCAAGAGGACACCATGGGAAAAGACAGTTTCTTTAATAAATGATGATGAGAAAACTGGATTTCCATATTCAAAAGCATGAAATTGGTTCCTTATTTACACAATGCACAGAAATCAACTCAAAATGGATAAAATACCTAAATGTAAAACCCAAAACCATAAAACTCATAGAAGAGAGCATAGGGGAAAAGCTCCTTGATGTTGGTCTTGGCAATGATGTTTTGGATAGCACACCAAAAGTCCAGGCTACAAGAGCAAAAATAAATAAATAGGACTAAGTGGACCTTCTTATATTCTCTTTATTTTTTCTTTTCCCTTTGGAACTTCCTTCCCACCTCTCATTAGATCCTAGACTCCTATAGGTTCTCATAGTGCCTGCTGTAGTCAGCTCAGCAAGGAGCGAGAGAAAGCTCTGCTTCCCTAACTAGTGACAGAGTCATAGTTTACAGCACTGTTTCTCAGATTTTCATGCACATATGAATCAGTCTTGATAAAATGAAGATTCTGATTCAGGAGGTTTTGGGTAGGGCCTGAGACTCTGCATTGCCAACAAATCCCAGATGAGACTGATACTGCTCGTCAGAGAGTCACACATGAGTAGCAAGTGATAGAAGAGTCCTCTGCTCATTCTAATTTAGCCTATTTCTGTCTGATGCTGGTAACCTCTGTTGATATGGTGGTCTCTGTGTAGGAACTATAGGTGGCTTTTAGAGGCACAGTTCAGCTTTATTTTGACCCCTTCATTGCTGCCAAGAGGAAAAGTTTTAAACTCTTCTCTAGGTTGAGCTGTCTGGGCAGCCCCTGCTCTCCTGCCCCTCTGCTAATCTCTGTGTACCTTCATATGAAGCCAAAGGAATGAGAGGGGTGCTACTCTATTATATATCCTCTAATGGCTATGGAGAATTGGGATGGAGGGGGAGTTTTCCCTGTCCTCCACCTAGATACATCATGAAACACTTCCATCAAGACTTGCAGATGTGGTTTCCAGCTTCTGGAATTTCTTAACATAGCTACAGATGTTAAGTAACCCCCCTTTCTTCTCCAGATTGGGAAGGGAGCTGTAAAGACAAACATGCCACAGGCCTCATTTCTGAGAATGCCCTTCCCTCAAGAATGGTCTCACCAAGCCTGGCTTCTGTGCCAGGATGAAAGTAGACCTGTGGCCTATACAGCCCAGTGTAGATCCAGCCAGGAAATGATGCCCATTCCTGCAGGCACCCCACTTTCCTTTAGGGATTTTCTCAGAGCTCCCCTCACTTGCCTTCTGGAAGGAAAAACTCCCTGTACCTCTCCACTAGAAGGTGGGGGAACAGCACCCTTTTCACAGACACTTGCCCCCCAATACCATGGATGATGCCTTCTTCTCTCAGTCGTCTTCTTATAGAACCTGGGAGTGCCCCCACCCCATGACCTTGGCTTCCATTTTTGGCTCCTCTTTTTGCTCCTTTTTTCTCTCTGGCTTTAGCCTGGACTCAAAACTAAAAATTTCAGATGATGATGAAGGCTGCTTCCTAAACAAGGAGCCAGGGATGGGTAGGGAGTGATGGTCCATCTTCCTAGGTTTCCTGCCCCAAGAATGAAGCAATGGTTCAGCACTCCCCTCTCACATACTGGTCTTTCCCTAATTCCTCTACATACCAGAGGTATGAGCTCTGCCCTTCTCCCTACAACCCAGTCTCAACTGACAAAGGGCCAGCACTTTCCCTGGCTCAGAAACTACATCCACTAAAATTCAAATCTTTACCACCACTCCCACCCCATATCCATCACTTCCGCATCACCTCCAGCCTACTCCCCATCTGAAGTCTTGCCCCCAAGATTTTGCACAGATTAAGGCTAGTTATGACCTGCTCTGAAACCTTCAATAGCTTCCCGTTACCCCAATCTTAAATAAAGCCTACCTTTAAACCTGCTTGTAGGGTTATGCTTGTCCCTTCCCAGCCCTCTCTCTCTCTACCTTTAGGGCCTCCATGACACTCCATCCAAAGGTCTTGCACACAAGAAAGTTGAGTAAATGGATGGATTTTTAAAAATTGTGACCACAGCTCTCTCTGGGGTTTGGGGGTAGTGGGGCTGACTCCAAATGCTGGTAGTTCCAGGAACTTGGAATGTAGAACACATAAGGTGCCTTTCACCCTCTGCTCTCAACATTAGACTTAGACACTATTGAGGGATGATGGGAAAGATCACATTCCACATCCTGCTACACTTGAATGAATATACAGGAGCCACCCAGCTCTCTCTCTTACCATTTCCCCCTCCTTCCCCAGGGGTGAACCAGAAGATACAGGTTGTGATATGTAGGGGGTAGAGAGGAAATGAAAATGCGAGGTTCTAGAGCCTTACCGTAATTTATTACTGAGGACTGTGACATTGTGGAGAGAGCATAGACTGTAGGTCAAGAATACCCCCAGTGTTGTCATTTGAAAGCTTTGTAGCTGTGGGCAAGCCACTGGACTTCCTTGTCCTGTTTTCTTATCTGATAAATGGGGAAAATAATTCTTTTGTTGTTGTTAAACAAGTATGAAAATATTAAATTAAATGCTCATGTACTTAATGTCTGACCTGTAGTGAGTGCTCAATAAGAGGTAAATATTTAATAAATGGCAGTATTGTTATTTTTACCCGTTTTTATGAATTTGAAGATTTATTGTATCCTTGACATTTAAGTGTCCTTTGAATACAGTGCATTGAAGAGATATTTTTTTCCTCACAGCAACGATAAATTCTATAATAGTTGGGGTTAGGCAATAGAGAGTAATAAATTATTGATACAACTATTAAACGGAAACAACTATATGGTAATTAAAGCTGAAATGTTACCAATGTTAAGCTTAAAATTATTTACCACTTTGGATAATAGTGGTAAATAAACTTTTATAAATTAATCTATAAAATTTAGCAATTCTTAAAGTAAATTTCATGTTTTTTGAGATTTTAGGCTTTTTGTTCAGCATAAAGCATCAAGCAAGAGATCTTAGGCTTAATGTTTTAATTTTAAAAATTGAAACTCAACTTGGCTTCTAAAAGTTTACACCACCCATATTTTTCAGGGCCTATAAACAATAATACATAATTTGAATTAATATTAATACTGAAATTATGAAAACATTTACTTTGAAAAAATAAAACATTTACTTCAGCTGAAAAGACTTTACAGTTTGCTAAGGAAACTTTCTTTTTCAATGGTTTAATCTTAATCCTCTCTAATTGTCATTCTGTCTAATTGTCAATGCAAATATTTAGCTTAATGACTTTTGAAAAATATTATTAAAAGCCTCAGTTATGTAGTATTTTCCATTTGCAGGGTAGTGAAAGGTTATAAACATTGTATTGTTAATCTCTATATACTCATGGGACAGAATTATTGTGAAATCCAAAATGTAATTTCAATTTATCTTGAAGTTACAAATGAGTTGCCCTGGATCAAAAAGAACACACATGACTTGGAAGGCGGAGTTTAAAGAATAATGATGCAAAATTTTTCCTTCAGCTCAGAAGTCTTGCCATACCATGGCTATAACAGTAAGAAGAACTGCTACTTATTGAGTGAAAACTATATATTAGTTACTGTATCAGAAATTAAATATACTTAGTCACTTAATCTTTAAAGTATATGTTGTAAGGAGCATCTTTGTTTGACAGAAGCTGAGGCTCTACAAGTTTAAGTGACTTACCCAAAGTCTCACAGCTTGTAAGCATCAGAACTAGGATTCATGTCTCTAAAGCCTGTTTGTAGTGCCAATGAATGGAACATTTGGCTAGATCTAGCTACCCTTGCAACTAGCTAAATGTCTTTAAATTGGGTAGACAATGACAATCAGTGCTAGAAGTGAGAGTTGGTCTGAGTCCTCATTTTATAGAGGCAAAGTGACGTGCCCCATGCCAGACAACTAGTTACTGGTAAAGCTCTGATGGGGACCCCTGAAACTGTCTGCACTTGGTGTTCATCCCATTCTGTTTCCTTAGACAAAACAAATCAGCAGCAGGAGCGGATCTGTCACAGGACATGATCCTGTCTCCTTAAGTCAAATGAGCTGACTCTGTGGCCATCCTCTGGCAATTCCTTCCTTCGCATTACTTTAAGAGTATGTGTGATTTTATGCACTGTATCCCCTCAGAAAACTGTCTGTAAGTCATGGAATTGAACTCGATGGAGTCTTAGAGTTCCATTAGGCCCACTCCTTCATTCCTTGGATTAGGAAATCCTATCCCAGTGAGATGAACAGATTTTTCTAAGATCACACACCGCTAGTAGTGTCAAAGTCTTGCTCATTCTACCACACTGCTTTAAACATTTATATTGAGAAAGAGAAAAAACAATAAAGGAAGAAAAAGAAAAGTTTAGAATACTTGGGGGTTTTGCTCCTTAAAGGGTTTTATGAATTATTTTGTATAGTGGAGAATCCTTCCATGAAGAATGTAATTCTCCCTTTTCTATCTTTTCTATCTTTTCTGTTTTTCCTATTCTGAACTTATGAATTCATCATATACCTCAACTTGTTTGTCCGTAGAAATATGGATCATTAGACTGCAAATTATCCATAAAATTTTAAATTCAAATTAGAATTGTTCACACCTTTATTTCTTCTAAACTGTGGGTATGTGAGGCTGTGATAACTCATATGGCTTAAAGTATTCATAAATTAAGCAGAAATTTGGCTCCAAGTATCTCTGTGCTTAGGAGCATTAGGTAGTAACAAGTTGCAAACCAGCTTAAATCAATAAGCCCATTTCTTCAGAGTCTAGCTTCTGGTTTATTCTCCCCCTGTTGGCAAGAAAATGGAAATGAAACTGTACCTCATATGTGTGAAGCTAGCCAGACATGGTGTACATGTGTTAACATGAGCCTTACTTCTCAGAGACCATTAATAAAGATTGGAATAAGCAAAAGAAAAGAAGCTGATATCAATTGTTACAGTGATGTTGAATTCATTGCTAATACACTTGTAAGGAGACTTTAGAACTTCTGTGAACTTACCTTGCTACAGCAAGTGCCAGTTTGTACTTGTTCATGTGAATGGTCTGAACATAAGAATGTCCAGGTATAAAAAAACACTGAAAAAATTGATATAACAGATGAATTAGAAAATGATAATTCACATTGCTAAATAATTTTTTACTTTGTAAAATGTTAGCGATGCTAATTATTTTTCCTACTAAGCTTTCTCAGGTCTGCTAACATACCATTCAGAAAATTAAAGCCATAACTCACATACAAATATAAAATGAACATACGTCAAAGCTTTTATGTGGCTCATTTATTAAAGAGGGAATCGGTAAGATGTTAAGACTGGTTTAGAAAGCATTTAGGACTTAGGTATTTATAAGCAATTTAATGAATGAATGTTAGGATAAGGTTGCTGGACTAGATTAAAAAAATCTGGCTAATATCCTACAGGGCAATAAACCATAACCTTTGGGATAATCTGTTCTACAAAACAGACGTCATTTGCATTTTTGCTGGACAAAAATCCACAAATTTCATGGTAATGTCACTAAATCTAGGCCCTTGAATCAGTAGTAAATAGTATGTTAAACAATGACATTCTCCTAGACAATCCCTTGGGTGAATCTTCAACCTATATGATATTGAAAGAACTTGCCATCTACATTTTTTTCCTTTTTTCAATTTTGGATATTTTCTCTTATCAGGGCATTTAAAAAATTAATTATCTGCTATTTAAAATAGTATAGGCATTATGTATATATATGACCATATGGAAAAAGAATCCAAATTATTAGATAAAAATAAGAGTTGTGTGTAGAATGCCAAGTACTTGGAGGAATCCTTTGAGATGAGGCAATGTGGACTGAAGCCAATTACTACTACTATTTATCACATGCTTACTGTTTGCTGGGTATCACATTGGATGCTTTATAAACACTATCTCTAACAATTCTGAAAATAACTCTGTCATGATAACTGAAGGTCAGGGGAGTTATATAACTTACCTGAGGTCACACAGCTGGAAGAGCCATGGCTCACACTGTAGACTTTTGGGCTCCAAAGCTTGTGCTTTAACCTTTGTGCTCTGCCACTTCTCACTATATCACTATAGGGGTAGAATTTTAAAATTTTGCACATTTAATTTTAAGCACAAATATTGACTGTTAATATTGTTTCAGTATTAAACCTAGAGCCAATATGTAATGGCAACGTACTGATTGCTGGACACCGTGCTGGTGCCTTGCCCTAGTTGTCTTATTTACTCCTCCCAACCACTCCACGAGTGGATCAAAAAGCACTATCAGTTGTAGGTTAAGACAAAACATAATGACATTTAACTAAAGCAATATTTACTCTAATTTAAAAATCCCCAAGTATCTTGTGGCATAGTATATCTATAAAATAAATTCCCTCTCATGTTTTATATTCTGAGAGAGACTGTGCAAATGGAAGAGCATATTGACATATATAAAACTATGCAAATATTGAACAGAAACAGATTAAACAGAGATGTAAATCATGTACCATTAAATTCTTTCCTGAAGCATTGTGAATGTTTCATAGAGAAAAATGTATCACTGGCACCTTCTACCTTTGGAAAATCATGAGCTTGCCTTATCATGATGGTATAGAGACTAGGTCAATAATTTGGATTTTATGATTCCTGCCCCTCAATTCAGAAAGTGGAGTTATATACCCTGATATTCTTGCTTTTTCCTTTAAAAAAAAAAATATTTAGGCAGGAGATTTCTTGGCAGGATACAAGATCTCAGAACCACAAATCTGTCATAATATTCATATTTTATTTTCTACTTTCACTGTAGTTGATAATACCCAAATGGCTATTTTAGAGTTAATCTATTACTGTCTCCTTCCTATATTTTGTCAGAAGGGAATGTTGGAATTAATGGATAAAGATATGTTGACACCTATGGTGTTCTGGGAAGCTAAGCACATCTGATTTAAGGTTTGTGGGGTATAAATGAATGCATGTGTTAGATATCTTGTCTGACCTTTCTATCCCACTGACTGAAATCTACATTTCTATTTTACACATCTATTGCAATGAAAATTTTACTGGATGGGAGTGTGGAGAACCTTAGAGTCAGGAGAGATCTTTAGAGGCCATCATGTCCAAATTCACTTTCACTGAAAATATTAGTTTCACAGCATCCTTGATGTACGTTTGTCCATTCAGTCATAGGCAACTGGCTATGCCTTCTTGGGCTCTTTGTGACTCACAGTGTTTTGTTTCTTGGGCTGCCATAACAAATTACCACAAGTCGGGTGACTTAAAACCACAAAAATTTATTCTCTCACGGTTTTGGAGGCTAGATGTTTGAAATCAAGGTGTTGGTAGGGCCATGCTCCCTCTGAAACCTCTAGGGGAGGATCCTTTTTCGCTTCTTCCAGCTTCTGATAGCCCCAGGTATTCCTTAGTTTGTGGCAGCATAACTCCCATCTCTACGAGGTGTTCTCCCTCTGTGCCTGTCTCTTCACATGGTCATCTTTCCCTCTTGTAAGAACTCCAGTCAAACTGGATTAAGGGCCCACCCTAATGACCTCATCTTAATTTGTTTACATCTGCAAAGACTTTATTCCCAAATAAGGTCACAAGACAGGAACCACAGGTTAGGACTGCAACATATCTTTTGGGGCATCACAGTTCAGCTTATACAACTCAGTATAATCAGAAGAGCTAAATGATTTGTCTGAATATGTTCCATTACTTATGCTCCTGCTGTTGGCTACTTAGCTAACAATCCTCCGTATCTACTCAGGCCTGAAACCCAGCCCATCATTCTTTCTTTGTGACTCTTACCTGCCTGACCTGGTTTTGCAGAGAGATCCCAGACCCTCACACATCAGACATACCCCAGACTCATCTTGACTCAGCCATTCCAGGAAGCTTGTTCTATTGTTTCATAGGTTAAATTGTTAAAAGTTCTTTTTTATCTTTGGCCAAAGTCTGAGTCACTGTAACTTCCACCCTTTGGTGCTAATTATTTTTTTTCCTGTAGTAATACACAAAACAATACATTTATTCATAATAATAATGACATATTTTCATAACACTATAGTTTGCAAAGAGATTTCATATTATCAAATTAAATCTGATCAAAAATTTCTTATAGATTAATATTCAATGAATCGTCCATGGTCTTACAACTTTTGAGCTGCAAAACTTGGATTCCTCTCCAAGTCATCTGACTCCAGGGCTAGTTCTTTATATTGTACCTTAATTGTAGTTCTCTTCCTTAGCACACTCTTTTTTTAAATATTTGACCGAGAATTTACATATCCTACTTTTTAGTAGTCCCATTGTTACTTATATTTCCAAGATCAATTCTTGTACAAATACTCCAGGAGACGTAAATGAGAATACTCATTGTGGCATTATCACATTAGCAAAAACACGTGACAACCTGACAGCCTATTGGCAGGAGAGTGGATGATCAATTACTGTATATTAATTCAATGGAATATTATTTAGCAGTTAAAATTATTGAAAAACAATAATGATGGATATTATTAAATACAAATATAATATTAAGAAATGTTTCAAAAGAATACATTAAATATGATACCTTTTTATAAAGTAAAGAACAATTGAAATTAAAAATACACATTTAGGTTTCTGTGGAAATGAGACCAAAGTATATAAGATGAAAAGTGGAGATAGATAATCACAGGATACAAGATGGTGGTTTTCTTTAGGTGACAGGGAAGTGCAATGGTGCTGACCACATATTGGTATTCAGTTATTATTGCTGTGTAAAAAACCTCCCTAAACTTAGTGCCATAAATCAACCATTTAATTATGCTCCAGAGTCTATGGGTCAGGGATTTGGATGAGGCACAGTGGCGGTAACTAGTGCTTGCTCCATTGTGTCTATATCTCAGCTGGGAAGACTCAAAGGATGAGGCTGACTGGACTCATCTGGAGAGGTCTGGCAGTGATGCTTGCTGACAGCTGGAGCACCTACCTGTGGCCTTTCCACATGGATTTTTAGTGTGGCCTAGTTTGAGCTTCCTCATAACATGCTGGTTGGATCCCAAAAGTGAGCATCCCAAGAGAGAAAGGCAGAAGGGCATAGCATCTTTATGGTCTGGCCTAGTTGCATAGTGTTGCTTTTGCCAAACTGTTTTGGTCAAGGCAGTTAAAATGGTCCTCCCACCACTCAAAGGGTAGGGTATCAATGTCCCATTGTAAGAAGAGCATGTGGGGTGGGAATTATGCTGTGGCCATTGTCTAAAGATATCCTTGTGGCCTTTGCGAGAAGAAGAAACAAGTTGTTGTCAAAGTTCTTGTTCTCTTGTTGGGTTCCGGCTTCATGGAGTCTCATTACATTATTGCAAATAGACAAGCAAATTATCACATATAAAAATAAATAATTAAGAACATTCGTGGATCAGTGATGAGAACGTGTCTTAAACCAAGTATTATGATTATTGTACATTGGTGCCCTTAAGGTCCAAGAAACAAATAAAAACAAACCTAAGGGTTAGTATTTATCTCTGTCACCTTGGATGCTGCAGCTTTTCTTAAACATTTTTTATATGATATGCCTTTGGAGCCTCTCTCCGTCTTGGCCATGCTCTTCTCAAATCTCTCCAATTAGTCAGCATTTCTCTTAAAGTATCATACCAGAGGGCACAGATGGATTCTGTCTGATGCAGAATGCAGTGTATTATTTGTTCTTATAATCTGTATAGAATATTTCTTGTAACTTTGGCTTAAACTGCACAAAAGCAAATTATGTAACTGAAATGTACGTACCCCGTAATATTCTGAAATTAAAAAATTAATTAATTAAAAAAATATTTCTCTTAATAGTAAAATTGACATGAAGTTTTTACTAGCCACTTCACATTATTGGCTCATACTGAGTTATGGTCAGTGGAAACCCTTGCATTATTTTTTCATGCCATGCCATACCACATTTTTCATACCACTGAGTCCAGATGTTCTCATTTTAAGTTTTTAAATTGTTTTCATGTATCAGTATAGTCATTTCAAATGGGTGGTTTTTAGTCCATTTTTCAGAACTTTCAGACACAGTAAAATCTCTATTCCATTATTTAGTATATTAACTGTCCTTACCGATTTTGTAATATTCACAACTTTGATTATCATGCTGATTATGTTTTTGTTTTTTGTTTTTTGGTTTTTCTTGAGACAGAGTCTCACTCTGTTGCCCAGGCTAGAGTGCCGTGGCGTCAGCCTAGCTCACAGCAACCTCCAGCTCCTGGGCTGGAGCAATCCTCCTGCCTCAGCTTCCCGAGTAGCTGGGAATACAGGCATGCGCCACCATGCCTGGCTAATTTTTCTATATATTTTTAGTTGTCCAGCTAATTTCTTTCTATTTTTTGGTAGAGACAGGGTCTCGCTCTTGCTTAGGCTGGTCTCGAACTCCTGAGCTCAAACAATCCTCCCGCCTTGGCCTCCCAGAGTGCTAGGATTACAGGCGTGAGCCACCGCGCCAGGCCCTGGTTATGTTTTAATCTAAGTTGATCAGGACAGGGCAAAGAATAGAATCCTGGCAAGGTGAGCCTGGAATGATTTATTTTTAGTGAATCCAGGATCTCTTTCTTATTAAGTAACCACAATTCATCTACTTATTTCTCATTTCAAGAGAAGGTAGATGTTATGCTTGCCAGTCTATGGTTTTTAGAATCTATTTAAATTGAGTATATAATTCATTCATTCATTTATGTTACAGACCTTGTACTAGGTGGAGTCTTTTTCTTTTCTGTTTTGTTTTTTCTTTTTTCTTTTTTTTTATGCCAGCTTACTCTAGAGATAGGTGGAGTCTTTAACTTCAAAGACCTACTTTTGCTTCTCCTGTTCCCCACCCCCTTGGAAAATCAGGGCTTTGCCTTTCTCTGGCCTGTGGTACAGCCCCATTATTTCCCTAGAAGTGCTGACAGCAGGATCAGAGTTTTGAATGTCATATTGAAAAAAGGAGGAGAGGGTAAGGGGGCAGGAAATTGCCACCTTTTTCAGGAAAGTCTTTGTGGAAGAGTTAGAATTTCAGGAAGTCTTAAAACATTTGAAGAATTTTATTTAAACCTTGACCACATTTTGTTAGATTTGACATAATACAGAAATAGAATACAATTCAGAACACATTGTTAACTCGTCCTGAACCACATAGTAAATGTGAAAAGTTTTACTGGTGTTAGAATAAATCTTAGCATGTGAGGACTACTAACTAGCATACCGCTCACACTAAGACTAGTTTTCTTTTAAAAAATTAACCTTATTAAAGTTTTCACTCAAAGTTTTGTTTTGATATTCTGTATGTGTACATAATACCAGGCTAAATAAGCTTCTGGAAACAGTGCCTCAGGCATTGAAATAACAAAGTTTACAAATTTTATTGTAGAACCATTTTTTTTTTTCTTCAAAGCAGTAACTTTTTACTGCCTGGTTGTGCTCCATTATTGTGCTAATAAATCTATAGACATAAGAAATGGGGATTTTTCTAGAAGTGAGCCAAGTATAACTTTTCCCCTAAAACTAATTTGCTAAAATTGTCATTTTGTGACTAAGATGGACCTCATCTTACCATTCAGTTATTCTTTTCAACCAGAATTTTTCCCAGTATGGTATGTGTGTATGTGTATAAATTTTGCTGCTGCTTGCTTACTTGTCTTTCTCTTTCCCCTTCCCTAACAGTTTCTGTCTTCTTTCAAGGTGGAAAAGGGAAATAAAGATAAAGATTTTTCAGTTCCCTTTCCCTACTCCTGCTGTTTCTCTTCTCAGAGACTCTATTACTGGTCTCATTGAAGGTGGTGAGATGCGTTAGATTTGGGATGGCTTTAGCAGCAGAGTGGTTTTTCTTAGGGCTTCTTAGAAGCAATAAATTGTGTTGAGAGAGTCTTAAGAGAAAGGAAACAGAAGTAATATAAAGAAGATAAAAATGATGAGGCTGTAAAAATTGTTGCCACACATTCAAGGATATTTCTTTAGTTACTATGTAAGTTAGTCCTGGAATGACTTCTCTGTCCCCAGAGAAGGTTTATGCTTAATATTATTTTTCTCTTTCTTTTTGAGAGAGAAAATCTGAGGTCTGGGTGGGGGGAAGTGGGGAGCAGAGGCAGAGCCGGGAGCAGTGTTGAAGAGAGGAAAAGGATGAGGGTGGGAGTAGGGTGCCTTGAATAATTAGAGGGAGTCTGTGGGTAGGAACTTAAATGAGATTTCTTATTAAATTCGGAGCTTGAAAGAAATTTTGGAGAGCAGCTTGGTGATTCTGGCCAATACAATGTCACAATTGGTGTTGGGCATAGTAAAGCAAATCCAGAACTTTTGTGACCCTTTCTATGCTAGGACAGAGAAGGGAGGTGGACAATGGCTTTGAACTGACTGCTTTTCTGGGATACTGGGAAGGTTAACAGATAAAAACAGTGGATATAGGCAAATTATAATCAGTTGATTTATAAATTATTATTTATTATGTTTATACTGTACTTTCTTTTTGGGCATAGCATGAGCTTATAAACCTAAAGATGACCTTTGCCTCCCTGAAAGCCTCTTACAAAAATCTGTCCATACACTTATTGTTAGTGTGTGGAGTGTTAGTGTGTGGAGTAAGTTAGGTGAAATTATGGTAGTAAAGTTTCTATTTTATGGCCTACTCTTTTCAAGTGATTTATCACCCATTGCCTGCTAGCAGATATACTGTTTGTATTTAACTTTTCTGTCTCATAATTTATTTCCACTTTATCTAGTCTTTTTTTTTTTTTTCTTTTGAGACAGAGTCTCACTCTGGTGCCCAGGGCTAGAGTGCCGTGGTGTCAGCCTAGCTCATAGCAACATTAAACTCCTGGGCTCAAGCAATCCTTCTGCCTCAGCCTCCCAAGTAGCTGGGACTACAGGCATGCGCCACCATGCCCAGATAATTTTTTTTTTCTATATAAATTTTAGCTGTCCATATAATTTCTTTCTATTTTTAATAGAGACAGGGTCTCACTCTTGCTCAGGCTGGTCTCAAACTCCTGAGCTCAAACAATCCGCCCGCCTCGGCCTCCCAGAGTGCTAGGATTACAGGCGTGAGCCACCATGCCCGGCCTTTATCTAGTCTTTAACTTACCCCTAGAAGTCTTCCCATTGTTAAGATTTTTTAAGACAAGAAACAATTATTATTTTATTTCCACTGAAAAGTAACATAAAGGGGTACCTGTCTACAGCCAATCTTCTGTACCCCTTTTCTAAATAATGCATCCATGTGAGAATCTGTTGAAAGTATGAGCCTTCTTTTCATAAATATGTATGTACTTAATTTTGTATACAATTTCAGGGGGAAATAAAATTCCCTTAAAGGCACGGGGATCCCAGATTAATGACACTTTTTGGGGGAAGGTGGGATGGCAGGGGTAAGATTTAATTATATTGTTATGGTCTAGACATGGAGATGTCTGATACAGGAAAAGCAGCAGACAGGTATTGCTCATCTTTGCACAGAACATTTCTTGATGACGTGGGAGCTTTTCTAATTAAAATAGGATGAGAACAGCCGGCCACCAGCTCGCACTGGCAACACAACAAGAATGTCGCTAAATGCATCACAGAAGAAAACTTACAGGCACAGCTGTTTCTAATGGAGACTCTGAGTCTGTAGCCTATAGCAAAGGGCTTCAACTTTTCCGTTCTGATCACACTTGCTGTAGCATCTTTAATGTTGAAAATAAACTGAGAACTTCCCCAGAATTGTTTTAAATAAAAAATACCACCAGGGGCATTCAGGCTTTGTAAATCCTTGGAAAAGTAGTTACTTCTGAGCAACTCACCACATGTCTTACGGTGAGTCACTGAGAAAACAACAACAACAAAAAAGAGCTCCAGGACCCATGACTTGGTTGTCTCCATGAACTGGTAGACCGCAGAGCCGCTGGCGACAGGAGAGGGCTTGATTCCAGGATGCAATGCCCAGAGTGGACGGCAGGGGGCACTGCCGAGCACGTGATGGCAGCTCCTTGGGGGGACACGGGATGCAGCGCATCAGGGTGGGGAAACGTAATGATCCCTGGACAAGTTAGAACTCGGGGTTTTTGGTTTCATTCCCCACGTTTGGCAGCTCCCTTTTTTCCTCCCTCAGTGTCCGTAGCTCTAAAATGGGGACTAAGGTAAGGTTGAAGCAAGAGCGTATAAAGTATTTTGAAATCTGTAAATCGTTAATATAATGAAGTGTTGTAATTCTGTACTTTTACTTAACTGGAAAATGATGGTAAATAAATTCCCCTCCTGCCTTCTCCAGTGTGGGTACCCTCTTTTGAAGTTAGTAGAAGCTCTAAAGCAGGTGAAATATGGGAGCTAGTACATATATATTCTTATTCCTGGCAGGGGAAAGAAAAGTTTGAAAATGTGAACCAATGGTGTAACTACCACAAATTTTCTCTCTCCTCAAAATGGATACGAACTAATTGTGTTCTACAGTACTGATTAAAAAGGAAGAAATTAGCAATGTACCTGAAATGAAAGGGAAGAGAATTAAATTTTTGAATACCATTACGTGCTAGGCACTTTCCCAAATACTTTACATATTTTATCTCATATAATTCCTAGAACAACGCAAGCAAAAATATTATGTTTCTTATTTTATAGATAGAAAGCTACAGCTCAGAAAGGTTAGGTGGGTTTCCTACCATGCAGCTGGGTATCAAAGCTAGGATTTAAATCCAAGTCTGTCCAACTCAAAAGCACATGCTCTTCCCACCACAGCATGCCACCCTCTACCCTAAGCATTTTAGTGGGAAATAGGCCTATTTGATTAAACATAGTAAATGGAAGAGATCAATTCATTTACTCATTCAGTAAGCCTTCCTTACATATGTGTTACATACAGGGCACTGTGCCCAGTACTAGAAATAGAAAGACAGAATAAGAGAGCATTCATTCTCATGGAACTCCAGACCAAAGCTGCTTCTATATTTACCAGTACAGAGAAACTCATTAAATAATAACAGAAGTAACTCCCAAATAAGATTCAAATCTTTTTAACTAACAAGGAACTTTATTTCAGAAAGAATCTCAATCTGTTAACATAGAATCATCTAAAACTGAGAGTTTACACAAATATCCTGAGATAGTCACGTCCCCAAATCTCATGACACATCTGTGGTTTTAACTGGAGTGAATTCATACACCTCAGTGGTAAAATAGAGAGGAATGGTTGTATGGGCTAGCAAAGATTACCAAAGTTTCAGAGCTATCTAGTTCATAGGAGCCTAGAGAGTCTTGGATAATTAGATTCAGATTCACTAAAATGAGATTACAGTATCCTTGCTATCCCTGAATTTTGAACTGTTGTGCTGTGAGATGATGCTTTCACATCATGTGGGTAGAGCTGTATTTTAAAAAGTATTTATTTTGGTCGGTACTGACAAGATATTTATCACCATTGCCTAGACATTTTGGACTTTGTTTCAGAAGGAATTCCAAATGTTCCTTGGAAGCAAACTCTAATCTCTTAATGCCAAACTGTATATCAAAAGAACGAGGAATAAGGTACAAATGGCAAAACAAACACGATGCTTTTTACTTTAGGAATCTGCCAGCAGAGGGCAATATTAGTTTTCACACTCTCCTACTACCACTACTGATCTTAAACTGTTAAGTACAAAATAGCTGTTTGGTAGAATTCTTAGGCTCTGAAATATTTTTGTTCCAGGCGAGTAAGGTTAGTAACATAGTAGAAAAGTAAAGATGAGGCATTGTGTTGATTATTAAAATCCCAATATCTCTGATAAGAATTAACCTTATTTATTTCCACTGCTAGGAAAACTCTAGACATTTGTTGATGGTAATGCAGCTGGAGGGTCACCAGCTCTTTATGGTATTTGTCTATTGTCCATCCCATAGAAGGTCCTCAATGGCTATTCACTAAATAGTGAATAGTAAATAGTAAATAGCTATTCCTGTGTAGGGTTAAGGGTAGGATGAAAACTTCTCACACTTCCCTCTCACTTAGAAAGCAATCATTTCTGTGCATGATTTCTCTGAATGCTTGTGATGACATCTTGGAAAGTAATTTCTGGTCTTTCTTGCAATTTTATCAAACTTTAAATCAATGACTTTCATCTTCATAGCTTTGCATTAGTAGAAGATGAATGCTATTGCTGAACTTTCCACAGATGAGTTCTAAGACTTAATATTGGTAAAGATATTTGGCTAGACTGGATTTGTGAAAAGAAAGATTAAGAAAAGTAAAATATTATTTATCAATTGCTGATTGAATTAAATGAGCCACTTGACAGAACTAAAGTCGGAAAGACTCAACCTGTGATTTTTTTTTCGGCTGAATTAAAATGAGAGCTGTAATACAAATTGTGAGTCAATATGTGTCTGCTAGGTGCCTATGTATCTTGTTTTCTCAATTTTAGTATGCAGTTATTATTATTATATTATTGCTCATATAGGATGATAGCAGCAATGGTTACAGTTTGAATTAGTTGGCATAATGCCCAACATTTGTTTCAACATCTGTTAAATACATTTCTAATTTTATATTCTCAGTTTTAGCATATAGCTAAATATTTAGCGTTAAGGAATGCCCTTTGGGGATGCCTGAATGAGTCTTAATGTTTCCAATAGTTCACTTTGCCTTTGTTTTTAGAAAATCAACCTTAAGGCAAGAACTACAGGCCCAGTGGGAAAACACTGTTTCTGTACACTCTGGATGTTTAGATTTTTGGCCAGCCTAAAAGTCACAGCAAAAGAAATTTGCAAAGATGCTTTAAATATAGTACAGCAAATCCTCTATTGGGAGATTTGGGATTAGCTGCAGTGTGAGTAGAAGGATTTTACTGAAATTTGCCCATCAGATCTCAGCAAAGTTTTCCCACCAGGGTCATTTATAGTAGACTTTTCTTTGTTCTGCTCAGGTTCATTGCCTGAGTTAATACAGGTCACGTTCCGTAAGAAAATAGCATACCTGATCCACCATCAATAAGACGTTCTGTTTAAGCAATTTTGAGGAAGGATATTTGGGTTCATGCTGATCAAAGCACATTCTTGTCCCATATTGACTAATAAGCTGGTATTAGACTGAAGATTGTCACCAAATATAGTCAAACTAAGTGATCCACAGGCGAATGACCTTAGTCTCATTAGCAAGCTCTTCTGATTGAGTAAAGCAGTTGCAATTTATTATAGACAAGTTTTCTGGAAAAAATAATCATGAATCTCTTCCACTCCCAATATTTCAGTAACCTAATGCTATACTTTCTAAACTTTGGTTTAGTGGCAACAATTTGCCATATGGCAATGAACAACAGGATTATTGTTTTAGGGCACATTTTCAATGTTTATTTATGTTACATAGTACTTTTAGTTTGATTTCCAATGGGCTCAACAGAATTTCTTTCAGATGTTCTGTCTTCTAAGTGTAAGACTTTATTCTGCAGGTAAAATACACTCATGAATGTGACCATTGTCAGAATCAATATGGAGTCACTTGTGTTAAAAAACCAAAACCAAACAAAAAAAACCCTGCCAAACATAGCCAAGGAAGCCCACGAAGGGAGGGTTCTCATGCACAAATGCCTGATAACAAAAACTACCCCAAAAGCCCATACAGAAACCACAACCTTGCACAAAGGCCATCACATCTTACTCAAAAAAACAAAAACAAAAACAAAAAACAAACAAACAAAAACTTCTGTGAGGACATGTGCCCAGCAATAGCTTGTCTAACTTTGGACTGGTGCTACCATTTTATAGATACTTGTAGCCAAGGATACAATTAATCTCAAAACAACTATGTAATCCTCTTCATTTTTTCTTTAAAAACCTTTGTCTCCCTTTACCTCCCTGAATTTGCACATAGTTTACTATGGCATGCATATTTCCATTGTAATGCCCTAATCCTGAATAAATACCATTTTCTTTTAGAGAGCCTCTCTCTGTTTGTTATTTAGGTTGACATGAATTATGATGGATTATTTAATTCACTTCATTGTATGGATGACAAATGATTAATGAAAATCATTTGTATTTCTTAACGCTCTCATGTTCATGCCTCATTAAAAATGGTTTGGGGGCTACTTTTTGCAATTTACTTATTTTATTTTGTATATAAACTTTAAATTTTACAATAGTTTTAGATTTACAGAAAAGTTGTGAAGATAGAACAGAAAGTTCCCATATATCCTATGTCCAGTTTCCCCATTGCCAACTAATGAACAATATTGATATGTTATTATTAAATAAACTCCATACTTTACTCATATTTCTGCAATTTTAACTCTTCTGTTCCAGCATTCCACCTAGAATACCACATTACACATTAGGATTCCCTAGACTTTGACAAGAAATCTTGGAAGGATTCTTGGAAGGAAGGCCACAGATGCTTTTCTCATTACAACGTATGAAGAATACGTGCTGTCACCATGCCTTATCACTGTTGATGTTAAGCTCGGTCATCTGATAGAGGTGGTGTTTGACAGGTTTCTCCTCTATAAAGTCATTTTCTCCCTTTCTTTACTGTACTCTTTGGGAGCAAGACGCTATGTGCAGCCCACACTTAAGAAGTGGGTTTTTATTCTCCATCTCCTTGAAGAGGGAGTATTACATATGTTATTTGGAATTCTTCCGCATGGGAGATTTGTCTATTCTCCATTTATTTATTTATTCAATTATTTATTTATACCCTTACGGACTCAGGATATTTCTGTCATATTTTGAGTTTTAATTTAATAGTATTTTATTTATTTTGTTACTCAAATTGTTTCAGCTTTGATCACTAGGAGTTCTTTCAATTGGCACCTGTGTTTCTTTGACATATCCCACCATTGTGTGTGTGTGTGTGTGTGGTGTGTCTTTTTTTGTGTGTGTGTGTGTGTGTTTCCTTCATTTCTGGCCCCTACCCTAAAAGATGCTCCAGGCTTATCTTATATATTCCTTATTACGGTCTTAGAATCAACCATTTCTTCAAGGAGCCATGGTTACTTTTATTGGAAATTGGCTTTAGAAACCAAGATTTGGGCACTAAGTGTGCTCATTGCTATTGGGGTATCATTGCATCTAGGCCTTCTCAGCCGACAAAGCAAGGAAATACATGAGCATACTACCCTGCATACGTACACATATCTCTAAGTATTGATATATATATCCATCTGTGTCTGTGCTAAGTCAAACATCAGTTTATAATGATGTTTCCAACTTCAGTTTATCACCACAGTAATCCATTACTCTAGCCTTCTGGGGACTTTTTACTTTAAATAAATATTGATTTTTAACTAAGTATAGGCTGAAAATAGAAGGGAAAAAAGAAAGAAGACTGGTTTTCATGATATATTCCTTTATTTTTTCAGAGGAACCTGGAGTTATTCACTACTTTTTGATTAATGTGATTTAAATAAGATTAAATTATTTAAAAAAACAAGTAAAGGGAGAAGACTTGGACCCGCTTTATTATTACTGAAGCCAATACCTTTATTCTTTCATTAATTGGTATGGAAAAAATATATATGGAAGGTTGCAACCAGCTGTAGTTCTTCTGAAAACAGAGCAAGAAGAAAGAAGCTTAAATTATATTAGGAGAAATATTCGGAAGAATATTTTGATAAAGAGAGTTACTGAATGTTGGAATGTAAAATAAAAAGTTAAATATCTTCTTCTATTCTTTAAAATTAGGACAGATTCCCAGATAGTATGTGTTTTTATAATACTATTTTCAAAGCTCCTTTTCCTCCCTGAATTCTGAGATTCTTTGCACTCATAATTAAAGCCTTAGCCTAGGAAAATCTTTATTTTGAAGACATGAGGAGAAGTTCTAAAAAAGCAGAAAAAAAGGTTTCATTCTTTTTTACAAAATGTCATACTTAGAATAAAGGTGAAAACAGAAAATACCAGCCAAACTGTCATCTAATATCTTTTCATATTCTTAAACAAGAAGTAAATCCATATTAGAACATTGATCTGCCTCCTTCTCTAGCCCCTTATGGCTAATGGAAACTGGTAAAAGGCACAAATAGATGTTTCCTTTTATTAATAATAATCAGATCAGTGGCTAGATATTCACACACAGCTTCATACTATTCCTTTTTTTAAAAAAAGAGCCTTTATTTTATTTTATTTTTTAAGGTGTCCTCACTTCTACAGCTCTTTAATTACCTACCTGGAATTAGGTCATGATATTTCACCTAAACAAGATGATTTAAACAATTATTTTGGCCTTAGAATGATTAACTTTCTCTACAGAACATTTATTTTTCTAGAAATGTCATTTTAGGCAAATATTAATAATAAAATTATTGTGCATGCTGGCAATGGAGTGTACTGGAAAGAGTGCCAAAAGACCTGGGTTTTATTCCTGGCTATACCACACAGCACAAATGTAATCTTGGGCAAATTGTTTGTCATTCTGAGTTTAGTTTGTTCATCTTTGAGATGGTTATAGAAATACTTATCTTACAAGGTTATTATGAATGTTAAATGTGTTCATGTACATGAGTTCATCTATGAACTAAGGATATGTTTAAAGTACTCAGATGATAGTTATTATTATTGTTATTATTGTTAATCCTAATGAATTCAGCAATTCATTAAACAAACATTATTGAATTCCTACTGTATAAAAATGAATGAAGCACTATGGGTTTTTAAAAGTGAATAAAACATAGCCCTTATTCTCAAGGAGTTCATGGCATTGTGGGAAACATATAAAATTGGTTTGAATTGGTAAATAATAAGGAAGAAAGCTCATAATAAGGGAGAAAGCTCATAAAAATGTTTAGGGGCAAGAAAAGTTCATTCAAGACTAAAGAATGCTTCATGGATAATTCACAAAGCAAAAGAAACTAAAACTGTGTATCATTTTTTTCTGAAAAGATCAATATAGTGTATCTGTCATATTAATGGTGAAACTTGCAAATATACTATAAACTAATTGTGTATTTCAAAGTTTCATTATTAAAATTTTCAATTTTACTGTAAAATAATAGGGAAAATGTGGACTAGAGGCAGAAGAAGGAGAATAAAAGTGAAGGGGAGAAGGGTGGGGTGTAAGAACTTGGACAGATGATCTAACCTCTTTGTGTAAATTTCATCTTCTATGAAATTAGGATCATTTTATTAACTACCCTACAGCTTTGGAATAAGGATTAAAGGTGATTAAATGTTTTAATTCATATAAATTACTTAAAATAGTTCCTAGGACATAGTAAGTGCTCAATAAATATTAGCTAGTACCTGTGGTGAGGTGCAAAAGTGAGAATCACAAGCTCAAAATTTATTTCCAGCACTATCTCTCATGTTTTTTTTTTTTTTTTTTGTGAGATGTTAGACAAACCAATCTCTGGACCTCAGTTTTCTCTCTGTAAAATGAAGGTCTTAGAGTAGAAAAATGATCTCTAAAATTCTTTCCAGCTTTTGAATTAAGATAAAGGAGCAGAAAAGATAGGGTGTGAGAATTGTGTGGGCCCAGATTTTATGGGGACAGCAGCTATCTGTGTGTGTGTTTGGGGGCGGGTGTTGGGAGGACATCTTGAGAGGGGTCATTGAGGATAAATTTTAATTTCTTCCATCTTTTTTTCAGAAAGTGAAGCAGAGGCATCCTTGGTTCAAGTCTCTCTTCTTCATTAAGCGTTCAGTCAGGCCTTATAAGACTTTTCGCCAAGTAGTATGAGGATAGCCTGTGGGCCTCTTGATCTTTATTTTTTGGTGCGAGGGGGAGTGGATAGCTGAGGTCCTTATAGAGAAGACCACAATTGAAACACAAACCAGAATCACAAGTCCTAGAGAACTAGGCACCAGCTGAGCCAACAGGGAGGCTCCCTTTGGACAAGCCACCAGCCCCATGTTTCCTGTGTCCTCTGTCACTTGCTGTGAGCCAGTTCCCTATTCCTTGGGCAGCACACTTCCTGTTCCATCACAGACGATGGGGATTTTGCCTATAGAAGGAGTAGAGGACTAGGCTTCTGGTGCTTTCCCCCTTCTGCCAGTCCCCCTCGCTGACCACTGGCCTCCTGGCTTCTTTAAAAAAAGTAAAAGCAGGGTATACATTCCCCAAAGTATGCCGTGAAATAGTTATTCTGTGCTTTCTTCTTTTGGTACATTAGTACCAAAGGAGAATAAGAATGTAAACATCTGTTTTATATAAGCCAATTCCAGACTTATAACTTGATTAGTATGAGAGAATATTTGATGTGATTAATTTTCCAGTTACAACACAATGGCTGTCTGTCCTTTTATTGCCTTCTTAAGGGAGAAAACAGAAGAACAATTAATCTAACTTAAGTTTTTTTTTTTTAGTGTCATAGCAGTGCCAAGTGTAATCATTATCACTGGTGCAAAAGTATTCTAGTTTAAATTTGGTGGTAGTAGCAAGTTACTTACCCTGTAGAAATGTGCTATAGCAAACATACAATAACCTGGACCTCATTACATAGAGAACCAGACATTCTGGGAAGGATCATTGAGGATAACATCAAGCCATTTAGTGATTTGTAGGAGGCAGTTACCATAATGCAGTGTATGTACACACTGCTTTATAGCAATCATTTGCACTACCCTTATGATGTCAAAGTTTTTCTGAGCTAGGCTTTATTGGGTCCAGCGTGAATGAATGCTTCCAATTAGGTGATCACTTAACATGCTTCACCAGTAAGCACGGTCTTCTCTTCTCCAGAGTAGGTAGAAGAATTTCAAGGGAGAAAACTGAATTGGAGAGAGGATTTTAGTATCAATGTTGCTATAAATGTGCTGGATTATTTACAAAAGCCTTTAAAGGGTGTTTTTGGTTTGTACTTGTTTGGAGCTAGCTATCAGCTCTTTTCATAAAAAGCAACTGAAAATTACCAAATCATTTTGATATTGTATTCACAGTCTCTCCTTATGTTATCCATTACTTTTAATTTAGTTCATGTCTTCATAACTTATAGCCAGAGGGCAGCATGGTAAAGCAGTGAAGGGCAAGGGGCGTGGAGTGAGGCTGCTTGGGTTCAAGTCCTGGCTCCACTGCTCACTGGCATTGACCTACGGCAAATTGCTCAAACTTTCCAAGTCTTAGTTTCCTTAGATGAAGGATGTCATTAATATTATTACTGTAATCTACTTCTATTTTTGTCCTTTTCCCCAGTTTATTTCCCTTATTTCATCTCTCACACATTCAGTGATTTTGCTAAAGTACAGCTCTAATCTTTTTGCTCTTCAGCTTAAAGTTCTTCAGTGTGTTTATGTGCCTTCAGGATATAATCCAAGCCCTTAGGACTGATATCTAAGGCTGCCAGTGATCTATGCTTGGCTCCCTCACTCTTTCTCCACACTCCAACCTTACCTGTAGTTCTATGAATGGGCCATGTCCCCAATGACGCTTGGTAAATGTCTACATATTATACACTTACTTGAGATGCCCTACTATCTGAGATACCCTCCACCTGCTCCCCTATCTGGCTTTCCTGAGTGAGGTGCCTGTCTTATTTGCTTCCTTAGATTGCTAGGTTCACTCTTTCAGAGCATTCTTAAGATTAGCCCTACTAAACTGTAAGTGCCTTGAGGACAGGGACTGAATTTTCTCTCTCTAGTACTTAGTATAATCCCTGGCCAAATAATAGGTATTCCAGAGATTTCTTGAGGAATGAATAAGTAAATGACTGAGTACAGTTTTGGGTTCAGAGACAGCAGAGCTGGGCTCAGGTTATTAATGATGCCATTTTAATAGACTTTACTGTCAAAAAAAGGGATAACATTGGAGAATACCCAAGAATTCTTTGGCTTATGTCAGTTTATTGAACACTTGTTATTCACTACTTCATATATTGTTATTTCTGGGCAATACTCTCACTTAAGTGTCACTGGGTTTTTGTTTGTTTGTCTGTTTGTTTTTGCCCCTCTCCTCCTATCTCATCCTGGGCTGTGCCCTTTTGCTAACTCAATCATTTTCTCCCAGTTTATATTCCTGGTATTCTTAGCTGACTGCCTGTCAAAATCTACTTCCAAGGATTCGTTTATTCTAAAGTGTAAATAAGATTTCTGTCCAGGGGGCTGCCTTGTCTCCAGAGACCTGCATTTCAACAGAGATCAAACTTTATTGAGAAGGAATAAGAGAGCCCAAGTTTGTCTCTCCTGTATAGTAAATTATACAGTCATCAGTTATATGAGACTAAAGCAGAGAGATGTATTTGGGATTATGAAGGATACATGTGTATTTCTACCAGTGTAAGTAAAAATGTCTTTTAGGCATTAAATATTCCTTTTCTTTGTCACCCTCTTTCTTTATCACAGTGTGCTGCGGATCTTAAACACATTTTTAAGTGCTACCACCCACTTAGATTTCAAGATGGTAGAGATGCTACAAAGTTGCTTCTATAAACAAGGAACTTGATAATGTACCCTGATATTATCTCTCTCTTCTTCTGTACTTCATTTTCTCTACCTTTGTGCCTGCACCCTAGGATCACACCCTAGACTGGGAAACCTCATGATTCACAGAGTATTGGGTAGAGTACACAGAAGGTTCTTTTCTCAGTGATGGAGACTAATAAGCCCTAGGCTGAATACTTACTGCTTTGTGGTTTTATCTAACAAATTTGAATAGCAAGTCCAAAAAGGATCAAATTGTTTCCACATAATTTAATTCTGTTCCAGAGCAAAGTCCAAGAATATTGATAGGAGTGCAAAGATATCTAGCACCTAACAAGGTAAAATTCACAATGTGTGATATTCAGTCCAAGATTACAAGGTCTACAAAGACACAAGAAAATACAACCCATGACAAGGAGGAAAATTGATCAATTAAAACTGACCCAGAATTGACACAGATGTTAAAATTATCAAACACATTAAAAAATTATTATGACTGTATTTTATCTATTCATACACTTAAAATGAGAGAAGAAAGATAATAAAAAGATCCAAATCAAATTTATAGAGATGAAAAAACTACAGTATCTGAGATGGAAAATATATTGGATATGACAAATGGCAGATTAGACAGTGGAGAAGAAAAAGTTAGTGAACTTGAAGAAATAGCTATGGAAACCATAGCTCTTTGAAAAATAATGCACAGTGATAAGAAAATAATAATTTTTTTAAAAAAGAACAGAGCATCATTGTGCTGTGGAACAACTTCAAGTGGCCTCATATGTGTGTAATTGGGATCCCCAAAAGAAAGGAGGAAGGTGACAGAAAAAAATTTGAATAAATAATGGCCCCAAATTTCCAAATTTGATGAAAACAGATTGAGGAAGATCATCAACCCCCAAGTACCAGAAATATGAGGGGAACCACACCAAGGCACACATCATAATCAAATTGCTCAAAAACAGTGATAATAAGAAAACTCTTAAAACATCAAGAGAAAAAAGACAGAGTTTATACAGAGGAACAACTACAAAGATGATAGATATTTTTCACTGGAAACAATACATGCAAGAAGACAGTGAAAGAAAATACTGAAATGAAAAAAAATTAAAAAAAACCCTGTCAACCTAGAATTGTTTACTCAGCAAAAAAAAAAAATCTTTCAAAACAAAGGTGAAATACTTTTCGAACGCATAAAAGTGAAAGAATTTGTCTCCAGCACAACTGCATTATTGGAAATATTAAAGCAAGATCTTTAGGGAGAAGAAAAATGATATCAAATGGAAATCTGGACCTATACAAAGGAATGAACACCACAAGAAATGGTAACTTCATGGATAAAATATATTCATTGTCTCTTATTATTTAGATCTCTCTAAAAGATAATTGACTACTTAAGCAAAAATTAACATTGATGTGGTGTGGGGTTTAAAATATACTAATGTACCATAAAAATGGATGACAACTGTGGTAAAAAAAAAGGTTGAAGGGAGGGGAGGTTCCTATATATAAAATGATATAATATCACTTGAAGGGAGACTGATAAATTAAAGATTTATACAATAAGCCCTAAAGCAACCACTAAAGAGTTATAGCTAATAAGCTAGCAATAGAGATAAAATGGAATCATAAAAAATATTCAATCAATTCAAAAGAAGGCAAAAAAAAAAAAAAGCCAGGAAAAAAGGGAACAAATAACAGATGGGACAAATAAATAACAAACAGCAAGTAGTAGATTTAAACTCAATCATATCCATAATCACACCGAGTCTAAATGGTAAAAGGCAGAGATTGTTAGATTGAATAAAAAAGCAAGACCCAATTGTATGGTGACTACAAAAAAGACACTTTAAATATAAAGACAAAATTGTTTAAAAGTAAAAGGATAGAAAATGATATACCATGCAACACTAATCAAAAGAAACTTTGAGTGGCTATATTAATATCAGACAAAGTATATTGCAGAACAAAGAATACTACCAGGGAAAATGAAGGTAACTTATTTAGTCAAGAGGACACAATCATCCTAAATGCTTATGTATCTAATGGCACTGATTCAAAATGCCTGAAGCAAAACCTCATAAAACTGCTAGAAGAAATCCACAGTGAGTCAAAGATTTCAATACTACTCTTAATAACTGATAGAACAAGTAGGCAGAAATCAGTAAAGATATAGAAGATTTGAATGGCATTATTAAACAACTTGACCTAATTGACATTTATAGAACATTCCACCCAAAAGCATTCTTTTCAAGTGCACAGAGAACATTTGTAGATCAGTTAATCTGTATTAGGTAGAGGCTATCATCATTATTCCCGTTTATAATTGAGTAAACAAGGCCTGAAGAAGTTAGGTAATGTAGTTGTTAAATGTCACAGCAGGGCATTGAACCCAGGCTATCTGACCCAGAACTCTTTCTTAATCACTAGGCTCTATGGCCTCCCCTGAGCACCTGGGATAGCTCAGGTCTCTATGACTTAAAATGCAATCCTTTTTAAATAAACAAAGCAATGGGCGACTCAAATAGCATTCTCTAAATACTACTTGGAAAGGAAGTACCTTCCCCCTTTCCTCTCATATTCCCACTCAACCCAAATGGCCTGTCTGCTTCTTTTAAGTGACATGACTTATAGGAGTCATAAACTCAGGTTCCACAGCCGCTGGGGCTGAAAAAGAAGACAGTTGCAGACCGTAAAAGGCTCATGGGAGGGAGCCCGCTCTTCAGGCTGCATCCATGTTGAATGGGTGGTCTAACAACACATGCAAACAGGGATCAAACTGCCTTTTTACTCCTCTTTAAATGTCAACGACTCCTTTTCCAGGAAGAAAATACGTTTTTATTAAAATGAAGCAAAGACTCCTTAGCTCATGGTTGACTTTCTTTGCTTGTCCTCTTATCTCTGTGATTAGTATTGTAAGGCATATAATAATTACAACCATGGAAAAACTTTGTAATGTTTTCCAGGATGAGGTTTCCTTTTTTATTGGCGAGAAATGACATAGAGGGGACCTTTTTAATGGATCTATGGCTGAGACCTGACACATGGCGGTTCTAGCCGCGGAAATGTGAAATGGAGGTATTATTGCGCTTTACCGTGCATGCTAAGCGGATGATTCACACTGCTCAGCAAATGTGAACCTTAATCATAAAATAATAAATCAGTCTTCTCTTTAATATGAATTCAATATGGCCCATTCTTTCCCCACACCTCTCCCGGCCTTCCTCCTTGTCCTTTCTACTAGACTTCCAGGCTGTATTCACAGCCAGCTTCCTTCCCCTCCACCATCGTTCCAGCTACAACCAGTGACTGCCCAGTTCTTGTCGTCTCTCTCATTTCCCTCAACAGCCCCTTTCCTTTTCCTCCAGCTTCTTGCCCCTCCAGCTGTCCCTTCCCTGCCTTCCCGCCGCTGCACGGTCCCTGAGGAGATCAAAGGGCGATACGGTGGCTACGGCCCCGCTGAGAGGATTTTCCAGCTCCCCCTCCTGGCTGGGCTGAGGTGGTGGGGCTGAGGGGACCGGCGGCTGGGCTGGGACGTCTTGGCTTCGCGGAGGGGGGAATTATGAAAGAGGTGTCTGAAGTAGCGTTGAACACAGTAGAGAAACAAAATTCCCTTTGTGCTAGTTAGAGTGGTGGCCCTCAGTTTGGGTCTTTGCCACACATTCTTGAAAGCCATTGTTTACGCTGGGGTTTGGTAGGTTAGGAGCAGCGCCGGCGGGAGCGGACCTGACTCTCTAAGCTCTTCCCTGGTACTGAATTGACCCTAAGAATCAGTTGAGAGAAAAGTCGCCCTCCAGGGGGTGCCCCCAGAGTAAAGGAGGGGGGACGGCAACTGGCCAATCGGGAGGCGAGGTCGAGCCAGGCTTCCCCTCCTCGCTCGTGAGCTGCGAACAGTGGAAAGTTGGGAGCCTCAGTCGCTGGCCCGGCCGGATTGCAGCGGCGGCGGCGGCGGCGGCGGCGGGAGGGCGGCGGGACTCGGGCCCGCGGCGCCGCAGGCTCAGAGCTGCCCCGGGGCATGGACCCGGCGCGCTGCCGGCACTCCGCCACTCGCCGCCCGGGGCCCGCGGCCAGATAGCAGTCTCAGAGGAAGCCGCGTCCAGACAAAAGCTGCCGCATCCCTGCCCTGCCCACCCCCTGGAGGGATTCGGGTTTGGTGCCTGTCCCGGTCCGATTCTCAGCGCCCAACTTTTCGCTAGTTCAGAGACTGCGAGAGTCTGATGAGTCGCTCTGAGAGGAAACCCTCTGCCTGTTGCTGAGGAGGACTAAGCACAGTGCTTAGCCGCTCCGGAAAAACAAAACAAAACAAAACACACAGGAGAAAAAAAAAAAGGAAAAGAAAAGAAAATGATTTCCTGGGAAGTTGTCCACACAGTGTTCCTGTTTGCTCTTCTGTTTTCTTCCCTAGCCCAAGATGCGAACCCCCAGTCAGAGATGAGGGCTGAGGACATTCCCGAGGGGGCCTCCACCTTGGCTTTTGTGTTTGATGTGACGGGTTCCATGTATGACGATTTAGTTCAGGTTATTGAAGGGGCTTCCAAAATTCTGGAGACGTCTTTGAAAAGACCTAAGAGACCTCTTTTCAACTTTGCTTTGGTGCCTTTCCATGATCCAGGTAAGGGAAATATTTATTCTCTGTATTTGCTATGTCTCATGATTTCATTATTTCTTATGCTGTGAAATTGTTTTATTGTTAGGAAGTTTCAAAATCATTTTTTTAAACTGTGCAGCTGAATACGGTTCTAACAAAGGATTGCGTGCTGGCGTCTGGGTTTGCTCTCTGATACCTACTTAAGTCTCAGGCACGGAGTAGATGGCTTGCTTAGGAGGCTCGTACAGTGGTCTCCAAACCTGGAAATGTGGACTTACGGAAACCAGAACCAAGAGTCTTCAGCAGTGACATCAAAATCAGAGTTAACTGACTTGTATTTTAGAGCTAAAGCATGTTTCATTGCAAAGGCAGTCTTGGACACCAGTTGATAGCAACAGTGCTTTAAGAGCTAACATCTAGGTTGAAAGCACATTCTGAGGGGAAAAAACCTGTTGTGTGAGACACAAGGAAGCCTGTAAGTATTAACTACTAATGGGACTGAAGGTATGAAAATAAAAGAGAAAAACCATTCATTTCAGAACTGAATCTATTCATCTTTGCACCAGGTGATCATTTGTTAGGTTCAGGGATGGGTTTAAACATTAGGTCCATGTCTCATGCAGTAGAAATGCATGTAATTCAGTATGTCTGTGCTTTTTAAAGGTAGTTGAAGTGAAATAACTTTATTTTTTGCCCTAAAGCCATGGGCTTCAGCTGCTGCTCTGTAATATGATCCTATTTGCTTTTGGCAGTTTCTCTTTAAAGTAGCACCTCTCTGTGAGGCTCATAGGAGCCCTCATTGTCATCACTGAGGGTAGCATTGCAGGACTTGCTGTCTAACGTCCACCTGAGTTTCATTAGCACAAGTTGTGCTGCCCAGTTGAAGAAATAAAGCAGTGGTTTCTTAAAAGTCCTCCCCCAGTGTTCTCCCACATTTTTCCTGTTTTTGAAATTCTCCCTTCACTAGAAGACCTTGACTCAACCTCTTCACAGTGAGAGCATGATATTGAGAATCTCAGATTCTTTGCTTGTGCATTTGGCAAAGACATATGAGTTTAAATCATTGCTAGGCATTAAATGTGGTAGGCTTAGGTAATTTAAAAAAAATGCACTTAGAGAAATTTAGAGGGAAACAGAAATTTTGGGGATTTTCATGCTCTTCAAATGATGAAAACAATAACCTGTCCTACTCTTCTGGGATATACATATTTATTAGTAATTTCTACATGGAATTAACATGAAATGTTCTTTATATTTTAATAAAGAATTGAATGGTTATTTGCTGTCTTGATAAGGCACCTATATGTTGTGATGTTTCAATTTATTAAATGTCAAGATGCCAATTGTGATGCAGTTTGAGGCTTTTGTTATTTTGGAATAGCCTAAATATGTTTCTTCTATAGGGATGAATCTGAAGTTGGCTAAAAAAAAGGTAAAAATTCTTTTCTCTAATTAATGCCACAATTTGCTTTTCTCCAAAGAACTCTTATGAAATTATGTTGCTTTAAACAGAACACAAAAATTACCTCAAGTCATAAATGGAAGCTGGAGTATCATGATATTTTGAAGTGATATGAAAAATTACCGGACTGAATTGTATTGTGGTGTGATGCCTTCCACTTGTTACCAAATGGGAAAGTTTGCACATGGCTATAGTTGACCTTCCTATAGTTTAGCAATCATGATTTAAAGTGGGGGAAACTTGGCATGCTTATAACAGATGGCTAATAAATTAGAGGTTTTTTAAAATTAAATTATATGACAAAATGGTTAACTAGTCTAAATTGGTTTCATAAAATTAATTGTATATATAATTTAAAAAAATTATTAATTCTATTTCCATTGTGATTCAAAGTAGAAAGAAATGGCCAAGTGTTTATGCTATTGAAGACTACGTAAAATATTTTTGACCCTAAAGAGAGAAATAGAAATTAAAACATAGTATTAACTTAAAGTTAGTATTCACTCTACTAGATTGTAGTACTGTATTTGTGTGACATTTTCTGTGTGTGTGTGTGTGTGTGTGTGTGTGTATAATCATTGAGTTTTTGATTCCCTTGTAGTTCTGACTGATGATCAGTTTATAAAGACAGGAAGGGCCTTGAATGGGAATTGACTGTTTTAGTGAGTGACATTAGAAAAGTCAGCTTACCTTCTGAATCTTAGTTTCCTCAACTGTAAAATGAAAGAATTGGATTTGAATATCTCTAAGGTCACTTCTAATGGTGACATTTTATAACTCTGTTTTACATATGGTTGTTTTCATAGTCCCTAACACATATTCCTATGATTGGGTGATACAACTGACATAGAATTATGCACAAGAAATAATGTGCAGAATTTAATATAACAATTACATTAAACCTTGAATGATTATGGCCTTTTGACATCTACTATCACATTTAGCTAGATGAAATGATGGATAAGTTCTGGGATATAGTGCAAGACTTTTGACAAAAACCTTTAGAATTTTGCAGTTGCTTGCTTTGGAGCCCTGCATTACAGTTTAGAGCAAAGTGTGTTTTTGCAGGAGGGGTAAATTTAAAACACATGGGAAACATAGACATGGGATAGGAAGGATGTCTAACAAGTTGAAAATGAGATGATAAAACCATTCAGAATATGTGCATGTAGGAAGCATTGTGTTCAAGAACTCTGGAGTAGGAGGAAGTACCAGAGAGGACGAGGGGTCGTGGAAAGGCAAGTCAACCTTTTGATTTTGATGTTAACTATGGTTAAGATAGGCTTTCCATTTCCATAATCACATTTACTGTATTAATTTTTAACAGCTTTATTTGAAGTGCAATTCCTTTACCATATAATTCATCCACTTAAAATGTACAATTTGATATTCATAGATACTATAATCAATTTTAGAACATTTTCATCACCTCAGAAAGAAATACTGTACCCTTTAGCTATCAGTCTCCTATCCTCTATCATCCTCCTCCCAGTCCTAAGCAACCACTAATCTATCTTTCTGACTCTATAGATTTTCTCCTTCTGGACTTTCACATTAGGGGAATAATATTATATATTTGGTCTTTTGTGACTAGGCTTCTTTCATTTCAGCATAATGTTTTCAAGGGTCATTCATGTTGTAGCATATATCAGTACTACATTTCTTTTCATAGCCAAATAATATTCCATTGTATGGTATACTACATTTTGTTTATCCATTAGTCCAGGATGGATATTTGGGTTGTTTCCACCTTTTGAAACATTATTGTGAATAATGCTGCTATAAATATTCATGTACAAGTTCTGTGTGGACATATGTTTTCATTTCTCTTGGGTACATACCTAGAAGGGGAATTACTGTGTCATGGTAACTCTATGTTTAACTGTTTGAAAAACTGCCAAGCTGTTTTCCAAAGAAGCTGTGCTATTTTACATTCCTACCAGCACTGTATGAGAGTCCCAGTTTCTTCACATCCTCACCAGCACCTTGTTATCAAAATTTTTTATTCTTATCTATGAATTTTTGCTGTGATTTTTATCTAGCACTCAAAATGTATTCCTGTCTTCCTCAGAACACAACTTTAAGGAGGGCTGATGGTCTCTCTTTGACTACAGCTCCTTTTATCCCTCCATCTTTCATTCCCCCTCCTCTCTGTAAGGCAGGAACCAGAGACAGAGGGAGAGAGAACGGCACAGTATATTTTAACGAGTTGCTTTATAAAAAGAAAAGTTCTCTTCCTTCTTCTCTTTCACAATCATGTCTCCACTTTCTTCCCAGGATATCTTATACCAGTCTACATTCGTTCATTCATTTATTCACTCTCCTGTTATGTTTCAGTCATTGCTTCACACAAAAGGAACTAAAGCAGACAAAGTCTCTTGCACTCATGGAGCTTCCATTCTATTAGGGGGGCGGGCACAGGCAATAAAGAAAACAATTAAAATACATAAGGTATTTTTGATGGTGATAATTGCTACGGAGAAAACAAAAAGCAGGAGAAGGGCATGGGGAAGCTCCCAATTGAAAAGGTCACATTTGAACAAAAATTTGAAGGAGGTAAGGGAGGAAGCAATGAGGATATCTGGGAAAAGACTGTTATAGGTAGAGGAACAATGCATGAAAAGCTCTCATGGCAAGAACATCCTGACATGTTCAAGGAACAGTGAAAAGACCAAAGTGTCTTGGACACAGTAGTGACAGGAAGAAGTTAGGAGGTGTGGTCAGAAATGTGATGGGGCCAGTTCAGGAAAGGGCTTGTAGTCCACTGTGAGTTTGGCTTTTACACAGAGGGAGATGAACCATTTTAGTGTTTTGAACAGAGCAGTGACGTGATCTGACTTATGCGTCCACATAATCATTCTGTTGTTGGAGAGTAGTCTAACGTGAAAGGAGGACAGAAGCAGGGAGAATAGGCAGGAGACTACTGTCAAATTCAGGCAAAGGTGGTAGTATCTCTTGCGTGAAGTTGGTGGCTGTGGAAGTTTTAAGAAATAGCTGGACTTGTGTATATTTTGAAGATAAAACCAAAAGGATTTAATGATGTACTGGATGTGAGGGCTTTGAAAAATATAGAAGATGAGACAGGTTCTGAAGATTTCGCTTGAGTGATGCTACAATTTGTGTATGTTTTGTCCCCACCAAAACTATGTTGAAATTTCATCCCAAATGTGTCAGTGTTGGGAGGTGGGGCCTAGTGGGAGGTGTTTGGCTCATGGGGATGGATCCCTCATGAATATATTAATACCGTGTCTTGGGGGTGAGTTCTTGCTCTAGTAGAACTGGATTAGTTCCACCAGAGCAGGTTGTTAAAAAGGCACTGGCCTCCTCGGTTTCTCTCTCCTCATGTGATCCGTTTGCACATGCCTGCCCCATTTTCTTCCATGAGTAGAAGCAGCATGAGGCCCTTACCAGATGCAGCTGCCTCATCTTGAACCTTCCAGCCACCAAAATCATGAGCCAAATAAACCTTTTTTTCTTTATAAATTACCTAGCCTCTGTTATGGCAACACTAAATGGACTAAAACAAGTGAGTAGAAGCATAGCATGACCATTTACTGAGATGGAGAAGAATGAGTGACAAGCAGGTTTGATAAAGGTTGAGAGGATGAGGCTTTGATTTTTGGATATGTTTAAGTTTGAGGTGCCTTTTGATACCCAAATGGAGATAAGAAGACAGTTGCATACGTGAGATTAGAGTTCAAGGGGAGAGGTTTTGGTCAGAAATATAAATTTGAGATCCAAAGAGGTACATATAGATGGTATTTAGGACAATCAGACCAGATGAGACTGTTAAAGGACTGACTATAAATGGAGAAGAGAGGATGTCTGAGGACCCAGCCCTCAGACTTTCTAATGTTTAGCGGTTAGAAAGATAAGGATGAATCAGCAGAGAAGCCCAGGAAATTGAAGTCAGGCAGGGAGGAGAAGAGTATATGATCCTAGAAGTCAAGAGAAGAAAGTGTTTCAAGGAAGAAGAACTAATTATTCAATTAAAAGGAGGATTGAGAATTAGCTAATCAATTTAGGAATGTGGAAATCATTGATGACTTAACAAGAGTAGTTTCAGTGAAGAGATAGGAGTGAAAGCTTGTTTGAAGAGAATTCAAAGAGAATGGGAAACGAGGAATTGGAAATCTTTGTAATTATATAGCACAGCATCTACTGAATGGTTGCTTTGTTCATAAGGCTAAAACTGAACCTAGTTTTGATAAATGATTCAACCAGTATTTTATAAAATACAAATGTACTATGGTAGAAAAAACAGCCAATTTGGAACAGCAGACTTGTGTTCTCCTTATTCTCGTCATTTAAGCAAATCATTTAACCTTGCCAGGCCTCTGTTTCTCTATCTATAAAATTAGTACATTGGCAGGTTATTATTAAAGTCCATGATTTTAATTATCATAATATAGAGAATAGTGACTTCAAAGAGATTGAAAGTAGCAAGGACTTGATTCATTGGGAGAAATATCAGCATTACACATCTTTGTGTATAAAAGTTTCATTTTAATAAAATTCAGAAGCCCTCAGTAACTTGTGTGATTCAGCTGGATCTACACAGTGTTAAGAAACCCCTTGAAACCATAATGAATAGAAATATTTTTACAAGGAAATATCGTACATTTAGACCTTGAAAAACCTATCCATTTATATGAACTGAACTTCAAATTGAAACATTTTTAGTTCAATATGTATAGGAAAAAGAGCCAAGAAGCTATTAGTCTCCCTTTGCCTCTAGCACATCCTACAGGAAGAAGGATTTTTATGAGAAAAAGGATTGGTCTGTTATGTCCAAGAGAAATCCAGCTGAAGGGAATGCACTAAAATTTAAGAGTGAGAGACTTTGGTTGGACAATGATAACTTTTGTTTCTCAGGATGATTAAATACTTCAACCTGAGAGAGTGAGTTCTATATCACTGGATGTTTCCTGAGTATATGTAGAGATGTTTTGGTATGAATAATAAAAACTTTCTCCCAAAATATAAAAAACCAAATTTTGGGAAGTCAAATTTTTTAAATACACAGGATGATTCCTATTTAACAGAATTCTCTATGATGCCTACAGAATGACTGGGATTATTTTCTTATTATTATTATTAAGTTGAGGAACAGCCTTTTACATAATTGTTGACAAATCAGAATTTGGCTTTGCTTATGGTTTGTCTCTGATCAAAGAGACAATGACCATTCTCTATGGCCTTTATAATTCTGCTTACTCACTTTTCTTCCTGACTGGAAATTAAGGTTCTTGGGCAAGGACTGCTTCATTTATCTTATAGACACACAGTAAACACTCAAGAAATGTTGCATGAATGAATAAATGAATGAATGCTGGAGACAAGAACCAATAATTTCTCTGGGTATTTTAATCTTGCCTTTCATATTTATGATTTTACTATTTAAATTACAAGCAAAATTATAAAATTCACAATATAATAATTTGCTAATTTGTCCTTTTTGGTGATAATATACCCCCTATCCAAGCTTGAATATGAAATGAAAGGATCATTGTTTCCCAGATGATGCCTGAATCTTGGATAGTCATTGAATATTTGTACAGCAGGTGATTTTGTTGAGGATTTATACACAGTCTGGATTGTCTCAGCTACATGGTATAAGGCAGTGTGCCTACCTTCTGATTTTAACTGGATTGGCTGAAGGAATGTCACAACAATTAACCTAATTTCCAAGGAGTACTAAGCAAACAAAGGATCCATGCATAAATGTTCTCACAGGTCTACAGGGATTCTCTACCTTGGTTTTGTCTTTTCTGATAATCTCATGAAGATTCTCTATCACTCTGGAGAACAGGAAAAATTTAGAAAATGACTAATATTATGTTAAGGGTAAGGTGAAATGATATCAACTTTCCCTACCTTAAGGATATTATCGTGGTTAAATAAAACAATATATGTGAAAGTTCTTTAAAAGTACTATAGAATGAATGGCGTTGCTCTAACTTATTGAATAACTCTATGAAGATTGAACAGGTACTGGAGTGAAGCCAGTTACCAAGGAAAATAGTATTAATACAACTTTTACACAATAATACTAAAAAATTAGCAGAAAAAGAATCTATTTGATGACTTGGTTATTAATCAACCTATAGGCAAAGGACGATTCAAACCAGTTCAATTATAACAGCATTCTAATACACTTAATTTTTGAGAAGCATGTATTCTTTGCTTTAATGTCCCATTGAGCCACAGGCAACTGTCTCATAATTGGGAAGCCAGCAGAAGAATTTAAAAACCCAAAGGAAAGCTATTATATTTATTCATTCATTCACTATTCAGTCAATTATAGACTTCTTACCATCTGTCAGGGATTATGCTAGGTGCTTTTGATTCAAAGACAATGAGGCATAGCTTGCAAGAAGCTGACAGTCTATGAGAAGGAGGGTGAGAGAAATGATAATATAATATACCACATTTTTTTTTAAAGAAATACGGAGTCTAGCTATGTTGCCCAGGCTAGGTTTGAACTCCTAGGCTCAAGTGATACTCCTGTCTCAGTCTTACAAGTAGCTGGGACTATGGGTGCATGCTACCTCACCTGGCTCATAATATATTTTATAGCAGAAAGAAGCACAAGGTGGTGTGCAAGCCTAGAGCAGTGTACCTGATCCTGAATCAAGAGAGTGATGGTCTGCAAAGGTTTCCTGGAAGAACTGTGGCCTGGACTGAAATCTGAAGAAAGTTCATGAGTAAAAGCAGTTTAATCAAAACATTAGGGAGTTTGAATTTCATCCTGAAAGCTATTGGGAGCCTGGAAGGATTATAAGTGAGGAGTGACATGATTGGGCTTTCATTTTAGATCTCTATCTCTTAGATGGATTGGAGCAAGGGAGTCCTTAGAGCTGGGAGATGAAATATGAGGCCATCACAACAATTCAGGGGGGAAACATTGAAGTAACTTGGGCATAGGGATAAGGGGATGGGATTCTGAGGTATTAAGAAAGTCCAATGGACTGGACATGGTCCTAAGAACATGAAAAAAAGGGAAATATGATTGCCTTCTGGAGGTTAAATATGAAATCAGCATACAATGGACGAGAAAAGATATGCAAAGTTAGCTTTAAGAGGCAATGTTACTCTCAGGCCAGTAAATCTTGATAGTGAGCTCCTTATACATTAACTTGTCCAAAATGAAATACCTACCTAACGTATATGGGATCAGCAATGAAAAAGAGAGTTACAGAAACAGACTTAAGCAGTATACAACCAAGTTCTAATGGGGGTTTAGGATGTTATTTATAGTTCATTCTATACTTGAATAACCAGTCCACCCATTAGTAATATTTCCAACTGTGGCGATAAGACTGTTTATCCTTATAAATATGTAATGATGTCATTACATATTTGGATCATACTGTTAACTCTCCTTCTTCTGGTCGCATGCTCACCATGCCTCTTGATGATTTAACCTCATGCACTTTCCTTGTGGGGAGAGAAGGCTCTGGTTAGACTGGCACATACATCAGGTTCACCAGACAGTTATATTCCTCATTGGTAACTCATATTTTGGCATGCCAGTCGTACACGTCAGTCTATTGTTTAAAATATTCTGACAGTGTCAAGTTCAAGTTTCTGAATTTGCAAGTCTGAGAGCCAGTCTTTGGTCAATGATGGTGAATTTATCAAAATAAATGTGTCCCTGTGTGGATCTGTTTGTGTAGCCTGTCTGTCTCTAGGTATCACTCTTCAGCATTTCCAACTGTAAGTGTTAGTGTAAACAGTGCCAAGTAGCTGTTCTGTCCACTTGAAACTTATATAGATGACCGCTGAAGCCATTGGAATAAATGAGATCATCCCAGGAGAGTGTGTAGACTGAGAAAAGAAAGCAGATAGGATAGAAATATAGAAAACACAAGCATTTAAAAGACAGATAGAAGAAAGTAAGTTCATAAAGCGTTTTGGAAAAGAGAGTCCAGGAAAATAGGGAGAGAAATAGGAATGAGCAGTGTTTGGAAATCTAAAACGTTGTTAGTTTTAAGCAGGAGAGTCAATTCTGTCCATTTATAAGGTTACTGAAAATAAAGGCTAAACAATATGGAGCCCAAAAGGACAGTTTCACTGGAGTTGTGGAGCCAGAAGGCTGAAATGATGGGTAAGAAAATGGAGCTAGTAAGTACAGTATGTTTCTTTCCTGAAATGCAACATGGTGGTTAGAAGCATAGGCTCTGGAGTCTGATGTTTGGGTTGGAAGCCTGGTGCCACCAATTACTTGTATGATTTTCTTTGTACTTCAGTTTCAGCAAAGTGGGGGTAATATTTACCTTATAAGACTGATGTGGGGATTGATTAAAATAATAGATGTCCAAAATTTAGCACAATCCCTTCCACTTCCACACAGTAAATTCTCAATAAACATTAGTTATAGAAACTTAGAATTGAGGAAGAACTTTGTATTTTTTAAATGAGAAAGAGGAGAGGATGAATGTTTAAGTCCTGTTAGAAAAGAGTTAATAGAGTAGAAGAAATTGAAAATGCCAGAGAGAGACTAGATAATTTAGGGAACTAAGACTTTGAGGAAGCAAGAGGGATGGTATGCAAAGAAGAAGGATTGGTTGTGGGTGAGAGAAGACCTTTGGTTTAGTGTCAAAAGAGAAAAGCAGCCATAGGCAGGCATGGTTGTGAACAGGGAGATAGGCAGGGTTGAATTTGGGGTAGCTGTCTCATGAACTCTTTATCTCAAAGAAACAGAAAGTCATTTTCGAGTCATTTGGCGAGAGGAGGGAGGTGGTAGAAGGATAAGGGATTTTAGAATAGTGGAATTTTGAAGGTAGAGGCTGACCATGGACACACAGAAGGTTTCTCAGAACTAGCTGTAGTTCAAAATGTGAATTTGTGATTCCTGAACGCTGCCTAGCTATGTGATTTTTCTCCAGAAGCCCATAGCAACCTGGGCATAACTGCTGAGGTTGACCATTGGTTTGGTCCAGGACTAGGGTTTTGTTAAGCAGGTGTGACTAAAGAAATAGGATATGGTTGAGATGGATATTGCTATGAGAGAAACTGTGAAGTGACAGATCATAGGGTCAAATCTGGATGTATTGGTTTGACAAGAGTTGGGATATTGCGTGTGAAGGACAATATGACAAGGAAGTTAAGAAGAGCCAAAGTGATTAATCATAGAATTTAGCTTGGGTAGAAAGAGAAGTTAGAGCAAAATGGAGATCATGGGATTGAGATCAAGGAACTTGAGGCTTTAGAGTTGAACATGGATGTCAAAATAACAGAGCCTAGAATGGTGAGGAAGGCAGTGAGTCAAACATTAAATTTGTATTTAATAAGAATTACTGAGAAATCTCCAGGAGGCAGTTGACAATAATGAAGAAGGTGAGAGGGTGTTACAGATGGCATGTTCTCTGAGTAGAGAACTAATTTACTGAGTGGATAAAATGTTGATCCACCTGCTGACCTGAACGCATCTGGGGTGTTGGGCAATGAGCAAACCCCACTGGGGAGGGCTGCAGGGGAGCTGGTGCTATCAAGGGAGAGTCCTATTTCTGCTAAAGCGGGAGGTTGGTGGACGGTTCCTGTGGGAAGATGGTTTGAGAGGTCTCAGAATTTTCAAGCACTTAGGATGGTGAAAGAATGGGTCAGGAGAAAGGAAATGCAAAGGATGAGAGTAAGAGAAAAGGGGAATGGTTTGCATTTGGGTCAGTGGCCGGAGATGATGGTGATGTAAAGCTGGGTGAGATACACTGGTTGCAAAGTTCTGACTGAGGCTCGGGTATACATTTAAGATACCGATGGGTTCAGGCTCTGGAAGAGCTGGAGCCTGATGAAGTCAGCTATTGGCAACTCTGTCTGAGGGTAGTATGGCTGGCAGATGTTCTTGAGGAAACACCTCATCTCATAAGTCTTGTTGACATAGGCTTAGTAGCATAGTTTTTATTTCTAATGATAACAGCTCCCACTTTATTTTTTGAGTCACTACTGTGGACCAGGCACTGAACTAGATATATCCCATGCTTTATTGCATTTAAGCCTACCAGAAGCTCTAAATGGTAGATCTTTATTTTACACAGGAGGCAACTGAGCCTTCTATTATATGAACTCCTCAAAATTTAAAAAATTTCCTGAAAAAGGGTAGTTTTCCATAAGTCATTTTTTACCATCTTCTTTTATTTTGATAAATGTGTGAAATTGAGGAGATATGCACAAGAAGGCAGGGCAAAGGGACCACTGTATGTTTCTGAGGGATGCCATAACAGAGTACCACAAACTGGGAAACTTAAACAACAAAAATTTATTGTGTCACAGTCATGGAGGCTAGAAGTCCGAAATCAAGATGTTGGCACAGTGGTTTCCTTCTGAAGGCGGTGAGGACAGATTCGTTCCATGCCTCTCCCCAAGTCTGATGGGAGAATCTGGTGGTTTGCTGGCAATCTTTGGTGTTCCTTGGCTTGTAGGTGCATCACCCTGATCTCTGCCAGCATCTTCACCTGGCGCTCTCTCTGTGTGCTCTGTCAAATTTTCCTTTTTTATGAGGCACCAGTTATATTGGATTAGTGGCCCACCATACTCCAATATGATCTCATCCTTATTACATCTGCAATGACCCTATTTTCAAATAAGGTCACATTCTTGGAGGACACAAATCAACCCACAGTAGATCACTCAGCAATTAACATTAAAAAACCAAAGCTCTTTAACTCTTTTACGAGGGAGACTCATTTTGTTCTGAAATTTCTGATCAAAGTGTTTGCATTAGGGAGTGTTACAGACTCTAAACTAAGATCCCCCTTTTGGGATAGGAACAGAGTTTCTTGGGGACAGTTTTGGAGAGAGGCATTAATGTTTGTGGTACTACTTTAGTCCTTGAAATAATTTGCATTTAAAAAATTTGTGATTTTTATTTTTAAGCATGATATTTAATAAAGATTTATTGGATCTTCTTTTGGTGATGTTGAGATATTTACTTTAATTTTGAAATAGGGAAAATTATATAGGAGCTAGGAAATCTGGGAATTATGTATAGATTCTAAAATATTTTGACTTTGTATTCCCCAGGGTTTCTTTTCTTGGAAACTTCAAACACACTAATTAGAGCAATTCTTCCTTAGCACCACGTCTCTGAGAACTTCCCTTTAAGCACTGTTTTACAGCAGATGGAAGGAATTGCTTGAAGTTCCCAGGCTGGAAAGCACACTGATTGCCACCGAAAATACTACGGCAACCAGTAGCTGCTCTTGCCAAGATCTGACAGGGAGAGAGTCTGGTTAAATGAGACTCATGTGTGATAGGAAGGAGATAAATATGTGAGATGGTACTTGTTTTTTAATATTTTTTTTCCAAATAGGAGGTCAAGAAAATACATTATTTCATTAAGTAATAGAGAACAAAATTCCAGAAAGTTATTGTACTATCTGTAATATCAATTTTTGATATTCATTGTAAAATCTGTTTTGCTTTTTGTTTAGTTCATTATTTTCACTTCAAAGCCCTTTGTTAGAGCACACAGAAAACCTCATGTCTATTGTTTTCATATTCCTCAGAGGGTCTTCCCTGCTCACCACCTTTTTGATCAAATCATTACACTCTTGTCTTGAAGTTTTCTTCTCAGCCACATCCTACAGTGGAATGTCCTCTATGCGCAGGACATGGTCCCATCCATAATTAAAAGATTTTCCAAAATTTCATCCCTCCCAAGAAACTTTCCCTGGAGTATTAGAAAAGTATCATTCTTTTTAATATTGAGATCCTTTTTTATATTTATTCATTTTCTGGACTCAATTTGTGCCTTTGATAACTTCAATCTTTTTTATTTTTTCTACATATAATGAAAATTAACAGTGGATTTGATTAACCTTGACAAAGCTAAATTTGGTAGAGTTAGATGGAATAGCATAGGTTTTGAGCAAATGGATGATAATATTAAATAGAACAATATTTGATTATTAGTAAGTTACCAACTTCTCAAAGCCTTAGCTTTCTTATCAATAAATTGAGAATAACAATCATACTTCCTTTGTAGAGTTGTTGTGAGGATTAGAAGAGAAAATGCTCATAAAATATTTGGTGCAAAGCCTGACAGAGTAAGTCTTCCAGAATGTCCTATAAGGGAAATAACACTTGACCTAGAGTCAAAACACCTGGGTCCCGACTGAGGCTAGTGACTGGGCAGGTCACTAGACTCCTAGAACCTCAGTTTCCTTCTATGTAAAATAAAAATTTAATCAGTTGTGTACTGATAAATGTTAAACCTCTGAATCTGGGAGTGGGGAGAGGCCCTTAATTGTAGCATTGCCAGTTTGCATGGTGCAATGACTCCCCTGTGGGCAATTTCAAACTACTAACATGATGCCACTGGATATAAAGTTGAGAAAACATATGCACAATCATCTAATCCACCACTTAAAATTCCTTCCACAAAGGGGAATATTTGTGTTTAAATGAGACTGCATAGTATTTGTGAAAGGACTTAGTGTAATAGGCATTCACTAAATATGAGTTTAGTTTTGCTTGGAAAAGTCCATTACGTGGGTAGAATTAGTGAAGATAGAATTAGTTCCGTGATGGAGAAAGCAGATCGAGTGTTTCCTTCTCCTCGTCATTTTTGGGAAATTTCAACAGCAAATACTTGGAGAGGCCAGCAGGCCACACTAACGCAGAAGTGGGACAGGAGTATCAAATCTCCATAGGGCATCTAATAGGTATCTCACATTTATCAGTACCCTCTCCCCACTCCACCTGTGTCTTCTCCAGTATTCCTCATCTCAGTACAGGTGCCACTGTTTGGGACAAAACCCTTGGAGACATGCTGTACTTCTCTTTCTTTCAAATCCCACATCCAGTCCCTCCACAAACTCTTTTGGCTCTGCCTTCAAGATCATTTTTATTTATTTTATTTTATTTCTTTAGGGACAGGGTCTCACTCTGTTGCCCAGGCTGGAATGCAGTGGCATCATCCTAGCTCACTGTAAGCTCGAACTCCTGGGCTCAAGCTATCCTCCTGCCTTAGCCTCCTAAGACCTAGGACTACAGGTGCTTGACACCATGCCTGGCTAATTTTTTTTGTTTTTGTTTTTGTTTTTTTTTAGAGCTTTGGTTTGAGGTCTCCCCAAGTTGCCCAGGCTGATATCGAACTCCTGGTCTCAAGGGATCCTCCTGCCTCAGCCTCCCAAAGTGCTGGGACTACAGGCATGAGCCACCAAGCCTGGCCTGCAAGATCATTTTTAATTTAATCGGTTCTCATCCCCCTCTACCCCAAGCCACTTTAACTGTTCTCCCTGCTGTTCTCCCCAGAGCTTCCAGAAGGATCCTTGTAAAATAAAAGGAAGATCTCATGATTCCCAACTCCCCTTTTTGATGTCTATATTCATGTCATTTTAGCATATTCGCCTCTTTGTTGTTTCTTACGTAACAGGCACACTTGCTCTCCAGAGCCTTTGACCTGCTGTTCCCTCTTTCCCCAAATCCTTGCATGGCTTATATCATTTCTTATGGCTCTTGGCCCAAAATTACCTCCTCAGAGAAGCCTTCCCTGACCACCCAGTCTGACATAGCTCCCCACATGAGTCTGTCCTCTTAACCCACTTTATTTTTCTTTATGGAACTTAGCACTGCTTGACATTAGAGATGATGTGAATCCATTTATCTAAGTTCTATCTCCTCTACTAAATAACAAACTCCATGAGGGCAGAGACTTAATTTTCATGACTGTGTTCCCAGAGCCTCACATAGAAGATTTCTTGGCATACAGAGGCACTCAATAAATATTCATTTAATGAAAGAATGAATTTTTGCAAATGTTCTGTATGTACTTGAAAAAAAATTTTGGTCATTTTTGTGTTGAGTTCTACATATATTCAAAAGATCAAACATTAATTATGTTGTTCAAATATTCTTTCCCTTTATTAATTATTGTCCAGTTGATCTATCAGATTTTTAATAAGTTATTTTAAAAATTTCCCACGTGATTATGGTTTTGTTAATTTCTCCTTGTAATTCCAGTCAATTTATGGGCTTAAGCCCATGTTGCTTGGTAGATACCGAGTCAATATTTACCTAGTGAATTGTTCATTTTATCATTAAGTATAGGATCATCTTTATCTCTAAAAATACTTTTTGCCTTTAAACCCATTTTGCTTGGTATTAATAATGCTGTTCCATATTTGGTTGGTATTTCTCATATATTTTCTCTTCCTCTATTTTCAAGCTCTTTTTAATCATGTTACTTTTATTGTGATTACTTATATAGTTAGATTTATTTTCATGATCTCATTTTGTGTTTCTATTTACTGTGATTTTTGTTGATCTTTCCCCATCTTTTCCTACTATTGAGTTTTCTTTAAATTCTCTTTCTCCCTTCAACTGGTTTGGAAATTATACATTGTATTTCAGTTCCTTTTTAAAATGATTATCCTTAATTTGATTGACATGAAATTCATCAGTGTTTCTATGCTTTTGTATAATATAAGGGTGGTGAGTGCTTTATTCTGATCACTTTCCCCTACTCTCTATAGTATGGTTAATTCATCTTTTTTTTAAATATACCCAAATTAGTAATTTTGTTTATATAGTCAATGTTCATTTAGATTTGATTTGTTTATTGATTTCTTTACTCACTGTTGCTTCTAGTTTTCCACTCCTTCATTTTGGATTCTTCCCCCCATCCCCCATATTTTAATACATTCTTTACATTCTCTAGTAGTTTATTTAGGAATGGCATATTAATAAGAAATCCTTTCAGTCTTTGTTTGAGAGTCTATTGATATGTATAGTACCTTAATTCTTGATTCATAGTTTAGTTAGGTGTAGAATTCTGTACCTAACCTAGCCCATTGAAGATATTATTTTGTTGTTTTCAGACTTCTTTTGTTATTGATGAGAAGTCTTCTCTTTTTCATTTTTGCCCCTATTTGTGCTTTCTCTGTGGTTAAGATTCTCTCTTTGTCTTCCTGTTTCTGCAGCTCCTTATTTAGTGTCTAAGCATGGATGTGATTTTGTTTTTCCTGCTTGGAACCTGGTTTACCTCCCCAACCTGAGGACTTAGGTTTTTATTAAATTCCGGACATTTCTTATCTTTCAAATATTTCCTCTCCCCATTTGCTGTAATCTTCTCTTTTAAAATCCTGTTAGGTGTGTTTTAGATCTTCTCATTCTATTTTCAAGCTTCTTTACCTTTCTTTCATATTTTCCATTTCTTTTTCTCTCTTTGCTGCATTCTGGGTGATTTCCTCAAATCTTTTATATACCTCTCTTTAGTTCTATGTAATCTACTCTTTAAGCCATCCATTGAGTTTCCAGTTTCAATGCCCATAGGTTTTTATTTTCAGAAGTTTCATTTTGTTGTTTCTTAAATCTGCCTATTTTATCATATGCTCTTTGATATTATAGTATATTTCATATTATTTCTATTTCCATTTGCAGAGTGCAGCAAATTTTCCCATCTGTTTGGTCTGCTGACTCTCCTTCATTGTGGCTTGTTTCCTTGTGTCGTTGCTAATTGTTGACTGTGAATATATCTTTAACAGGGAGTCCAGTGCTCCTTGGGTTGTGCATTGTTGGTGTTTCTACAGAGAGGTTTTGTATTTGCTTTTGTTGGGATTCTAAAAGTTGCTTGTGGGCTAATTTTTGGTCTTTGAATTCCTGTACCATACAGCTAGTATATCCTTTATTATTCTTTATATGCTTCTGGCTTAGGGTTTCAATTTCTCTTCAGAGATTTTTTTCCCCCATTAGAGACCTGGACAGATGGCAAGTTTTCTTGCCAATTTTTTCAGGTTAGTGGGAGGAATTTTTCCTGATTCCTGTTTTACTGATAGGGCTCAGCTTTAAAGAGGATACTCTATTGTAGCTTTCTGACCCCAAAATGCTGATGCCGTAAAAATTGTACCCACATGGACATTAAAACTTAATAGCTAAACCCTGTATCAGGGTTTTTGTGCTGCCATGGTGACAACTAAAGTTTACTTCTGTTTTGAGTTCCCATTTTATTTTGCACATCTGGGAGATTTCCCTCTATTATTACCATCCAATCTTGGCTGTTTATTAAAAAGGAAGTTTTATATTTTATCCAGTGTTTCTGTTTCGTCGGGGGGGATCTTTATGTCAACTTAGTCCATCTTGTTACTGAAAGGTCACTTCTCATATCTTCACACATTTCCTTGCCTCTATATTCTTTTCTCATGTCCAAATTTCTCCCATTTGAAAAAAGGTCATCTTCGTATTAAAATATCTAGATCTAGGTCTGGATGATTTCTTAGGAGAGCTTTACCAAATATTCAAGGAAAAATAATAATTTCACAGAACTATTTCCTAGCAATGGAAAAGAAGGAAACACTTTCCATGAAGCTAACATAATCCTGGTACCAAATATCTGATAAGGATACTACAACAAAGAAAAATTATAGGTCAACTTCCTTTATAAATCTAGATGCAAAAATTTCCAAATGAATATTAATAAACCAATCCAGAAATATATAAAAAGGAGCATATGTAATGGCCAAGTTGTTTTTATCCTAAGAATAAAAAGATTAATTTAACACTAGAAAATAAATCATTGTATCATATTAGTTGATAAAAGGAAGAAAATCATATGATCATCTCAATAGTTGCATAAATAGTATTTGATATAATTGTATATCCATTCATTAGCAGACAAATAAACAAATAAGTCTTAGCAAACTAGAAATATGCAATAAATTCTTTAATCTAAGAAATAACTTCTTCAAAAAAGTTAAAAATAATCATCACATCTGATGATTAAAGTTTTTACCTTTGAAGATAAAAATGGCATAAAAAAGTTTAACTCCATACCAACTACTCAATTTTCATTTCCAACATTCTTTACTTCTGATTTCTCTTTTTCTCATGATCAATCTAGATCAGTTTTTCTATTTCAAGGAGATTGCCTTTGATTTTCTTGATTGGTTTTTTGTTTTTGATTTTATTAATTTATGGCCCTATTTTTATTATTTCTTAGCTTCTCCTTTCCTTAGTTTTATTCTGTTGTCCTTTTCCTAACTCCTAAATTTAAATGTTTATTTTTACCTTTCTTATTTATAATGTAGATGTTAATAATTAAAAGCTTTTAACTTTAATTCATACATTTATTTTTATAAGCCACTTTAGCTCCATCTTAAAGATTTTGATCTGGTGTATTTCTATTGTCATTTGAACCTAAATACTTTGCAATTTCCATTATAATTTCTACTTTAACCATATCTTTTTTAAGATGCTGTTTTTTAATCATGGTGAGATATCACCTCACACTTGTCAGAATGGCTCTTATCAAAAAGATGAAAGTAACAAGTCTTGGTATTATGTGCAGGAAAGGGAAACCTTGTACACTGTTGTTGGGAATGTAAATTAGTAAAACCATTATGAAAACTGTGTGGAGGTTCCTCAACAGAACTCCCATATGATCCAGCAATCCCACTTGTAGATACATATCCTAAGGATTTGAGATCAGTATGTTGAACGGCTATGTACAGTCTCAAGTTTATTGCAGCATTATTCACAATAGCCAAGTTATGGAATCAACCTAAGTGTCCATTAATGGATGAATGGAAAAAGAAATGTATATATTTGCATAATAGAATACTATTCAGCCTTGAAAAAGGCTGGAAGGAAATTCTGTCATTTGTAACAACGTGGATGAACCCAGAGGAGATTATACTAAGTGAAATACTCCAGGCACAAAAAGACAAATACCACATGTTTTCACTTATATGTAGAGTCTAAACAATCAAACTCATAGCAGCAAAGAGTAGAATGGTGGCTACCAGAGCCTGGGTGGTGAAGGGGAATGAGAAGATGTTGGTCAAAGGGTGCAAGTTAGACAAGAGGAATAAATGATAAGTATTTGAAAAAAAACTCTTCAATGCTTAACAAATCCGGCCATTCTAAACTAAGTTATTTGCCCCCAAAGTCACTATTTTAATAAATATTTGATTGAAAAAAAGTGTAGTTTATAGTTTTCAAACATATATATTTAAAAAAAATACTGAGACTTCCTTAGTGAACCAATTTGATCAATGATTATTTTCTAAATATTTTGGGTGTGTCTGAAAAGCATGGATATTCTCTACCTATTGATGTGTAATTCTTTATATATATATATTTAGATTAACTTGTTAATTATATCATAAAGAGAAGCTATATAACAATGGTTAAGAACATAGGTTCTGAAGTAGACTGCCTGGGTTTCAACCCTAGCTCTACTACTTACTAGCTCTATGAACTAGGGTATCACTTCTCTGTCCTCCGTTTCTTCATCTGTAAAATGTGGATAATAATAGTACCTTCTCATAGGGTTGTTTTCAGGATTAAATTAATTAAGATGTAAAGTGCTTAAGATATGGCTGGAACATATTAAGTGTTGTATAATATGTCTAAATTGCTGTTCAAATCTATATTTCTAATTATTTTTATTTTCTTATCCTATCAGTTTGTGATAGAGATATATTAAAATCTATATATATTCTATATTCTATATATTCTATATTCTGTGTTTTTCTCCTTGTACTTTGGTCAGTCTTTATCCTCTATGTTGTAGAGCTATGATAGGTACATATAAAATTATTATAATATCTGCTTGGTGTATTTATCCATTTTTGTTATTACATGGTGATATACTTCTTAATCGAGGGCCTTTTCTTAATCCAGGTGCCTTTGTGGAGATGAGAAAAAGCCACACCCTGTGTGGCAGGCAACTTGGCCTAAGGCCTGCTGAAGAGGTTGTCCAGGATGGCTCAGAGACCTTTATGCCAAACAGCATCACAATTGGCCAGAACTTGTCTGGAAGGCTGTTTTTCATTGGTTTTCCACCAGAGGGTGCTGCTAGGCCTCAGGGTGCGGTGCTGGGTTAAGGCTCCAGAACTCCTCACTGTGACACCCTCATGAGCTGCTTGGACATTCCTGTAGGAAGCTGGGAACCCTAGCGCAAACAGCTTCAAGTATCACTTCATCAGCGGGCTGAGAACACAGCTGCTCTAAAAACCACATCTGCGGTTCAAGCTTGGTCTGAGGGCTGTGGCAGGCCAGGGCAGCCATACCTGATGAGTGGGAGGAGTATGGCTGCCCTGGCCTGCATACCCTCCTAGTCCAGGAGTCCCCATTATTCTTTGGGGGATAGTGGGGTTCCAACAAGCAGGGAATGTGAGTGAAGGGACTACCGATGAATGGAGCAAAGGAGAACCAAAGTTCTATCCCTGGCACGGCAGCCTTGGAAAGTATGGGCTTTATTTTTTTTTTTTAGAGGTGGGGTCTTGCTATGTTGCCCAGGCTGAAGAGCAGTGGCTATTCATAGGTGCAATCATGGCATACTGCAGCCTTGAACTCCTGGGCTCAAGCCATCCTCCCACCTCATTCTCCTGAGTAGCTGGGACTACCAGCGTGTACCACTATGCCTGGCTCGGTGGGCTCTTCTAGAATATTAAATCCACAGAACAGACAGAAAACACTCACAAATGAAGGATTGGCAGTGGAAGTCAATAAGACAGTGTGAATGGGTTCAGGAGATGGACCCTGGGGAGATTCTTTAAGCCAAATTTTTTACAGGGCATCCATGGTGAAATTCTGGGAGAAGAGATAATTGTAAAAGGTGGCAGCCAGTTCACTTTCGTACTATTCCCCTTTATACATGTATTCTCTCGTCACACTGACTGACATCAGGTTGCTGTTCATACCTTTCCTGCCACTGTGTCTTTACTCCCATCTTTCCCATGGCCTCAGGGCAAGATACTAAACCAAAAAAGGACATAGGCTTTGAGTTAGGTGAACATGAGTCCAAAACTGTTTTCTCCTAGTCATGGGAACTTGGACAATTTTTAAAATATATTTCCTCCATAATTTTGCCTCAGAAAAAAAAAAAGAAAAAAAAGGGAGGGGTGATAATAATATAATATCTCCCCCTGCAAATTTTTGTGAGGATTGAATGAAATAATAGAAGTACCTAGGCATAGCAGGTACAATAAATACTCCTTTCCACCTTTCTCTCCTTAGGTTTCTTTCTTTCTCTACCAATATTCTAAGTCAAATTTTTTTCAACACACACACACACAGACTCTCTCTCTCTCTCTTAATGAAAAGTCTCACTCTCTCTAACTACAAAATACATTCTGAATCTGTTTCCCTTTGTCTCTACTCCCATTGCCTAGTCACCCTCATTTCCCTTAAAGTCTCTGATAGCTTCCACCTGGTCTCTGCTGATTTGCTTCCATCCACATAATAGCCAGGGTAATCTTTGAACAGTGGAAATTAAATCACTCATCATCTGTAGATCAGAAACCTTTCAACAGCTTCTCATAGATTTTAAATAAAATGTAAAGTCCTTCCTGCGGCCTATGAGGCCCTATATGATCTGGCCCCTGAGTCCCTTTCTATTCCCTTTCTCTTTAGTACGTTCCAGTCTTCTTAGGAATTCTCTATTTATGTGCAGCTCATTCTCATTTGAAGGCCTTGTACTTGGCCATATTCTCTCTGCTAAGAATGTTTTTAGGTCTTAGCTCAGATGCCCATACTTCAAAGAGGTCTTTCTTGGCCACTTTATCTGAGGGTGCCTCCTTCTGCCCCAAATTGTTCTTTATCAGATTACTCTATTTCAATTTATTCAAAAACAATTGTTATTATCTAAAACTGTGTGGTCCCCAACTGCCAGGCTGTGGACCTGTAGCAGTCTGTGGCCTGTTAGGAACCTGGCCGCACAGCAGGAGGTGAGCTGCAGAGGGTGAGCAAGCAAAGCTTCGTCTGTATTTACAGCCACTCCCCATGGCTTGCATCTCCGCCTCCTGTCAGATCAGCAGTGACATTAGTTGCAGGAAAACAAGCTCAGGGATCCCACTGATTCTGCGTTATGGTGAGTTGTATAATTATTTCATTGTATATTACAATGTAATAATAATAGAAATAAAGTGCACAATAAACATAATCATCCCAAAACTACCCCTGAGCGACCCCCTGGTCCTTGGAAAAATTATCTTCCATGAAACTGGTCCCTGGTGCCAAAAAGGTTTGGAACTGCTGAAAAATGATTATTATATATGTATAAATGTATATGGTTATTTATTGTTTTCTTCCCCTAGAGTGTAAGTTTCATCTATTTTGATCACTGATGTGTTTGTAACTCTTCAAATAGTATCTGGTACATGGGAAAATGCCAAAATATATTGGCTCAATGTGTGAAGGAGTAAATGAATGGATATTATTTTCTTCATGAAGCCTTTCAGAGTACTCCCACTGTAGGTCATTCCTCCCTCCTTGGAGTCCCCATTGTATTTAATTTACATTTCTTACTATATTATCATGTTCCTTGCATTTTAGTTGTTTAGGGATCTTCTTATGTATTCTTACTAGACTATAGGGGGCTGGAGGGCAGAACTGGAGGGCAAGTGTTCCATAAATATTGGTTGACTTGATAAATCAATTACAAAAGATAAAATCACCCTTATTTGAAATGCAGATAGAAGAAGCAGAGCTGAAGTGCTATGGCCTGACTCACCCCTTCTTCTCAACAGCCCTTGGCAATTGCGGCATTTGGATTGTGGCTAGGCTTGTTGGAAGATACTACATTCTTCATATCTGCCCTCAACATGCCCATGGTGTTTTCTCAGCCCTGTTAGGTTTGTAAAATGAATTCATCCTTTATTCACTCATACACAGGATCTTAGGAAAACCACCAGCTTATGACTTTTTTAAAAAAGTTCTTTTAATTTTATAGCTGACGTACTTTTGAAGCCAGGGGTTTACAAGTTCTGTACTTGGTGACATTCATGATTTAAAAGCTTTCCTATTGTCTTTAAAGATTAATTTTTGACTCAATAGGTCGAGAGCCAAAATTTGCTAGACACCTTCATGAAGTTTTTTTAAAAAAATTTAATCCTCATAAAAAATCTATGAAGTAGCTGTTATTTCTGACATCTTGTAGATGAAATCATAGAGGTTAAATAGCTTGTCCAAGACTTACTCAGGTAGTGGAGGTGGGATTCAAACCCAGGTATTCTTGCTTCCAAACTCATAACTCAAGGCTAACTCAACAGTGTTCCTTGGAACTCTATTAACAGATAGAACAGAACAGAAACACTACTGACGGCCATGGCTAGAGATTTAGTAGCACAAATTATGTCTGTTCCTGAAAGGCTATGGTTATATTGGAAGAAAAATGTAGACATAAACATAACTTGGCTGGAACCTGTTTTTGGTATTGTCTGTGATTATAAATGCTTGAGAATGTTGTTTTTTCTCTGCTTCCATCTTGCCATGTGAACACATTTTCGCTGTTTTAACTATAGAAGTAATGTGAGTGTATTGTGCAGATGGGGAGAATTGTGGGAAGGTCAGTTATATATGGCTGTTGAATTTTGCTTCCCTCCCTGCCTCTTCTGTGATATTTCCTGGAATGTTAAGACAGGGGCATTATCATAAATTGATTATTCTATTAGATTTTATCCTGACCAAAGGATGAAGGGTAGTGTAAAGAGGGTCCTTTATTAAGATACGGGAGGCAAAATAAAGAAAAAGAAAAAAAAAATAAAGAGGGTCCTTTTGCATATGTTCTATATAGATTTGGGGAGATTTAATAGAAATGATATACTTCAAAAGAGATGATTTTCAGCAGCTACTCTTCAAGGTCAAATGATACCTTTTTCTGTGAAGAGCAAAATTAGAAAACTATGCTTTTATTGCAAATGCTTAAGTATTATTTTTATCTAAATTTAAATTTACTAACTTGAAATTTTGAAGGCATGAAATATGATTTATTCATCTTTACATCTCTATCTTTTGTCTTAGTACATGGCAATACTAAGGATTCAATAAATGTTTTTGAATGAACAGATGAAATAACATTGTTTTAGTATCTTGGATATGGACTTTTGTCTATAACCCACCAATATTATCCCATAATTTGGTTTGTATGAAATAATTTCTGTTACATGTTATAGACAGTGGGATGGGATTGTGAATATGGAAGATTCTTAAACACTACAACTAATGAAACACAGCAGAGTAAAATGATACAGAAAGTATCGAATCAGGTTGTTATTAACAACACCAATTTTCGTTGTACCTTAATAATGAGAAAGTAACAAATGATAGAATGCCAGTTGATATTCGGAACAGATAATTCTTCTTTTCTTTAGATTCTACTTTTTCCCTATTGCATATTGATTTCTCCACTTAAAGTAGAAAGTGGATATGGAACTAGGACAAGGAGCCAGGAAAAGTTTTCCCAAGCAAGGGCACTGTCATAAGACCTGGGTGAAGGGGAGAGGTATAGCTGGGGAGAGTGGGGGGTGCCAGGGGTTGGGGAAGGGGGCAGAGGTAGCGTGTTCCAGACTCAAAGGAAAAAGAGATGGCGAAATTGGATTCCCCACATCCTATGATATAATGTATTATATTACTATCATACTGTAATTCCTATTTTCTTAATATTGCCGTTCACACATTATAAGCTCTGTAAAGGAAAGGACTTTATCTGTCTCATTAATTGTTGCATTCTGTGCACCAAATACAGTATAAAGCATAGAACAGGCACTCAGTAAATATTTATTGGATAAATGAATGCATGAGGGAATAAGTAAATTATTGTCACACAATGACTCTGCCTCTATGAGATGAGTCCATACACTCAAAGGGGTTAGAGGTGTGTGTGGGTGGCGGAGCTGTTTTTGTTGCTGTGTGAGCTTCTGCTGGGGCCCAGTGTAGATGTACTGAAGATGTTTAGACTTGTGATCTTATTATTAATAATAGTCAAGTGTCTCTCTCCTGAGAGCTTACCTGCCCATCTCATTTTCCTGGTCACTTTATTCTTTGGTTTTTGTGTGTCTACAGTCATGAGCCTGTTAACTCTTGTGGTGTTAAACAGTGGTATCACAGCCAGCTCCTTCACTTGTCATCTTTACTGCTGCCTGTTTGCCAGCACTTTCATTCTCTATTAATTTCTCCATCAAAGAGTCAGAAAACTAAAGAAAACTAAATGAAATATTGCCAAAATGACAATTGTACTTTGTCTACACTAGTAAACCATTTTATGGTTTAGGAAGTAGATGCTGTATAAAAGTACATGTTACTATGTGAAAGTGTATGAAAGATGGCTAAATGACAACTCTGCTTTGTCTAGACAGGTAAACCATTTGGTGGGATAGGAGGTGGATACTTTGGCACAAAACAGAATTTTTGGATAATTTATCCATACATGACTTATGGTTATGACTATGACCATAATTTTTGGATTAATTTTAAACATTTTATTAATAATAATCTAATATAATTAATATTTAAAAGATTGTTAAATTGAAGCATTTTAGCACAAGAGAAAGAGTAATGCTAAATGTGAAGGCATGTCTTTAACTGGTATCTGCCTTTAAAATTGACCATGTACAAAGGATAATTTCCTGGCCTGGGTCACTCTATTTAAACAGCCTTGCAGCAGGCATTCTAGCTTTACCAGTTGTAGGGGACAAGAAGAATTTCCATGTAGGATACTTTGTGTGATTTGCACTCTAGGGAAAAAAGAGGCAAAGAGTGTTTCAGAACAATGATTTCCTCTGTTTCTATGGGAAGACTTAAACTCTTACCTACATTTCAATTCTGTCTGGAAAGGAATAACTGGCATTATTGTTCCTTTTTAAAAGGGTCTGCTTTGGTAAGTTTTAAGATCTCCCTGCACTTAAGAAAATAAACTATAATCATTTGTTTCAATGAAGTCTTAGTTTCTGCAGGAAAAGCTTTGCAAAAGTCATGTAGGACTCTCATTTACAGATGCCAGAGTGTTTGTGTACTTGAGTGCATATCTTCTGGGTACTTGTAACTGGCATTAAGGTGCTCATATTTTGCTTGAACTCTGCTGTAATTAAAGTGAATGAAATTTGTGCTTGTGTTATTTTAGGTTAATCCTGAAACTTGAGCTCTGATAGTCATGGTTTCTAATAAGTCAAAAAAGTGGGGAAGCCAGAAGTAGCCATGCTATCAGTCTATCAATAGACTAATCAGAGGAGAAGGAAATTTTACCCCTTTTAGGAGGCAGGCTAACAAGGCAGGGTAGGTAGGTGGATTTCAGCAGTATTGACCATAAGCATATGACATGTAATTAAATGAATCCATTTTAACATTGGCTGGGATAATAAAAGTGTCAACACTAACCTAAAGGACCGCCCCCCCCCGCCCCCGCCTCCAGCCTAATTTGAAAGTTTTTAGTGTAGAAGAGATTTAGATGTTGGTTAAGATCACAAGATCCCAGGCATTTTAATACTGAAGATGTTTATGCAAAACTTTTAGACTTTTAAAGCAATTTTTGTTCTTTTGTCTAATGTTACTGTCCATGATCTTTTTATTTTCCCCAAATCATAGAAGTTTCTCCCTTGGCTAACTTATTTGTCCCTTTATTTATACCCACAGCTCTCATAACCCCAAGGTTAAGGAATAGCATTAGGGGTGTGAGAAGAACAGAGGAGATCTGTCCTCTGGGTAAGGTAGTCTGGAAAAGCCCCCAAACCCAGGGACACTGGTAAATTGAGCATGCCTGGAGAGATTCTATTTTCTGCAGCAAAATGTGAGGGAGGGCTGCTACCAGATATGGGGGCAAAGGCACAGAGGCACATCCTGACATTGAAGCAGACACCTGAGAACCAGCACTGCAGCAGCCAGAGACAGGCTGACAACTGCAAAGGTGGATTTAGGCCTAAGGGAAAATTCCAAGGGTGGAGTTGGGGTCAGGAGCTGGCAGAAATTAAAGAGAAACAGAGGCAGATTCCAAAAATGAAAGTTGCTGAAAGGATCTGCTTGAGGGAGGATCAAAATAATCAAGCTGAAGGTAGAGACAAAAAAGATTTTATCTAAATTGATGTCTTTTACTGGTATTTCTTCCCCTTACTGAGAGCTGGCTCCTTATATTAATTAGCTTTTGGAATAAGCTAATGGTAACTCTTCCAGGAACTTCATAGTGTCTCTTCTTAAATGCCTAGTAAGAAATAAAGATCAACATCACATTTTAATACAGGTTCTGTCATCTAATATATTGTAGAATAAAACAATGAAACATATTTTTTAAAAATACTCTGCCAAGTGCTCATGTGCATTATCTCATTTAACTCTCACAATTTTGGCATGGGGTAGGTACTTATATCCCCATTTTACAGATGGGAAAGGTAAGGCTCTGAGGGGTGGTATAAATCACCTAAAGTCATTCACACTTAGTTTTCTCTGTTGTTCAATTACTTATGTTCTAAATTATATGTGCTATAATATTTTTAACATTCTTTATAATTAAAAGCTTAAATTATACAAGACAGTGTCACCTAATATGAAGACTAACTGTATGTAATTGACTCTGCAAGTTGTTTGGGACCCAGGAGCTGGATGTTAACCCTATGATAGAGTCCATGAGGATATAGGTCCTCATCCTTCTCAGGGAGGAAGCCAGTGTCCTGAATGAAGAACAAATGCATACAATTAAAGAAGAGTTTACAGCTCTCTTAACCAACTTCTTGAAACAGCTCACGGAATTCTATAAAAGAAATTCGGGATAGATAGGTATATACCAAAATGCTATGTTAATGGAAATTTTGAGAACAGAAACCTATGTTATTTTCTACTTCTATTCATGGTGAACTAGAGGGTAAGGGAGAAGAAAGGTATGCATGTTTCAACATTACAAATAGGTTCAGTAAAGAGTTCCATAAACTCAAAGCTGAGGGATCCATTTCCAGTATTTCTGTAAGAAGTTAGGGTAATAGTGGTTAATATTTCAAGATGGTGTTTTTAAAGCAACTATTGCATTTTATATAGCATTCATATCTGATGCTATTTTTAGGAAGTGCTGCATTATTCTTTTGACCCCTATTGATAGTTATGTGCTCTTCATTATTGTAGTATGGATTTTCTTTTGAGCATCAATCTATCAGGCAGTATCCGTAAACATGCTTCCTGACTGATGGATCTAGTATTAACATAAAAGCAGGGAATGTAAATATACACTGGTGGAACTGTTTCCTTGGACGGGATGTTTCTCCCCTGGTCTTCTATTATTCGCTTATAGAAGTGATGCTATATTTAGTGCTGACAACTACCAATGATCTTGACATGTGTGAAACTCAAATATATTTGAATAGTCTGTATAAAATAGTAAGTAAGTAACTTGATATAAGGGAATTCAATTATAGCATTTAATTTTAATGAGAACAGATTGAGCAACATTTAATATTTTTTAAGCTTAAAATGATACTTCATAGATACATCAATCATGGTGTCTGCCACATGCTCAGACCTTTCTATGTGAATCCTCCCCATTCATAGACACTGCTTGCAGAGCAGCCCTATGCAGCCTCATTTTATTCTACTCACCTTCCCCTGTCTTGCTGTACCACACCTGATTGGAGCAGGGATGGTAACCTGGTCCAAGGGCAGTGAATTCATGGCCTCTTAGTAATCCGTGACTTGGCATGGCACCAAATGACAATCTGGACTAGTCAGATTCTCTCTTGAGAATTTAAACTGGGAAAGATGGACAGAATTAAGTATGTAATAGTCATTAATAAACTCTAAAGATCGGAAAGGGATAAGCCATAAAGTAAAGACAGTCATGAGAGGAATAGTGAGTCTATTCTGTAAGTGTCATGGTAAACTAAAGTTATAAGGAAGCTATACTAGAATATCTTAAAAGCATGAATGAGAGAGAAAGAGAGAGTTGGAAAAGTAAGTTGCCAATAGGAAGCAAAGCTGGACATTTATAAAAAGGAGTATTAATACTGACATATGATTTAAGATAGGTGAATGATAATAATAACAATAATAGCTGATATTGCCAAGTGCTCTCTAAATACTAGGAACTACCCTAAACATTTTACGTCTTTGATTTCATTTAATCTTCTCAGCAAACCCCTAGAGATAGGTACTACCAGTTTCCCTGTTTTACAGATGAGGAATCTGAGTCACCAAGATGAGGAAACTAAGGCATAGAGAGGCATGAGAATGTGTCTGAGTCCATACATCTAGTAGAAGGATAATTAGAGACTGGGATACAGTAGTTTAACTTCAGAACTTTCTTTTCTTTTTTTTAAATTTTAATAGACTTAGGAGGTACAAGTGGTTTTTGGTTACACGAATGAATTGTATAGTGGTGAAGTCAGGGTATAGGATAGGTAATTAGAGCCTTCATTCTTGAACAATGACACAGGAGAGCAGTTGCTCTCAAAAGGTGGTCTCTGGACCAGCAGCAGTAGGATCAACTGGGAGCTTAGTAGAAATGCAAATTATCAGGCTCTACTTAAGAAACTCTTTGGGTGGGGCCCAGCAGTCTGTGTTTTGACAGCCCTCCAGGTGATTCTGATTCTCTCTACAGTTTGAGAACCTCTGAGGTAGAGCAAAGGCCACAGTCTCCTGCTGTTCCAGTTCTTCTCATCTCTGTGTAGCCCATTTCAAAAAGCTCCTCCTCTTCCTGTGGCCTGGATTGTTCAACTACTTCTGGGGTTCTGTGTACCCATATCCATTTTTTGTTTTTTGATTTTTTTTTTCTCCCACCTCCATCCCCCCCACCAAACCCCCATATCCTTATAACTATAGCCAGGTATTTGAGGTAGAAGGGCTATGTTTGTTACTTGCAATTAAAAGACATAATTAAAACAAACACTTTGGACAACTGGAATATGTTTGCTTTAATGAGGTTTACTAAACCACAGCAAGGTTCTATTTCTGGAAACATGATAGACTAGAATACTAAGACCAATCCTGCCGCTGAAAACAGCTAAAAAATTCGGTGATGAACACCTATGTAATCTTAAAAACACCAGAAAGTTAAAAAAATAATAAGGAATCACCTGGCCAAAATCTCAGAAGAAAATGACAACTCAGAGAGGTTGGTGGAACATCGAAGCCATTTCTGCATGAGGACATTCACCAGTTATTACTCTAGGCTGTAGAACCTGACCAACTTGAGCCCAGGGCCTACTACCCGTGGTGGGGAGTCCAAGAAGAGACGTCCTCCCTGCATAAAGCTGAGATCCCAAGGGCTCTACTGTCAAGATAAGGGTGAACCAGAAGTAAACTCTCCCCACTTTCCCATGCTTAGGGGGGACTGCAAGAGAAGTCACTTTAGTGTTGAGCAAAAGATGGCCCACAAAACAAACCAAATGAAATAAATCTTTGAGAAGTTGTAGCCAAACACTGGTTTCCACAATGATTTACTGCTTAAATACACCTCACCAAAACAGTTCAAGCAAAGGTAGGTGTGGATTTAGTTTAAGATGGTCCTGAACTGATAATGCTCCTATGTGTGTCTGGTAGAAGCAAATGCAAATCCTAGACCTCCAAGAAATTCCCACAAATAGTGCTATGAGTAACATGGACAAATCACAGTCAAATTTAACCAAGCACACAAGGAATCTAGGAACCAAGTGTAAGAACAGAAATAACCAACCACCGAAATAGACCCACAAAACTTAAGATTTTATAATTGGCTGATTATAAAACAAGATCTTCAATTAAAAAACATAAGACAAGCTTGAAAATATTTTAAGGAACAGGAAACTAAAATCCTAGCAGATCTGAGAAAAAACAGAATTTAGAGAAGTCATAAAAAATGAAAAAAATTAAACCAAGGGATTGAAAATAAAGGATTAATGCACACTAGAGGTAGTATTTTCTACTCTGAATAACTTCATTTATTTCTAGATAACAGTAAGTTTTGTGAGATATATTTTATGCAGTAAACTTTAGATTTAAATTTATTTGAAATTAATGAATAAATAATGCTTCAATTAATATTTTAAATTCTAAATTGTCAATATATAAAGGTGATTTAATATGCATTAAACTACATTAAGTTTGTATTTCAGTTTTCACATCCAGCTGAAATACAGATATAAATGATATGCAAGCTTTCCAATAAATTGAGTCAGGGCCTAATATTGATCTCAATTATATGAATATATTATGAACACTTGTGTCTTTTCAGAGTAAATATTTCAATTAAATGGAGTCAGTTTTCCATTTCATTTATCAATTTTAATTAAAGTGGTTAAAGGGTATAAGTAACTGGAATAAATGCAAAGATAAGACAACAGTGACAATTTTATAGGTATGCAAATGGAAAAGTTTCTGGGCTCTGCTATCACACAACTGATTCAACAGTAACACAATCTGTGTTCCCCAGAGAATAATTTCAATTTTCAGCATTGGTAAAACTTACAACTGAGGCTTAGTGTGTAGAAAGGATAGAACCACTGTGTTCTAACTGTGAATAAAGGTATCTGTAAATGTTGGATATATAATATCCAATTCATCCCTAGAGATGCTAATTATTCTTTAAGAATGTGGTAATGAGGTTAAACGTACTGTTTGCCAGTAGGCATAACAGATCATATTTCATATCGCTCATTTAAATCAGGGAATTAATTTTCATTACAAGATAAAGTCAATGATAGAAATGGAGGCAAACTATGGGGAAAGTAAAGTTTAGCAAGTCCAGGCAATAAGCTACACAATAGTTGGCTCTTGAAATGCTGATCTCATTTACTTGCAGTCAGACTTGTTGAAAGATGGCTAT
>CM052450.1:6388982-6420308 GCA_028533085.1 Varecia variegata | reverse complement strand
AGAGCAAGTAATAAGACCAGCCCAGATTAAAAGGGAGGGGAAATAGACTCTGCTTCTTGATGGGAAGCAAAGTCACATTTCAAAGGGCATGCATATAGATCATTGTGGCCATTTTTGCAATTTTCTTCAGCAGGGAAGTAAGATTTTATAGTGAGGAAGAATGAACTTCAGAAGACTGATTCCATCAAACATCAAACACGCTGCCATTCTCTCAACAGAGAAAGGCCTGGAAAAGTAATGTGAAGCTTGATAGGAACTGTGTTTGGGATGAATACTGAAGAGAGGAATAAACACGGATTTAGACTTTTTCAGAGAGAATGTATATTAAAGTTATTCTCAACAAAAATAAATTATTTGACTTTAAATTAGATGAAAGTGTTTAAGACAACAATTGGATAATCGCAATACGGAGAAAATCAAGTAGACTGTATAAAGGTTTTAAAAGGAAGAGAAAGGCAACATATGAAGAAAAAGAAACCCCAAAATATAACATATAGCTATCTATGATTTTTTTGTCATGAAGAAATGACAAAGCAGTAGCTTCATTTTTGACTACCTAAATGCAATAAGAATTTCTGAGAAACCTGATCTTTTTGCACTTGTAAACAGTCTGGGCAGCAGGGGGAAGGAAAGGAAGTAATGTCTCTTTCACCCTACAAACTGCTTCTAAGTTATGGCAGTGTGGGATTGTGCCTTACCCTTTTCCAGAATTTATACTCTTTCTGTGCCCATCACTAATATTATGTGCCCATCACTAATATTCACTTGTTTCGCTAGTCATTTAGCAGGAACTATCATTTTATTCCAGCTGACTGGAAAGGAAACAAAAATAAAAGAGACCTTTAAGGCAGTATTTGTGGTCACCAGGCTATTAGTTAAAGGCAATGCGATCATGCCACCCCCAGCTCAGCCCAGGTGCTCTTACTAGCTCCTTCTTTCTTGGTACCTGTGGCAGTTTTATGTCACAGTTTTATGTAGCTGTCAAATGAAGCTAAACAGAAACCTAAGGGACAGAGGGGACAGGGTCCTATTATAATATTGTTATACAAATCCCACTTGGGAAATAAGATTTAGCAATGTGTTATTGGGGCACTAATTATATCTGTTTGATTTTTAAGAGATTGGTTTTATGTGTGCTCAAAATGGGGAGGCTCCAGGAACTACGGCATTCCAGAATACTGACTCCCCTACACCATGCCCAACAGGATAAAGTAGTTAAGGTTCTCTGCAAAGGACAAGAGGGGTCAGTAAAGTTTGGCAGGTAACGCAGGTGCTTTTTAGCTTGATCAGACAAGGTAAGTGGTTAGATGCTGAGGCATTCCACATGAGTATGGGACATACCCTCTTCATCATTGGGGGTGAGGTGTGAGGAGGGATTTGTGTAGTCTCCAGGAAGGCACATGTGTAACAGCCCCTCTGAATCATGCAGATCATTGGAAATTATCAATCCTTTTAACATTTTGATGATTTGATAGTGATATTGCTGACTTTTTGTTTGTCACACTGATTTTTCCTTTTTGGGCTTATTTGACTATTAAACAAACATTTATAAACATTCAATAAGATACATAATTTTTTTCAGATTATTTGGCTAATTATTACAGAGAAATACTTTTAACTGACTGACTGGATTTAGTCCTTGATTGGACTTGTCCCAAATTATTGAAATTTGGGATAAATATTCAAATCAGCTCAATTCGGTTCAACAGCCCTGCATTTAGAACTGTCCTGTTATGTTCTAAGCACAGTGGTAAAACCTGTTCATAGAGATAGAGATAATTCATCACCTTTAGTAGCTCACTACCTAGCTGGGCAGAATCATGAATAAAACTATAATATGTTACATTAAGTGCTTCAATTAGAATTATATTTTTATAAGTGCTATAGGAGTACAGCTGCTAGACTAATTTTTTTTTTCATGGGAGAGTAGGAGTCACCAAGAAAGAAATAATGCATGGGAAGTGAGAGGGCCCATAGAAAGATTAGGAGTAGGAGTAGTGAGGTCATTCCAGGCAGTGGAATTAATACAAATAAGTCAACCAATGCATCAAATGGCTTGTCTAGTTTGAGGATCAACAAATAATTGGGAGTGGCTAAAGAATAAGGTAAGCAGGGTAGCTGGAGTTGAGGCCATAGAAGTGGGCAAGGGATAAATCATTAAGGCCGTTATATAGCAGGCTGAAGATTTTCAATTTAGTCCTGTGGGTGAGGAGGAACCATCAAATGGTTTTAAGTTGGAGAGTTATTTGACCAGATTTGTCCTTTAAGAGATAACTCCCCAAACTGGAGGAAAGCCTAGGAGGTTGCAAATATAGTGAGAGAGTGACCACTGAGATATTCAGGTGACAGTGGAGACGGCGCGAAGAGAACAGATTCATGAGGTACTTCATAGTAGGGACAGGAACTGTTGGCGACTGGACATGAGCAGTGAGCGAAGTGTCAAGGTGACTCCAGGGTTCTTAGTTTGGGCCACTGAATATCCAGACAGTCATATGTTGATCCATATTGGGAACTGAGAAGGAGAAATATATTTTTGGAGGTATGGAGTAGAAAACAATTTTGGTTTTGGACATCGTAGTGGTTGCTATTGATTGACTACCCAACATTCACTTCTTACCTTCTTTATAATGTTAAGAGAAGATGATTGTCATCGTCCTTTTGTTCTGAGATGACAGAATACCACAGATTGGGTAATTTACAAAGAACAGAAATTTATTTTCTCACAGTTCTGGAGGCTGAGAAGTCTGAGATCAAGGTGCAGCATCCGTAAGGGCCTTCTTGCTGTGTCCTCACATGGGGAAAGGCAGGAGGGCCAGCAGGGGTGAACGTTGTGTCCTCACATGGCAGAAGAGCAAAAGAGCAAACCCACTCCCATGAGCCCCTTTGACTGCCCTCATGACCTAAATACCTACCTGAAGACCCCACTTCTCAACGCTATTGCACTGGGGATTAAGTTTCCAACACATGAACTTTGGGAGACACATTCATACCATAGCAGTGACCCTCATTTATATTCTAAGGGTAGAATATGGTTAGTCCAAGCCAGTAGTTCTCAAATGGGAGTGATTTTTGCCCGACAGGGGACATTTGGCAATGGCTGGAGGCATTTCTGGTTGTTACAACTGGGGAATGCTTCTGGCATGTAGTTTGTAGAGGCCAGAGATGCTGCCAAACATTCTACAATGCATAGGACAGCCCTCTAAAACAAAAAATTATCTGACCCTAAAGGTCAATACAGTTGACCTTAAGCAATATGGGGTTTGAACTGGGGGTGGGGGGTCCACTTATATGCAGATGTAATTCCACCTCTGCCATCCCTGAGACAGTAAGACCACCCCTCCTCTACTTCCTCCTCCTCATAAGACTACTCAATGAGAAGATGCCGAGGATGAAGACCTTTATGATGACCCACTTCCACTTAATAAATAGTAAATATATTTTTTCTTCTTTTTGTTTTCTTAATAGCATTTTCTTTTCTCTAGCTTTACTTTATTGTAAGAATACAGTATATAATACATATAAAATACATGTTAATTGACTGTTTATGTTATCAGTAAGGCTTCTGGTCAACAGTAGGCTATTAGTAATTAAGTTTTGGGGAAGTCAAAAGTTATATGTGGATTTTTGACTCCATGGGGGATCGGCACCCCTAACCCCCATGTTTTTCAAGGCTCAACTGTACTTGCAAGGTTGAGAAATCCTAGTCTAAGCTAACTATGGTAATCTCATTCCATTTGCCAATGATTGGTTTAGGAATGAGGATGGATCTAATTGCATGGGACTTTTATTAATAATATAAAGATTTTCTCTTAAAGGAAGTGATACACTTCTTTTTATGGATGATGTCATGTCTGAATATGACATGTGGAACTGTTGCATCTATTTTGCCATCAGCTTGAGGATGAAGCCAAGATGTAGAGGAGGGCACAGCCAAAAAAATGCAGAGAAGGATTCAGAGCTTTGATGTACATCTGAACACTGCTCTACCTCTTGTTATGTGAGTCTGTAAATTTACTTTTGGTCTAAGATAGAATGAGTAGAGTTTTCCTATTTGTAACCAAAAGCATCCTAACTGATTCTGCCATGTTGGATTGCTTGTGGCTGATTCAAAATGGTAGTGTTAAGTGTTGAATATGTGGCACTGGATTTTAGCAAAAAGGTTAAGACTGGAGTTAGAGATGCGAAAGATTTTATAGGGAGGTGACAGGTCCAATTATGCAACTGATGATCTAAGCCAATCTGCACTTGGAGAGCAAGAAGAAAATGCAATAAACAGTAGAATCTTAGAGCTCTCAAATTGTGGGTATGAGAAGAAGATGTATTGAAAGACTTGTTGAAAGGAGTCAGAAAGGCTAAGTGTGGGACCTAGTAAGCAATATGGTCTGATAGAGACAATTTACTGTCTACTGAAAAGTTGTGCATTTTATTCCATACCATAGGCTAATCACTGGGATGCAGATGCTCAACCAGAAACTACCTTTCCCAGATCCTTCTAACCTCAAGAAAGTCTAATGGAAAAGAATTTGTTTGTTATTTAAAGTTGGGAGGCTGGGATTGAGCATATATCCTAAACAGAATGTAGTGGAAGAGGAACATTGATAAAAGAAATGGAAGATGCCATTGATGGATGGCTTTGGAAAAGATGTGAAGGGCTGCATTTTAATTCACTTAAGGAGGGTATATCCTTGGAAAGGAGAAGCAATACTACCACCAGTTTGTCTACTATGGGAGGAAAGGTGGGAAAAAAGGATATAATACAAATGAAGGCAGTTCATGGCTAATTTTCTTTTTTTCCCCCTGACAGTCATTTGTTGAGAATGAGGGAGTCTAGTGCTTGGTGTGAGTGATAAAGGTTTGGAATAACTACTTTTAGGCAATGGAAAAGGGAACAGAGGAAAGATAAATGAATGGATTGCTGAACAGTTGGAGTTGAATCTCATGCATTTGTGATGATCCAATTAGCATATTTATGTGATTCCCCTGGCAGTGCTCAGTGACCCTTGAAAGGAAATAGATTTGCTAATCCAAGCTTGGAATTTGAGAGGAAGAGTGGAGTAGAAGGTAAACTGGGAATGTAGTAACTGAAAATTGCTTTAGGAATGTTATTGAAATTATCGAGCATCACATTGTCAGTAGAAATAGTCATATAAATTTGGAAACTTAGAGAATTGAAGAAAATATTAGAAATTATAAGGGTTAGAATGAATCAGTAGCCCTCAATTAGTCTTCTTTCAGGAATGAAGTTTGGGGATGGGCAGGGCTTGAACACTTATTTAAAAATGAGAGTGATGTGGGATAAATTGTGACTGAAGGCAACAAATTACTTCTTGGATGTTGTCTATTTTGCAAATTCATAGCATTTTGGTATAGAAATGGAATTACCAAAATTCACCCACTTTCTAGATAAAGAATCTGAGGTTCAGAGATAAGGGCAGATGCTCAAGGTCAAATAGGTTTTTAATGACTAAACTGAGATCATCACCTGGATGTCTTTGTTCTCAGTTGAATGTGCTCTTCTTCAAGCGGTTTTGGAGTATGTGAAAGAAAGTTGCTTGTAAAAAACTTCAAAAAATGAACAAGAAAAGGAATAAGTGAGTTGGGTGTGGTGGGATATGCCTACAGTCCCAGTTACTCAAGAGACTGAGGCAGGAGGATCGCTGGAGCCCAGGCATTCAAAGCTGAGTGCACCACGATAGTGCTTGTGAATCTGCACTCTAGCCTGGGCAACATAGCAAGATCCCTTCTATTAAAAAAAGGAGTAAGTGAGCATCTTCAATTAAACAAATATTATAAATGCCTCAGTTGACCTGGGGAATTATTTTGAAAACATTTTTCTATCTACCATTTTATGCAAGTTCTAGAAGGTCAGTTACAACTATATAGGCAGACTACTATGGTTTGGGAGGGACATATTTGCAGGGAATCTGAATAAACACCAAGCGAGGCACTTGTTCAGGAGTCAAGTAACAAGGTGATAAAAAGTCACTGGAGGGAAACAAAAGGGGACTTGATGTAACTAATTGATTGTGAATGCAGCCTGAAGCATGCAAATTGGGGGAGACCATCACAGTCCACTGGCTAAATATGTGCTTTTTAATCAAGAGGTTAGTGTTCATGTGAGTCCTGTTTCTCTTTTGAAAGGAGCTTATTCATTGGGGGAGTTATTGGGAACATGTGTTTACTGGGTTGGGATGGTGAAAGCTTTAACATTGTTGAAAGAGGTCAGCCAGTGGTACTTACTCAAGCTCTGCTGTACCTTTTGGTAATTGACAATGTTGCTAATAGGAGTGGGATGTATAGAGAAGTTGTGCTTTCTCCATTCATGTTTTATTGACTGTTCTATATGTTGAAATGTACTAAAAAGTCTGGGTTTGTTTTTATATATGACCCAAATCATGGCTCAGAGCGTATAGTTTAGTGGGTGATAAGCCACTGGTGTTTCCTGTTTATATTTATTATTAGGCCTAGTTTATTATTTTCATATTTAAATTCTTTGTAAGCTCACTCCAGTTTTCTTATCAGAGATTTTTATGAACCTTTAAATTATCCCCCTGTGCACTTAATAATTAGAGGGTGTAGATGTCTTTCTGTATTTTAATTAGATAGTTTGTTTTTAGGGACCATGTGCTTTCTTCACTGCTTGGTTGGAATGTCAGTTGCTGTCATTGAATTTTCCCACCCATGGGCAAGTGAGGAACATGCCTTTCAGGTGGTGATTAACTTTCAGTACCAACAATAATTGCATAGGATTTTTTTGTGTGTGTTCAGTCTTCATTCAATAAAAATAGCCATACTGTAATGTGGGGTAAATACAAATCTCTTTCTTAGTATTTACATTCTTACTTCCTTTTTCTGCAACTAAAAAAATCTCCCTAAGAATGGAGCTTGCTTTGTCAGGTTTCTGCCAAGGGTAAATTGTTTTGAAAGCTTGGTAAAATAAATAGGGCATTGTGAGAGTGGGAAAGATATATAAGCTTTTAGCTTCCACATGTTCATTTACTCTGGGATAACAGAACACATGATTACATAAAGATGCATAATATGAATGGCGCGTGTGTTGCCCTATAAGTGGTTGCCTGTTTTAGGATGTTTGCGTTTTTATTATCTCCTTCTTGGTAGAATACTCACTTTTTATAAGATTATACAGATTTTCTTTCAGCAATTGATGCTTTCACTTGGTGAACTTCATTCTGTTATATTATTGTTTATTATTAATAGGGTCGGTATTGCCTTTGAAAGTATGATTTGCTCATAGCCAATTAAATCATAAGTATTAGACAGTGCAGTCAGATAACATGTCTTACTCTTTTGACTTACTGTTCAAGTGTAAAAGTGAAGTCAGTAGATCCATACAGAAATATACCAGGACTGCCCAGAAAGTATCCAGCCATGTATTATGAAAGATAGAGACAGCAATGGCTAGATACCTTCTGGATAGCCCTCATATTTATTATTGAAGTCTTATTTTGCATAATTTTCAGTACTCAGGAGCTGCTACCAAGTTCCAGTGCCTTTTTGCATCTTTCATTTCTGCTTTTTTCCATTGGCTAATTGTATGATAGATAAGGACATAGAAAGATGGGAACAAAGAGAAGAGTATAGGTAGAGGATTCTTGCTGTCTCCTCTCCATCTGCCTCTGTTCAAAGGCATCAGTGCATAACACTTCATCTTCTGATACCTCTGTAAGGCATTTACAGATGACATTCAATAGCTCACCCTCTGTAATCTTACAGTTGTGTTACAAAGTAATCTGCAATTTTAGATGTTTGACACAGTGTTAAGTAGGATTATTGGGATCCCAGTATGCACAATGGTGGTGCACCATGCTATTTCTTTACATCTTATTTACGTTAGATGTAGGCAACTCCATCACTCTCCAACTGGTTGTGATATGGTCTTGATGAATTCTTGCCTTCACCCTGTTTGAAGCCTATTTGTTATGCCCTTAACTACTCTTCTAGGACTGGATATTTTGGGCATTCAACATGCTTTTCTTCGACCTGATGTGAGGAGGATAGGGGAGAGCAGAATTTGAAAGGGGTTGTGCTGACTGTGGCAGTTGGTGGACCAATCTGTTTGCCTAAAGGTGATAAAAACACATGGACTAGGGTTTTTCCACCTATTTGGGAAACTTTCTTATTCTTGTGGGTTTCAGATCTTTCCCCAGAGTCAAGGTGAACCCCCTAGAACCTTCACTGCTTTCAAAGACAATTGGCTCTAGGTGTTCACTTACTCTGATTTATCCCAGCAGTTCTTACTCACTCCTTTTAGTCAGTGAGGGGAAAACTGCGGGTTTTGGCCACATCCTGTTCTTTCACAGGGGCATGGGGACTTTCATTAGGGGCCCGCTGTGTATTTCTCTCTGAAGGTCTCTCATGCCCTCAGAAAATTGTGTCTTATTTTCCCTTTCAGTTTTCATTCTGTCAAATCCTTCTTTATTGCCGAAATTTAGTGGGTTGGTTTATAGTTCTGCTTTCTTATCTCAGCTTTCTTTCTAGTCAGGAAAAAATAAGTTAGACTGGGTGGCAGTTTCTGAACCTGTGACACCCTGTGGTGGTAGGGAGGCCTTATTCATCTGTGGGTTTTTAAAATGTTTTTCTTGGACTGTTCACTTATTCTCTCAGCCTACTTTTTTTATTCATTGATTTTGGATTTTTAAAAATTAGTCACTGTATAAATTACATATAGTAAAATGTGCAGATCTTAAGTGTATGGTTTGATGAATTTGACAAATGTATATGCCATGTAACCCATAGGGCAATCAAGATAAAGAACATTTCCATTTCCCTAGAATGTTTCTTCTGTGCTCCTTCTCTGCTAATCCTCCCACCATATGGGCAACCGTTGTTCTGATATCTGTCATCATAGATTAGTATTGCATGTAAGTGGAATTGTAGAGTTATATGCTCATTTGTGTCTGACTTCTTTTACTCAGTTCAATGTTTTGCATGTATTGATTCCTTTTTCATTACTAAGTGATATTCAATTATATGAATATACCACAATTTGTTTATCCATCCTCCTGTTGATGGAATTTGGGTTGCTTCTGATTTTGGCTATCATAAACATTCTTGAACAAGTCCTTTTGGAACATTTTCATTGCTGTTGAATAAATATCTGGGAATACAATTTCTTGGTATTAGATAGATATATATTGCTCAGGCTGCTTCTTTAAAAAAATTGGAGATATTAGTGGAAAATTGGGAATTTTGTCCATTCACCTCTCTTCCTTACTGCTCTGATGTATGTAGGATGTGGTTTGGGATGACTGTGTACTTTCTAGAATCTTCGCTTTCTCTCCTCTGGTGACCCTTTCCTAAAAAGAAAGTGGCATTAATATTGTGCCTTCATTTAATTGTTATATTTTTCTTGGTTTGTTTTAGTGTATTTTTGTTCATTTGTTAGGCTTGTGGGAAGGAAGATTCTGTGATATGGCTTCAAACTGCTAATTTTCCCTGTAAGTCCAATTTAAAACAGAGAAAATATTGAAAATTACTTGAGTAATTCAGAGTCCTTCTCCCCTCCCATGTTATATATTTATTTCTCAAAGCAGATATATTTTTAAAACGAAATTTGACTTTGTTCTACCATCTTTCCTCAGAACTCCAAAAATTCTGTTTTTAAGGCCAATTTGGAAAAATTTTTCTGCAGTATGACACATGTAATGCAATCCTGTTTGTGGCTAATGGTAGACTCTGTTTAAAAATCAAATATGTCATTAGCATGCACAAATGCTAGGACAAGTCTGAGAAATATTCATCCTCTTTAGTGGGATGTTTTAGAAACACATGAATCATTCTGCTCACTTAGGGGATTTGGAGTGATTTTATTGTGAACTTACTCTACTTTAAAACAACATTGCCTATTGGACAGAAATCTGTCATGTAAATTGGGTGACTTGGTGCCTAATCTTGTGTCCATGTTTTGGGTATTGCTGGCAAGTCATTACTCTTTCTGTGACCCAAATCCTCAGTCAGTAAAATGCTGAATGTGTATCTCGGGGAATCCCATGCAGATTAACAGAAAGATGTCTATAAGACATTGTGAGATATTTTAGAAGAATGCATTGTGATTTTATAACATCCTGACGATGTTGTTATTTATCGAGCTCCAAGGAGGCCTCATTTAGTTTCCATATTGAAGGCCCAGAAATCATTTTCCCTAACATAGGGTTTTCCATGGAAATGCGGAAAACAGTGTTTGGAACTTAGGTTTACATATTACATATTCTTCCATGTTCTCTCTGCATGCTGTTACTTTGTATTTAGCCTTATTTTTTTCCCATTATTGTTGGTCACCCTTTTCTTCTGTCATTTATTTCTTTGTAGGGGGCTATTTGGCCAATAAGAAACAAACCTAATTTTGTTTTAGGATGAAAATGCACATAGGCAAAGGGAGACTGGACTTTGTATTAGAAATGGTGTCTTGGCGTCTTTGCCTCATCTGGTGTTCTCTTGCATCTTGGCTTTCTTTGACTTCCTTGGAAATCTGTTCTATGGCTCAGACTGGTTCCAGCAGTTGCAATCTATCATTGTGTAAACCTTTGCTAGTTGCAAATACCCTCTTAAAAATGTATTTAACCACAGATTTCAATCTGCAAATTATTAATGTTTTGAAAAAGAACACATTTCCAGACAAAAAGCCAACATGAAACTTTTACATAAAGGAAATATGGCAGAACCAAATTAAAACTATTGAATTTTCCCCACTCTCTAGGCTTGGGGCATACTAATGGCCTAATTTCCAATTTGTGGTTAGTGTCATCATATCCTATATTATGTGTCACTCCAATGCTGCATTTGCCAACATTGCATAGGGAAACTTTTTACCCTGCAGGCTTGTTAAAAATTAAATGTGTGATGAAGGGGCATGCTTTTTTGACTTACCTCTGGTAATATGAGATAAATTTGCTTTTCACTATTTTCTCTTTGTATTCTATTTAAAATAATTTAATAAGTTAAAATATGTTCCTTTAAATTTGAACCTATGAGATCTATATGTTTATGTCTGTGCATGTGTATATGGGAGAGTGGGAGAGAGAAAAGGGTGTGGAGCACTATAATATTATATATATGAGTTTTTGTGATGAAAAATTGGCCTAAAAGGCAGATAGAGAATTTATACCTTTTGGGATACCCTCTCCAAGGAATGAGAAGAATTAGGTTAAGGCTGGGCTTGAAAATGACAGAGAATGCCCTTCCTAAGCTGCTTTGAACTCCAGTTTGGGTTGGTCTTTCACTGTAGGCTGGGAGAGTGGGAATGAGCAGGCACATGCCACACTGAATTAGAGTCTGGAGAGATTGGCAGGAGCTTACCCAGTGCCCAGGGACGCGAGTTGACCGAAGCACATGGCATGCTAACATTGCAAAATCCACTGTGCTGTTGTTTGAAAGCTCACAGGAAAGTGTGTTGGGAAGGAAGTCACCAGTGTGGGAATCAGGAAGACAGAAAACACTTCCACTGTCATTTTCCAGATTTCCTTGGCATGTCCTTATTCTCCCTGGGACTGAAATCCTGAATTAGCAAAATGCTGAAATATATTTTACCCATCTATCTCAAGGTACAAGAAGCAAATGCTGGAGAAGAGAGAATGAAAGAAACTAACTTCCATTGTGCTTACACATGTGTTTTCTTTTTTAATCTTATGAGGTAGTTTCATATATTTATTTTATCATATTTTTGTATATAATACTTATTTGATATTTATATTTATTTTATATATTTATTTTTACCATATTACAGATAATAAGGTAAAGCTCAGAGAGGTCATGTAACCTAATAAAGGCTAAACAGCAGGTAAATGGTAACTAGAATTTAGGCCCACGTGTTTAGATTCAGAATGTATGCTGGAGTTCATATAAGTTAAATCTTTCTCTCCCACCTGCCCGCCCCCAAATACTGATACCCAAAGTAGCAGGTCTGTCTAAATTGAAAATCACTTTAGTTTGCTCCTACAGTTCATAACTCAGTGAATTAAATTAAATTTATTTTAGGCTAATAGTTTGGTGAGTTTGAAATGTATGCTGTTACCTTCTATTTTGAGTTTGAGTTTTGAAAGTCTTCAAGGAATTATTGCAAACTTTGGCATTTCTTTTTTGTCAATGTAGCAGACAAAAAGAAGACATAGCTTCAGCTATGCATTTATTTAAGTGGCATTATAAAATAGTGAATTCAACACATCTGCACGCATATCTGTAAGGTGCTGTGCCTAGTTTTTCCTTCCTGTCATCCCATCTTTAAAAACAAAATAAAACCGAGAGACAGTAAAATTTAATATTACATTAGAATACATTATCATTTCTTTTTATTTTTGTGGAACATGTAAAACAGTGGAACTTGAAATAGAAAAGAGGTACTGTTGACAGATAAATGCACAGATCAGCTTTTAAATAATAGACATTTTAACCTATGCTTGAGGTTTGGTTGGAGTTTTGCCATGTTGTTTAAATTAGCCCCGTAGCCTAGAGGGTGCTTTTACAGGGAGACATTGTAATTTTCATCCCTGAGACACTGGTATTTTCATGAGCTGAAGTTAAGTGTCTCAAGGGATAATGGAATATCACTGAAACATTTCCTGAGTTTGCTTGAGCTGTGCATTGGTATGTACAAGTCTGCTCTTGGAAGAACAGAGCTTTTGTTCTATTTTGTGAGGACGTGATGTTGTCCCTAAGTGCAATTTTTCTTTTTATTGAAGATTTTTTTCCCATAATTATATTCAGAAAAAATAGTTCAAGTAATTTATTCAGTAAAAATGTACCATACTCAGTTTGAAGAAATTATGGGGATTTGATTATTTTTATTTGCTTTTTAATACCTATGTAATAAAAGCAACACATTCAAAATATTTGACTAACCCAAGATTTTCTGAGAGATTATGAAATAAGGTAAGGCTTCATAAGTATTTTGGGATAAAGAAATAAAAACACTGTAACTACCTTTGTTTTCATTAAAATTCACAAATACTTGTAAGTTATTTTTATAAAATTAAAATTCATATGTAACATTTGTCACAACTTTTCCACCCTGATATCTATAAAGCAATAAAAAGCGGTCATAAATAATGACTTATCTAATATTAATGTGACTAGACAGACATCTACTTTATGTTCCTAGCTTTGGCAGTCGGGTGAGTGGATTTTCTGTCAGTTCAGGAAAAGAACAAGGGTGGAAGGGAGGTGGTGTGAGAAAATAGTGAGCTGTTTGGAGCTTGGTAAGTTTGAGGTGGTTTTTGGCACTCACAAGGAATCACAGAGACACTGGCAAATAGCTCCAGGGAGGTTTAACGTGACATGGTATTCATGCCTCGATATACCTCAAGTAACACTTTGAAATTGCTATAGTCTCACTACGATACAATGAAGAATACTTGATTATATTAGTTAGGAAGCATGTCATACATATCAATCACTTTGTGATTTGGTACAACAGAAATAGTTGTTATAAATTTCATGCCACCGAAATATCATCGTAAATTTTACCTAAATTATGCCACAGATTGTGGTAGCAATCTGAAAAATGACATATGATACGGCTATTTTCTCTACCATGTGTCCAAGTGGAGGCCATTTCAATGATTGTGATTCCTGTGATTACGCTAGATATACCTTGTGCTGGTCTCTCAGTAATTCTAGTGCCTCTGCCCTGGCTGTTGCCAGAGGCAATTTTATTTGTTATCTCTTAGCTCCTGTTGGCTCAAGCAAAAAACCTCTGTGCCAGCCTCAGAGATAATCTCTAAATTCATTGCTTATTGGTGCAGTCATTAACTCTATGCTCCACACCCCCCCATCCCCGCCATCTCTGGGCTCAGCCTGCTAAAAACTATAGCGGCTGCCTGAGTCTTTCTGTTTGAAAGACCTTCCCTTCAGTACCTGAGTATTTCTCAGCTCCTTTTTTGCTGGAAAAATACCTGTTCTGGTTCCATTCCTCTGAGGCACTGTCCTTCAGTCAGTCTTGGTTGGCTCTTAAAAACAATTTATCCTATCATTTGTGACACACACACAAACACACACACCCCCCACTTAACAAAGTCATAGTCCCCTGTCCAAAACAAAAAGAATAAAAACAACTTGCTGCTACAACCTAACAACCCCTTCAAATTACTGCTTTAATATTATGCATCTCTTCATTGTCAAATTTATTGAAACCACATATTCAACCTATTTGAAATTTCTACTTCCTAATCAACCCTTCCTGTATTCCTTGTAATAAAGCTACTATTCTCCAATGGTTGCCAACAACATGCTTGTTGCCAAAGCAAACAGTGATTTGGTTAGTCTCATTTTCCTTCTTTCTGTAGACTGTGATGCTACCCACTGCTCAGTTCTTTCCAAAATACTGTATTTTATGCTTGGTTTTCATACCACTGATGTATCCTGACTAATGGAAAGAGCAGCGCTTTGTGATCAGACAGACTTGGTATGAGTCTCAGTTGTGACCCTGCTTTCTGCATATGGACACCTTGTTTAACCGCTGGGTCTCCAGATCCGGAGGCACTGAAGAAAGAGTGGAGAGGAAGGGCTTTTGATGGTGCATGGCCTAGAGCAGTGCTTTTCAAAGGGGCCTTGTTGGCATTTTGGGTGGGACAGTTTTTCCTTACAAAGAACTTCCCTAAGCATTGCAGGATGTTGGCATCTCTGGCCTCCAGACACTAGTTGCTGATTGCATCCCTCATTGTGCCAACCCAAAATTACCCCACACATGCCCAAATGTCCTCTACAGAAGTGATACTGCCCTGGGTTGAGAGGAAACTGGAGGTTATGGTTAATTTTTTCTTCTGGGAGTCTTTAGCATGACATATAAGCCCTTCCTCATTTATTATTTCTTTGAGAGACTAGTATATAAGTTTCAGCACAATTTATTTCCATTACCCATCGCAAAATGTGTACTTCGTATATTACCCTATTGAAAGTTTTCTAAACTTTGTTTTTTCCTTGATGGAGATATTCTACAGAACAAATTTATTTTTTTCTTAACTTCCCAGGCCTCTCTATATTTTTTTTTTTAATGTGGAACTGTTGTACCTGTGAAGCTCCTACTCACACTTCGGATTTAGCTTAGACCTAATCTCCTTGACTCCTAGGTATAAAAGATGCTCCCTGTGAGCCCTCTCACCACCTGCATAGCATTTGTCACGTTGAAATGCACAGCTCACTTTTCATGTCTGTCTCCCTGGCTACACTCAAGAACAGAGACTGTTTTCTAGGTCATGCCTAGTATAGTGTCTGGCACATAGTAGGCCCTCAATAAATATTTGCTATTATGTGAACAAAATAAAAAGAAAGGAAATTATGGTAAGATTCAGAAATATTTTTATATAGAAAGTAGAAGATCCTTCTATTAACTGACCACGAACATTGTAGAGTGATGTGGGTTACATTAGAAAACTTGACATGTGGGGGAAAAGTTCATGGCTCTCTTTTCCTGACAGTGGGAGTGAGTCAACAAAGAGTAAATGGAGTGTGATGTAGCACAAGAGCCCATCTGAGGTTAGAACGAATGTGTTTGTTATGAACTTAACTTTTTAATTCAAGTAATTTTCAAAAACCCCAGAGCAAGATCGAAAAAAACATGTAAAATTGAAATTAGAAACATGGGGATTGCTATTATTCAGAAATATTTCAAAAGATCAAAATTGGGAAAGGAGGAAGAGTTGGAGTCCCTCATAACAAAAGTAAATTAAAAAAAATAAGCTATGAGCTGTACCTCCTTAATACAGAGATTCAGTGGATTTTGAGAATTTTATTTTTCATAGTCTCTGAATCCTTTATCATTGAGGGTATTTAAAAGATAAATCTTTATTTTAAAACTTAGCCTTTTCTAGTTGCCAGCCTATATTCTCAAGATTCTATTCCATTTACTCTTATGATCATATCTTCAATTCTCCATCCATTTACTTTCTCCAGCTATTAGTAGTTGGGATAGCCTGTGTGTGTATGAGCCTTTTTTCTCCATAGTCCATAGATAAATGTTAGGTGCTACCAAATGGGCATAAGCACATCTGTTGGTATATTTATGGCCTTAAATATTCACTTTACTGGTGCTATTTAAGATTTTATGTGGTTCAAGAGAAAAGATACTGATTTGCTTTCTTAGTAGTGTTCTAATTTTGTCAACAAAAACTTAGTTCTATAGCTAATAAACCAAATCATTGGCCAAAGGTCTTTTGAATTTTTCTTATTCGGTAGTCGGGAAAACTAGAAAAGAGATCTTTGCCTTGGAATTTGCAGTTAACTGTTAATATATCCTCTTGTTTGGAAATAAAGATTTAGTTAATACCTAAAACCAGATAAGTTCATTTTTTTCTTAATGCTTTATTGGCCGATTTTATTCAGTAATTTGTAAACCATTAGCTGCCTAAGAGTATATTTCTGGCTTGTATAAAACAAGACTGGGTACTCAGAAGGATTAAATTAACCATGATTAGTTCATATATTCAAATTGAGTGATGTAATTTTTAATACATTATAAATGTGCAGGACAATCCTAAATAACTTAAGCAACCTATGTAAATTCTGAGCCTGCAACAGGTGGTTTTGCCACCCTTTGCTCTGGAATATGCTTCACCCAGGTGCAGGCCAAGATGAGATTGAAAGGTACTGACAGGTAGATAGATTAATGGAATAAACAATTATCAAGTACCTAGTATCTCCCAAGCAATGAGGGTATAGAGATAAATGAGACAATAAGCCTTCCCCTCAAGAAACTCACCATCTGGAGAAAGAAATAGACATATAAATAAATAGCTATAGTAAATATTTAAAACAATGTAGAGGTCATTTTAGAAGGACAACTCTGACGGTGGTATGGTGATAAGATTTTGTGTCTCACTTTGTAAGGGGCCATCACCAGGCTAACAGGCAATTATCTGTACTTGAATGGACCACATAGCATCCATCAATTCTGTAACCCCAAGCTGTCCTCAATCACAGCCTTGTAGTGAGATGAAGAGGTAAAATTTGAATGGCCTGACACAAATCATTCCCAACTGCAAGGAAAACTGTTCAAATCATCCTACTAGTTTTTGTTGGTAGCTTAGCACTATTATCTTTTTGAGTAGAAAATAGTTTCCCCAGAATGTTCAGGACAAAAGCTGTTTGAATTAAAATATGTTTGGCATTTAAATGTCATAGCTCCAAAAGGACACAGTGTTTGTGCATTTTCTTTTTTTTTTAATAGAAATAAAAATAAAATCTAAAAATCCATCATATGGATTAAGGAATGGCATTTATGATATATGATTTTTCATAATCAAATCTCTGAAAGTGATTGTTATCTGTAAAGATATAGAAATGACAGAGTGGTTACCACTGGGGATTTTCTGGTTAGCTTACAATCACTTCATGGTCCTCCTGTGCCTGGACCTCAAGTCTGTATTTCATGGTCGAGGTGGCTGTGATATCACCCACGACACTGGTAGGTCCATGATCACCCCCCCTTACACTATAGCAAACTATACTATAATTATTAAAATGAAGGGCTTTAAAAATGGGTGATCATTCATATATTATGTTATAACAATTTTATGATTGTTATTAATTATTAATACATTCTTTTATAAAAATGTTTTCAGTGTCTAGATTCAAGAACAATCTAGTCAATCTAGTGTATAAAAGGAGCCAGCATTTCCTTGGAAAAATAACATACATACAGTTACAGTTTCAACACTTTTTTCTTGGTGTTGTGTAGACACATTCAGGTTAACACAATTCATGTCAATTCTAGCATGGCTCTGATAGATTTTTACAATTCTTGCCATAGTGTGGGGTCGTAGTCTGTTCTTGGTTCTTGGTGTGTTCTTGGCCGAAGAATGACTAGACACACCAAACGCAAGGCAAATGTGAAATGAAGTTTATTGAGGAAGGACAAGATAGGTTTGCAGAGCAAGAGCAAGATATAGATTTATAGAGCGAGAGCAAGAGCCATAGATGATGAACCAACACAGCCTGTCATAACAAGAGGGCTTTGGTTATGGTCTGGGGCTTGTTTTATAGTGTCTAGGCTGGGCCCTCCTCATGGTTCAAACGTCACCATGGAACCACTTTGATGGACAGTTGGGAGTTATAGAACTTGAGTCTTACTGTGCATGTGGTTGTCCCATGAGCCTCTCTGAAAGCCCATTTTTGGGGTGAACTGCAATGTAGATTTAAGTTAATACATGATAATTAGCTTTAGGTTGTTCTAGGTCACCTTCTAGACCCTACTGTACCTCTGCATTCTTTTGCAGTTGACACTCTATGTTCTAATTGACAGATTGGTAGGGCGTTCCCTCCTCCCTGAGGTGTGGCAGTAGCTTGGCACCTACCTTTGTCCCCAGGAGGGGCTGGAGGTCCTCACTATCTACCTAACAATAGTGGTACTGTATTAGTTTCCTATTGTTGCTGTAACAAATTACCACAAATGTAGTGGCTTAGATAACACTAACTGATTACCTTACAGTTCTGAAGGTCAGAAGTTCAAATATCAAAGTATCAACAGGTTGTGTTCCTTCTGGAGGCTCTAGGGGAGAATCCATTTCCTTGCCTTTTCTAGCTTCTAGAGGATGTTTGCATTCCTTGGTTCATGGCCCCTTCCTCACATCACTCTTACTTCTGCTTCTGTTGTCACATCTCTGACGACACTCTTTCCTCCCTCTTGTAAGGTCTCTCATGATTACTTTGGACTCATCTGAATAATCCAGGATAATCTCCCCATTTAAAGATCCTTAACTTAATCACATCTGTGAAGTCTCTTTTGCCATATAAAGTAGCATATTCACAGTTTCTGGGGATTAGCATATGGATATCTTTGGGGGGCCATTATTCTGTCTATCACAGATACTTTAATATGAAAGTGTCTAAATCATTGAGTTTACTAACAGTTTAAATGCTGATTAATGTCAAAAAAGATTATCAGATATTTCAGTTAATAATATCTAAAACAAAAGATAGGGAGACATTTTAAGTGTCATCCAGGATTTAGAGAGGGCATTTTTTCAAATAATGTGTGCCTCTAGGAAGATTCTGATATACTTTCCTTGGGGATAAGGGTTGTACTCCCTTTCTTTCTCCTCAGCTGAGAATACTATATTACTGAATTACTACATGTAATGAGAGACATTACTAATTGGAATGTCTTGTGCTGATGAACTGTATGAAGACCTAAAAAATGATTCAGAACAAGTGAGTTAAATTTTTGTTGAGAACTATCAGAAGATTGAGGTATTAACTGTATTTAGATAAGTTACACCCATGTATTCCAAATGCTAATAATTTCTGACTTTAGTGGCATTAATTACCACTGCTAAATGCTGTTACTTGATTTCTGGAAAACTTCTTGATAAGTAGACAGCTCTGGGAAATGTTATGATTTGCTTCACTTATCCAGGGTTTTATCTCTATTTGATAGTTCTTTTATTATTTCTGTTTTTTCCCTCTAAAAGGAAAAAAACTTTTTAAAATCCTTGTTGAAAATAGCAGGGGCATTCTAACAAATTTATGTATTGCAGCCACATTCTCAGGCCCAGATTATGGACTTAGCTAAGTTTTATTGAATGTATGCAAGATATTGATTTGAAAAACGTGTTTTGATAATATTGCCAAAATATGACTTTTGGAAGGAAAATGAAAGTAATGCCACTATGTTAAGGGTAGAAAATTTTAGATTAGAACCTGAACTTTTGTAATATTTATATCAGTTCTGGAAGTGTTTTCATTCCCCATTAAGATCCACTGTCTATTTCTGGGAGGAGCTAGAAGTCTTGGCTTTGCACGGAAGGAACAATGTGTGTATATGTTGCATTAGTAAGAAGGAAGAGTACCTACATGAGTGCACTACACGCTGGATTCACAAAAAGGTCCTACAACTGAGTGTTGGATGGTTGAGTTTTAAAGGTAGAGTGGTCGTAGTTGAGCTTGTGAAATTTCTTTCCCATTGTAATTGGCCACTAGCTGACGGAAGCTATAGTGCCTTTGACTGACTTACAACTTTCTGTTGCCAATCCAAATATTTCAGTTTCCTAGCTGTCCAAGAAATGTACATTTTTATCTTGTTACTTCATATAATCACTGAGTCCTAAAAAAATAAATTAAGGAGTCATTTTAAAATCTCTTCCCAAGAGAAACCTTTTTTCCCAGGAGTTGCATGTTGAGTTGATTGTATCACAGACTATCAATTTTTGACTGCTAAAATGACCTTGTAGTAACACACAGAATTCAATGCCCTCATGCCAAGGACGCAACTCAAGAAATCTAATGTGTGTTTGGGTGCCAAATTCTACTTTCCTACTCCTCATAGGAATGTCCTCAGTGTGGAGATCTCTCCTGATTGCTTAAAGTTTTCAGAAAAAAAGGAAATCTCTATTTACATTGATAGGTCATGAAGAGGAAAATGTCTGGCATATAAAAAATAAGTTTTTTCTCACCTCTTTAATGCTAGAAAACAGCTGCTTAAAAAGCAAGGCCTTGGGATTTCCCTTTTAAATTACAACACTGATTTCTTCCTCTTATGTATTTTAGCAGATATACTAAATAACTTCAGTGAAGGTCATGGACCATGTCTTTCTTGTTCATTTTTGTATCCCAAAGTCTTGCACATAGTAGGTACTCAGTAAAAATTTGTTGACTGACTAAATGAATAATGTTAGTAGTGCTGCCATAGCTGTGTCATCTTATTTTTAACTACATGTTGGAAAATATTTAGTCATCTGTTTAGTTTAGCATTTCCAAGCTATAATTTCCTCCTCTGTAAATATGACTAATTATATGTTATATAACATTATATTTTATTTTATAGGTTGTTTTGAAGATTAGTAATAAACACCTAATGTAGGGGATACTTAGTAATAAATATCCAACATAGGGGATACTTTTTAAATGGTAGGAATTATTATTATAAATAATTATAAATGGAACAACCTCAACTTTAATTTCATGCTTAAATTGTTCTACAAATGAATCAGATCTTTCAGTAAAAATTTTCATGTGTCTAAAGTGTTTGAATTAACTATGCCCAATATATGAATTGTTTTACTATTTGTTAATTGTTATATTAAAGAGAAAATAAGTATATACTATAGAAAAAATATTGGGCCATTTTTGAGACATAAATATCAGATAGTATCTCTTCTGTTTTATTTTTGTGGACAATAAAGTCTTTAAAAATATATATATATATTTATATGGCAGCTAAGAAAATAAGCCACTGTTTCTAATTAATTTATCAGGGAAGTATTTCCACTCTTCTTTGATCACTAATCTGATCTTTGCAGATTTTAAAAAATTGTACACAGCAAAAAATGAGCTACTTTGGGTACATTTAAAAACAAAACAACAAATAAACACAGTGTCACAGCATCTGGTATAATACCTGATACACAGGAGACATTTCTTGTTTTTTTTTTCAGTTAAATTGAATAGAACAACAAACTTCTTCCTGAAAGAAAATCATATACTGCTACTCTGAAAGACTTGCGTAGTTAGGGTTTGGTCAATAATGCAGATCATTCATGTTAGTGATGAGTGCTGAAATAGAAAAAATCAATTGGCTAAGACATTATCACTTGCGTGCTAAGAAAAATAAATGCTCTGGAAAAATAACAGCCCAAATGACTGGATACATTCTTCTTCTATTTCTTTCACGAGATCTCTAACAACTGCAGTATGTTCTAATGGTTCATTGCTCTGAGTTTCTAGCTTAGTCACTTCTTTATTTAACAAATACTGAGCTTCTGCAGTGTGCTCAGCTCTCTCTTGGTACTGGGATGGTTGAAAAGCAAAAACAGATGCAGTCCCTTCCCCCTTTGGCTAACAGTCTTGTGGAGAGACAGAAATTGATTAAACAGTCAAATTAAACAGTTGAAAATGTACAATGCAACTTAAAGAGTATGAACTAGTTGAGGAATTCAGGCAAGGCTTCCCCAAGGGGAATAAAGGCTGAACTAAATGCCAAGGAGGAATAGGAATTAACCAGAGGAAAGGTAGAGGGAAGAACAGTCTAGGGAAGGGACACAAAGGAGGGGTCCTATGGAATAAGAGTGTGCAAAGCAATTGAAAAAAAAGGCATGGAGAGAATTAGGAATTGTTGGAGAAGGTAGAAACCAGACCATGCAGGGTATTGTAGTTCATGTTTAGAGTTTCAGCTTCATTGGAGGGGTTTAATTGGTAGGTGATATAATCATGTTTATGCCTCAGAAAAAACACTGGTTCTCTGTGGTGAATGAATTAGAGAGGAGTTCATAGTGAATGATGTAAGAACTGTTAGGGGAGCTTTCCTTGGGCCCTCTAAGTGAAAAAGATGATACAGCTAGGACGAAGGTTATAGTTGAGGAAAAGTGGAGAGGTTCAAGAGCTATTTAGTGGGTAAAATGGATAGGGTTCAGTGATGGTTTGGGTATGAGAGGAGAGAGGCTGGGGGTGGGTGAATAATGTAACTCCTAAGTTTTTGGATTGTGTAATTAGATGAACATATATAATTTTTCATAGAGATAGGAGATAGTGGAAGAGGACCATGTTGGAAGGTAGAGGTGAAATCATAAATTTTGTTTTGATATAGTGAACTACAGATGATTTAGGGACATTTCAGTAAATATGTAGACTAGACACTTTGCTACATGAGATTGTGGAGAAGTTGACTTAGACTAGAGAGTCACCATTGTGTATGTTTTAACGGAGGCCATTGGAATAGATGAGGTCACCTAGGGAAACTGTAGATAAGATGGCCTAGGAGCGAGACTTTAGGAACTACAAAATATATATTGACCTGGTAAGGAAGAATGAGCAGGCAACTGAGAGACCTAGAATCAATGATAAAAGAGGAGGGAGAAAAACAGGACAGTGTTGTGTCAAGGCCATCAGGAAAAGAGAGTGCTTCAAGAATGAAGGAGTAGTGCCAAATGCTGTTGAGAGATCATGGGAGATGGAGACTGAAAAGTGCTTATTGATTTAGTGTCATGAAGGTCACCGGTGACTTGACTCGGATGTTTTGGTGTAGTGTTTGGGGCAGAAGACAGATTTGACTAAAATTGAGGCTTCGGTGGAGATGAAGAAATGATAATCGTAGACAAATATTTTGGCAAGTTTATCTATAGAGAGAAGAAGAAAGATAGTATGATAGTGGAGGAGAATAAGGGGAACAGGGAGGTGTTTTGTTTTGTTTTTGTGTTTTTAAATTGGAGAAACTCGAAAGGTTTAAAAGGAGGGGTTAGATTTATGCAGTAGAGAGATTGAATAATACAGACAATAAGGCTCCTACTGCATGTTTGGACTTAGTTTTTTTCTCTTTGGCTTCCAGAATCTGATTGCTTATTTGCCCCAACCTATGAGAAGAGGAATGTTAGAATTCTCTGTGAACTTCTTGGCTCTCCTCCAAAATAACCTTCACACAAGAAAAAGTGTATTCTTTATTAAATGCCTCCACTAAAATTAGCAGAACCAAGAAAACAAGGCAGAAATGTCTTTGGGGGAATAAATATGGTGAGATAAGAAAGAAAAGGAAAGATAAGTTCCTCTAAACTTACTTTAACCTTTATAAACACCTTAAATATATATATTTTGACATTTTTATAACTATAGTTTCATTACAAACACTCATCGTAGTAACTTAAGTTTGTAGAAGCAAAGATGAATATTTATCTGTGGAATTCAGGCAACATCTGGTTAAGATGAAAGATTCATTATTTTTTCTTCAATATTAACTTTTTTTCCCCAGTCAGTTTTACCTTCCAAAAGGATTTGTGGTGGGGGGAAAAATGGAGTTGAAAAGTAAATCTCTAACAAACGATGTTCTTCTAACATTTAAAATATGGGACAGAAATGAGTTGAGGCAGAAAAGGCATTTCTGAATAGTTGTACCTGTTTAGAAATAGGCAAGTGGGATTAAGTAGAATTCTTGTTGTTCTCAAACTTCCTTACATTTCAGATACTGCTTTTTATGCCAAAATTTTCTTTGTGGTTTCTGTTAAAACCTTCTTATCCCTTCCTAACAAGTTGTGCAAATTTAGGTAAGTCAACCCTTGAGTTTTGTCATCTATAAAAACAAAGGGATTGGAAGAGATTATGTCCAAATTTCCTTCCTAATCCAAGATTCCAGGATTCAGCAAACTTTAGTCATTGCTTTTTGGCTGTCCCTCAATTGTTATACTCAGAATGAGTCTTCTTGGATCCTTTAGTTATCTGTCAGCAAAAATTGTTTGTCTTTATTTCTGAAATATCCCTCTTAGAGCTTCAGATCTGTGAATTGGTATGGAAAAGAGATAATTTTTATTCATCTCTTCTAAATCAGCTGATCAGGAAGAATTTGAAAACCAGTCTGTGTTTTTTATTTCATGTGAAAATTGAGAGAAATGGCTGAAGAGTACATTCCATATACTCTACTTTTAAGTATATTTTAGTATTCAAAGTATGAATGTGATAATTCCAAAGTTAGTAACACTAATACTTACCCATAGAGTATCACAAAAATAGTACCAACAAACCCTTAATTTGTATGTCTGCTTACTGAAACATTGACTGTTTTGCACATTATAACTGCAGTCATCATGATTCCAGTGTTTGTCGACTTGTGGTCTGTTTGTTTGTTTGACAGTTTTCTGGAATGTTCATTACCTAAACTCAAATCTCTAGATCTTTTTCTTCTAAATGTCTTCAGAGCACTTCACTGACTATAGCCAAAGAAAGCCTGATTTACTTCAAACTCATACTACAACTTCATCTCCTGCAAGATCTTAGGAATGAATGACCATGGAATCCCACAATGCAGAGTCTTTATGAAATTTTTTAATACTTGTGGATTTTTAAAAGCAGTTTTAGGACTTTTAACTCAAAGCTTTTAGGTTCTTCAAAAGTGTGTTCGTTTTGCACCAAACAGACCTCCAACCCCTACTTCCACCCGTTACTTCATTATGTGTCTGTTTTTCACACCTTTAGGACATTTCTTAAATGTGTCCCTACTTTGACCTGATTTCACGGAAATTCTTATTTATGTCTTAATTGTTTCCTGTCGTGACTGTAGTAGTTCCTTCTTTATAGTCTTCCTAAATCCTTGCTCTTTAAACTTCAGAGGGGGTTTAGAATGTTATGACGAGGCTACAGATTCCTGCTGTTGGAAAATACTGTGTCTTGTATTGAAGTCACGTTTATTGACCTATTATTGTTTTTTTAAAAAATTGTATACTATTTCCCTATTGACTAGTTGTGATTGGTTGGAAAAGGGATGAGATTAGCATTTGGAAGGAATTGTACATCTGAAAGATTTTATTGGGAAATGTGTCTTAAGTCATTGTCAATTAGTTTTTCAGTTGGGAAAAATTATTCCAATGGCAGATTTTCCTTAAATTCATGGCAGTCTTTTATTTACATTTCACGTGCCTAACCTTAGACTGGGAATATGAGAAAAGCATGTGAAATATAATCTTTTCTTATTCTAAAGGCATTAAAATACTTTTCACAGTTATAGTAGAATTTGTAATATTTTTATTATATTTTCAAAGTATTTTTTATTGGTACTCCAACTCCCAGATATGAAGTGGACAAGTGACAATTTTGGAGCCCTGTCCCATAATTATCAAGTGGAGAGGCTAAAAAGTTCAAATGTTTTCCCTCTGGGAATAGTAAAATTTTATTGTTACATAATAACATTTTGGTAGAAATGACAATTTTGTGTGTGTGTGTGTGTGTGGGTGTGTGTGTGTGTGAAATGAAAGTAACTGACTATGAAATAAAGTTTATTGACACTTTCGAGCTTTATGGGAATTATTGTTGAGTTTTTGTCATATCTCATTATTAATGAAGGACAAAAAAGGAACCTGTAAATTCTATCTCCCTCAAAAATATGTAGGCAAACTTATTTTTATGAAACAAATATTTTAACCATATGATCTTTGTGTAAATTTATTCTGGGAAGGTAGGATTTTGCTGTAGCATTTGTGTTATTTCTCTCCCTCCCTCTCTCTGTCACTGTTTCTACCGCACAATGTCTAACCCTGGTCTGTGCAGCACAGAAGGTGCTTCTGGAGATTGTGGGCAGCACAGCATGTCAGCCCTGTGTTCTGTCTGAAATACTTCTGTGTTGGTAGAGCCTAAACTTGAGTTGATTCAGGTGCAGGCAAAATGTGCTCTAATCATTACCATTTGGTGCCACATTCAGGGTTGTGGCATGGTTCAGTTTCTGTTTAAAAAAAAAAACCAAAAAATGGAACTAACAAAAGAGGATCCTGTCATTTTTATTCCTGGGGAAAATATTCCCCATTGTGGAAGAGTGATTCCAGCTTAAGAAATTAAGAGCTGACTGTAGAGTGAATCCAAGCCTACACAAACTTGACATAATAATAATAATAATAATAGCTAACTTATTGAGAGCTTGTCACATACTAATAATCATCACAGTTCTAAGTGCTTTCATTTATTAACACATTTAAATGTACAATAACTCTACAAAGTAGTTTTTGTTTTGTTTTTTTCCTGAGACAGAGTCTTGCTCTGTTGCGGGCTAGAGTGCAGTGTTATTATCATAGCTCACTGTAACCTCAAACTCCTGGGCTCAAGCGATCCTCCTGCCTCAGCCTCCTGAGTAGCTGGGACTTATAGGCACATGCCATCACACTTGGCTAATTTTTTCTATTTTTTGTGGAGGGGGGTCTTGCTTTTGCTCAGGCTGGTCTCAGACTCCTGGCCTCAAGCAATCCTCCAGCCTCAGCCTCCCAGAGTGCTAGGATTACAGGTGTGAGCCACAGTGCCTGGGTGAATAACTCTACAAAGTAGTTCTATTATTACCCCCATTTTATGGATGAGGAAACTGTCACTAAGGTTAAATGCCTGAACAACTAAAGAGAGACAGATTTGAACACAGTCTGACTCTAGAGCCCACATTCTGAAGCAGTAGGCTCTACTGCCTCTGATATCTGGGGAGTCCTTTTCTCAGATTTACACTGTATGGTTATAAGATCTAACAGGAAAAGTTTTATCCACCAACATTTACCAAGCATCTCTCATTTATGTTGGCATTGCTTCTTGCGTCATTTGCCTTTATAATCTGGTTTGCTTGTTAGAAAGATCCTTTCTATTTTTGAGTTTGAAAATTTAATGTAACCCACTACAAAAGCTTGTATTGATGTAGCATTTTGAATGCAAATGTAAAATCCTGCTGTGTTTTGATTATGTTTAATTTATTGTAATGTAGCTTTATGTAGGCATTATGTCCAGAAGGTTAAATTAGTCTTGTTACTTGAAAGGCTTCCCATTCTCATTTCCTGTCTTATAAATTTTTTCTTAACATTTCATTAATGAAACAGTTGGAGTTTTTCTCAATGATTGAAAATACTTAAAGTTATGCCATTGAAATAACTTTAACTTATAAGAATTTATGATTATAATAGTCAGTAACAAAAGGGTGAATGTTTAAGGTTTGAATTCCCTGTGTGTTGAAGACTGTAAAATAAATAAAATGAATTTTCTGTTAAAAATAAAGTCCTTATTGCAATTATCTAAGAACATTCCAAACCTGACCTGAATGATATGAAAACTATTAACATTTCAGTGCAATTGTTTTTTGTTGAAGATTCCATAGTCCTTGCAAACTAAAGAGTTACATTTTGGCCCCGAATATTTATACTTTCTATGCTGCCACTTATCTTTCCAATAATTGCATGTAGTATTTTGGAACTACTTAGCTATTATCCATTTGACATAATTTAATAGATAGCTTCTCAGAACATGCAGAATAAATGTGATTGAGGAAAGTGAACTAGCACATTCACATGTGTACTCATGCAAATACTCACAAATGCATTTATACACAAGCACATGTGTTCATATACACTAAACACACACAAATACACATATATGCATGCTCATACTAACATATGCTCATGTGTTCATGCACACATATATTTGAAAGTAAGACTAGTTTTGGCCAAAAGGCTTTTGGATGACTTTCTTTTGGTGTTAAGATTCAAAAACTCCTTTAAAATAAGCCTTCCAACATTATTTATAATTTGTGAGAATGAGGCTTGCATTCCTGTCTTTAGTATCACTTTCTTCATGTTTATGGATTTTATATCTTTACATTTTATACTTTCTGTAAAAATTCTTTTATGACAAGAAGATTTCTTTTTTCCTTGCAGTCTGAAAGATAAGAGATAAAAAATTAAGTGGTACAACTTTACTAATTTCCTAAAAAGTAAATATTTTGGAAACGTTATTCTTTTCAGAAAAACAAGTGACAGAAATATTCTCTTTTAGAAATATTTAAGACATGGAACTTTATGGTCTAATTTTTGGATGTGGAGAGGCAATTCTATATTGTATTGAAATTTCCAAATAATTATGAAAATAACTAATTGAGAAATCACTCAAAATCCAGCAAATTATCTCTGATTTGTTTTCATTATTGCTTTTGTTATCGACAATTTATTCAATTTTTGAAAGTGTTTTGGTGCTTTATGTAGGATTTTCTTTTTGTAGGAATAAACCTAGAGCTGCATTTCATGTTATATTTTGATCTTTACAACTTGATACACTTTGTGAAGTAAGGGAATTCTTCAAAGCATATTCTACTTCTTCTACTCTTCAGGCATCTTAGTGACATGAGATGTTAACTATTCCATTTTCTTGGCAGATCCATATTTCATTCTTTGACTGTTAATGACGTGATGGCATCCAACAGGGATCTTTGGGCAACTCTTGTAAGAAGAGTCAACAGTATTCGGAAGGAAAATAGCAATAGGCAGTATGTAAAGCTCTCTTTGGAATGGAGAGCTATTAATTTATACCAGACTACGTATTCAAGGTTACTTTACCCACCCTCCTCTGTGATCAAGAGCCAAAAGATTCAAATGAGTAATTACCTTTTGTCAAATTATATTTTGACTTACCTTATGATATTATTTGGTGTAGTGTTTTTCTCCCGAAGGACGTATAGCACTTTATTAACATCCCTTTCATTTCTAACATATGTCTAAGAATGAGGTAGGAGCCAAGTATTTTCCTTCACCATAGTAAAAACCCCATTTTACAGACAGGGCTGGAGACAAAGGTCATTTTCTGGAGAACAGATTTTGGCAGTTTTCCCAAGGAATTTTAATTTTGATATACTCTCTTATAATATGTCTCATTAATAAGAATCATTGAGATACTTGTGATTAATAAAATATGTTCTTTTCTTCTGTATTCCATTAACAATGAATTCATGTGTGTGTATGTATATATATATTTTTTGTGTGTGTATACACAATGTATATTCCTAGGCATTATATATGCCATATATAATGTAATATATATATGCACTATATATAATGTAATATATACACACATACATACATGTGATCTTATATATATCACTAGAAATTCCTAGGCATAATACAATATAATATTATATTTTACTTTTTGCAGCAATTCAAACTCCAGCCACGACCTAGCAGGAACATTAAAATATTTGTTCCAGAGTTTAGGTTATCTTTATAGTATTATTTTTCTCTTTAGTATCAATATTTATTCTGTATTCTGAAAATCCTTTGGCCCTACTAATTATTAGTCTTCTCTAGAAAGAAGATTAAAGGTGAGGAAATAAACACTCAAAGAAGCAAACTGATCATTGACATTCTTTTCAAGGATTATTGGTAATTGCAGAGTATAATCTTTTGACACTTTGATCATATCACTGCAAAACAGGAGAGGGTCAGACTTTTTAGCCTTTATCACACTATTAAAATGAGGAGGAGGCATTCCGCAGTTAAATTATTCAACCTAGTCCCTTTCATCTGTCAATTTTTCCCTTGATCTGTGAGCTTTTAGTATTTCAATAGGGCACTGCCTTCTAGCTAACTTTAGTTTTCCTTAACGACTGGGACAATTTTGCACTTTGCACACCGACTATGGGAAGAGATAGAAATGAAACCTATCGAATATAATCGGTGAATATTTTAAATTTAAAGGGACAAATCATTTCGCTCAATAGAAAGATTCACAGACATCACAGTAATGACTGAAAGTGAAACTCAGATATAAAAAAAGCTGCATCAATGTTTTACTTGTTGAACTTTTTTTTCTAATTTGACAGTGAATACTTAAATAGAGGTAGTTTTGCACATGACATAAAGATGAATCCAAACTGCTGTATGTAGTAAAATGGACTACTTCATTCCATAATCAATTTAGGTACAACTTTAAATATGCTCCTTTAAGAGTGACAATTGAATAAATATCAACTCTGTGTTTGTGTGTGTGTGTGTGTGTGTGTGTGTGTATCTTAAATGTGCACAACATGGGAAGACCATAAATTCTTCCTATGATTATTTAAATTTATCAAGTACATGGAAAATAAATGAAAAGTTATACAAAGCAGTATTGATCAGAAATATCAAATATATAAAGTCATTAACAGTAAATTGATAAATTCCATTTCTCAAAGTTCAGCTGGGTGGTGGTTTTCCAAAAAACAAAAATTCAGACATTTCAACATTGTTTGCTTATGGAAAACATTTGGCAATTGTGTTAGCAAAGAACAGTGTCAAAAATCTAAATGATTTTCCCTCAACATCTGCATTTGCTTATTAAAAAACAAACCCACCCCATACCCCCAACCTCTAAACAAGTTAAGTTTGTCACGAAATGTTTTTCAGTTGCCCTGAAATTCAATCTCATTTTTTTTGTGTATCTATGAGTTTTGTTTCATTTCTGCATGTTTATATCATTTCTTAAGTCCATCTTTCTTAAGTCCTATCTTGTATTAAGATAGGACTCATGATAGGAGTGGTCTGATAGAAGTTTAAAAAAATGTTAAAGGAAAAAAAGTCTCTTTAGGGCCTCAATTTGAAAAAGGGCTATTAAAGGGACAGGGTAGATTCTCTTATACAGCCGTCACAAAGAAATATGTGTGCTCTGCCCTCCATGGTTGCTCCATCAACTGAACTTAATATATTGATTTAGGGCTATACTATTCAGATCTTAGGCTACTTGAAACAGGAAATATAATTTTGATAGAAATGTGTGAGGACATGTTGGTATTACCTACTTTTTTCACAGATCTGTTCTTTTAAACTAGGAGACTGGAAAGAAAAAAAAGTCAATGAATATTCTCTCTCTCACTCTTGCTCTAAAAAAAACAAATTTATATATACACCTATGCTTGTGCCTTCATTGGATTGTTTTAGCAAAAAGATTGAATGAAAATGCTGAACATACTGAACTAAGCTAACTATGGGACCTTCCTTTTGACATTATTTTTGCACATTTTTCTTTTTAGTACTCGTTAGATATTTTGAGATTGCCTCAGTTAATGAGAGGAACTACTTTCTAGGGCATTTCCTTAAGAATTGTGATGTTATAGACAACTGGAGACAGACATTAGTAATGTTT
>CM052450.1:6361638-6388482 GCA_028533085.1 Varecia variegata | reverse complement strand
AAATTTTTGGCTGAAACCAAGCTACATTAAACAGCTCCTTAATGTAGTACCATGGAGCCATGTTTAAAAAAGGAGCTACTACTAGCTTGATGTATTTTGTTTTTTATTCACATACAACTATGTTTTTTAATAAATATTCAGTTCTATTTGAGAAATTTTCTTGAACTTAAAATTAAGTTCACTAATCAACATATATTTTCTAGTATTTTCCAACCTTTTCCCTCTTCTGGGAAAATAATTTTTTTCTATTCATCATTTTCTATTACATTATCTCATTATCTATGAGTTCTCTGATATTAGTAAATCTGTGCCATTTTGTATGTTTTTTCAAAAACTAAAACATAGTTTGGTCAGAAATTGAAGAAAATATCTCATTCAAATTGGCTGGTTATTCTTATCTTTTCAATGATTTTGTACCTAATTTTCTGATTACTGTGGTTTTTCTGAACTCCTTTTAATCTTTCTTTTTAAATATTTTACTTTAAAATTTTTTTCTTCTTGGGCACCAGCTCAGCTACAGTAAAATAAAGTATGAAGCAGCCTCCTGAAGCCCCTGAGTCCAGGCCTTAGTTCCTGGATGCCATTTCTGGACCTGCCCTGGGCCAGAAGGAAACATGCTGCCCTGAAAGGAATGATCCAGTCCTGGCAGGACTCAATCACCTACTGACTAAAGAGCCCTTGGGTTTGAATAAACATCAGATGTAGCCAGGCAACAGTCAACACTGGCTTTGAGTGAGGCTGGGCTGGCTCAGGTGTGACCCGGTACTGGTGGCCACGAGGGAGTGCCCGTATCACTCCATTCCAGTGGCCCAGCACAGACAGGGAGGGAAGAGAGTGAGAGACATTGCTTGGTAATCTAGGGAATTCTCTTGTGTCTTACCCAATCCACCAAGGTAGTACCAACCAGAGGTCTGCAAGAATTGCAGCATTACTGGGTTTGGGGAACCCCCAGTGCTGATATGGCTGCAGTGACCAAAGACTTAGATCACAACACTCAATTCCCTTTGAATATCTGGAAAGTCTTCTCAAGAAAGATGGGTTCAAACAAGCCCAGACTGCAAAGATTAAAATAAATACCTGACTGTTCAATGCCCAAACATTGACAAACATCCACAAGCATCAAGAACATCCAGGAAAACATTACATCACCAAACAAACTAAATAAGGTACCAGTGACCAATACTGGAGTGATGGAAATATATGACCTTTTAGGCAAAGAATCCAAAATAGTTGTCCTGAAGAAGCTCAATGAACTTCAAGACAACACCGAGAAGGAATTTAGAAGCCTATCATAGAACTTTAACAAAGAGATTGAAATAATAAAAAAAAAAGTCAAGCAGAGATTCTGGAGCTAAAGAATTCAACTGACAAACTGAGAAATACATCAGAATCTCTCAAAAGCAGAATTGAACAAGCTCAAGAAAGAATTAGTGAGCTTGAATATAGGCTATTTGAAAATACACAGTCAGAAGAGAAAAAAGAAAAAAGAATATAAAAGAATAAAAAAGAATGAAGCACACCTACTAGATCTAGAAAATAGCCCCAAGAGCACAAATCTAATAGTTATTGCCCTTAAAGAGGAGGTAGAGAGAGAGAGAGATTGGGGTAGAAAGTTTATTCAAACAAATAAAAACAAAGAACTTTCCAAACCTAGAGAAAGATACCAGTATTCAGGTATTAAGAAGGTCTTAGAACACTGAGCAGATTTAAATCAAAGAAGACTACCTTAAGGCATTTAATAATCAAGCTTCCAAAGGTCACAGATAAAGAAAAGGTCCTAAGGGAAGCAAGAAAAAAGAAAAAAAACATGTATAACGGATCTCCAATACAGCTGGCAGCAGACTTCTCAGTGGAAACCTTACAGGCCAAGAGAGAGTGGCATGATATATTCAAAGTCCTGAGGGAAAAATTCTTAATCCTAGAATAGTATATCCTGCAAAATTTTTACTTTTGTTGTTTAGAAAAATTTGGAGAAAGAAGCAGTCTTATGAGAAATTGTCCCAAATATTCAAAAACAAGAAAAGTCCAAAACAAATGAGGAAATTACGTTGAACCACTGGGTGTTTCCACAGTGGAAAAGTCAATAAAACAATTTAATATTATGAACCCCAACCAACATTCTGAAATGTAGTTTTATTTTCCTTTTACTAACAATGTATCATGCCATATAGTGTGTTTAACATGACCTCTTAAAGGTGCAGCAAGGCACAGGAGAAGGAAAAAAAAAAAAAAAAAAAACCCAGGGAAGGGGCAGGAAGTAGATAAAGAAAGTAGCAGGAAGGAAAAAAGCACAATGAAGTGTGATAAGAGAGCAAAAGATTTTGAGAACCACTGCCAAAGCCCTTGACAAATATGTGCATGCTATTTGCCTTTGATAAGAAACTGTCAAAGGGGGAAAGTGTTGATGTCATCTCTGAGGTTACTTTGTCCATATCAACTCCAAGAAACATGTATCCCAAATTAGATTAACCTTCTTTTTCATTTCACCTGGACCATCTTAATAAAGGACGCCAACTCCATTTTTATTACACGAGGGGATTAAAGCTATCAGGCCATGCAATATTTGGGATTGAATTTCGCTGTATCCATTTTATTACCTAAGGAATTCCTCATTCATATTCTTTAAACTGAGATTTAAAATCATGAAGCTGAGACAGCCCCAAATAATAGATGTTCTTAGTTGGTAGAACAGTTCATCAGTTAATTGAGATCAAACTGGTTAGAAGTGAAAGACTTGGTGTCCAATTTCAATTTCAAGTTGAAGTTAAAATTAAATTCAAATCTTTCTCTGAAATTAAATTAAATTTGTTTTCTTTGATTCAAATAAGGCTATAAATAATAAATTTTAAAATATAATCTGAAAAATATATTTAAACTTGTGGTGCAGGTTAATTTTTGCAGCTTTGGGTTTTAGAGGACTGGTATGATTAAATTTGATTAAAAGCAAGCTGAAAACTATTAGCTAAAAACATTTTAATCATCAGAGAATACTTTGTGGGAAACTGCCAATAGAATATATTATAGTTTAATGTTCTATAACAATATTTTCTGGCTGTGAAGTGCTTGTCATAAACTACAAGGAAAATAAATGGACCATGTACAGCTACTGCCTTTAGCTGCATAAAGATACTTGCTCAGATAGATACTAGCACATTAATTTTTTTTTTTTTATTTTTTTAATTTATTTTTTTTTTTTTATTTTTTTTTTTGAGACAGAGTCTCGCTTTGTTGCCCGGGCTAGAGTGAGTGCCGTGGCGTCAGCCTAGCTCACAGCAACCTCAAACTCCTGGGCTCAAGTGATCTTACTGCCTCAGCCTCCCGAGTAGCTGGGACTACAGGCATGCACCACGATGCCCGGCTAATATTTTCTGTGTATTTTTAGTTGTCCAGCTGATTTCTTTCTATTTTTAGTAGAGACGGGGGTCTCGCTCTTGCTCAGGCTGGTCTCAAACTCCTGACCTTGAGTGATCCACCCACCTCGGCCTCCCAGAGTGCTAGGATTACAGGCGTGAGCAACCGCGCCCAGCCTAGCACATTAATTTTTACCTATAGACTTTTTATATAGAAATTTTCCTTCACCAGTACTGATCATCTAATTTCATACTTTAAAAATCAAACACCTTTGTTGATGAAAACATTGAGTATGTACCTGTAATAAGTATGTTTATTAACTTGTAAATCACCTGAATGGTAATTAATTATGTTAACTTTAAAACACGAAAAATTATAGATGGTTGAAATAGATTGATATAAGCAGAAATATCTTCATACATATATTCTTGTACACACTTTTGGGATATGTGCACCTCACTGTAAAGACCACCAATATAAAGGATTACATTCTCTGGTATAACTTAATTAAAGGTCGGTACATGGAGAGGAATTCTGAGGAAGTTAGCTCCAAGTTTTGATTTTTCTTAAAGGCATAGTAACTATATTGCATTAAGTATTTGACATATGTTTGATCTAAGGGAAATTAAAATTAATTGTTCTATGGGTAGAAAGGTTTAGGAAACTCATACTCATATTCTTTCATGTATTAGTAAAAACCAATAGATGACAATAGCTTAAGGGTCACATACTGTAATCTGTACTGAGTTAACAACGGCAATGAACAATTTCTTATCCCCAGCATATAACTCTTGTAACCAAACCAACTTTCTGGAATGTAATTCATTTATCAAATGTATGAAAGTCTGATGATAGAATGAACAGAGGAGCACAGAGAATTATTAGGGCAGTGAAACTACGCTGTGTGATACTACAGTGGTAGCTATATGCCATGGTACATTTGTCCAGACTCAGGATGCACAGTACTAAGAGTGAGCCCTAAGGAAAACTATGGACTCTGGGTGATTCATCAGTTGAAACAAATGTACCACTGGGGTGGGTGATGTTGATAATGGGGGAGGCTCTGCATGTGTAGGGGCAGGGGGTATTTGAGAATCTCTATACCTTCCTCCCAATTTTGCTGTGAACCTAAAAATGCTCTGAAAAAGTCTTAAAAAATAAAATAAAATGAACTTTATGTTCTCCATCCTTCTAGGAAACTAGGAGGCCCACACATGTCAAAACCAAGTGTTCTAGCTCCTGCCTGCCTCTTACTAACCTGAAAGATTTGAGAATGTTCAGTGTAAATTACATCAAACCCCTCCTCACACAGCTACATTAATATACTTGATCAATTTCATTAGAATATCTAAGAGTGCATTCTTGCTGCAAATAAATTGAATGAAAAGTTCAAATGAAAAAAAATTATCTATTGTTAGTCTACTGTTGAATCTCAGTTTTAGGTACAGGAGTTGCTTGGAAGGATTTAATGCATGCAAAGTAAGTATTTTTACTGAAGGTATAGGCTTCCTCATTATAATTTTATATTTTAAAAATTGGTAGTGTTATTCTTGATGGAAAACATCTGTGTAATGGGCAGGGAGTATCTTATTTGACAAGAAAATTCAGAGTCAGGATTTTTGTTTGTTTATTTTGTTTATTTATACTCATGTAGAATTTGGAAACTATATAAAAGTATAAAGAACAAAATACAATCAGCAAAATTCTAACAATCTGACTGTTAAAATTTAGTATATTTCTTTTGTTTCCTCTTTCTCCCCTCCTTTCACTGATCTCACTTATCTATTTGTTTCAAATGGAGGCTATATAGGATATTTTATTTTGTATTTCACTTTTTTCCCTACACATTATACCATGAGCATTTCCTTAAGGTATTAACATCGTTCTAAAACATTATTTAAAGTGTTACATATGGACCATCATTTATTTCATTATGTCCTATTGAACATTAAAGACTTTTTTTCCTCCTAAAATGGAAATTTTGATTAAATATGATAATTTCTTTAGAATACTGCATTCTTGAGCAATATTATTTTATGGAAAAAGATAGTTCTCTTTTATAATCATGAGCAAAATTTTAAATCTGTGTACTGATATTTTCATGAACTTTCTGTCATGTCCAAGTCAAACGTGGACAACAAGTATGGAAATGTGGGCACATATAAAAAAATGTTCTTAGGAATTTAAGGTAGAGTGTAAATGATGTTTAATGTTAATTTCATAGCTATAAATATCAATTTTTTGTTATTGTTTTCTGGGTGTCTCAACTGACTACAAATTTGATATTGCCTCAATTTACTACAGATTTCTGGCAAAGATGCTTATTTTTATGGCCAATTGGTCATGAACTTCCCAGGTGGCCGTATCTTGGCTTTGTGGCTTTAATGAAATCCAAGTCAGCTCCATTGAGCTGTTCACATGACAGAATGCCAGAAGATAGAACTGAAATAAAATATCCTGTTCTGGAAAAATAAGCCACCCAAAGGACCTGTGTGTTTTTCCTTATTTCTTTTTATTTCTAATTTAAGAACTAAAATTTAAACAAGAAGCAGCATTTTGAATTCAGAAGTGAGACAAATCCAGATGTCTAGAAATGAGTAATTAAATTACCTCGGTTCATAGTGCAGTCAAGTGTGTTATATTTTTATTGCTTTACTAGTATGCTAATATTTCTATTTTTTATTTCTTCTAAACATATCTGAGCACTTTAGAACTACCAGCAAGTAAATTTTTCTTTTATCACCATCATCAACATTCTGTGGGAAACTGATAGCTTATCTTTGATAGAAATGGGAATCTATGTAAAAGTATTCTGTGCTTATTGTGAGAATTAGGTGATAATGATATTTTTGTTAAGTCACATGTCCTGGGTGCTGGCCTTTATGCTTCAGCTTGTTTAATACTTTCAATAACCCTGGAAGGTCTATTCTAAAGATGAGGAATCTGAGGCTAAAAGAATTTAAGTTGCCCCAGTGGCCTACGAGGCTAGTAAGTGGTTGAGCAGGATTGAAGCCCAGGTTGTCTCTCCTTTAAAGGCCATGTACACAGTCACTGGGCTTACTGCCCCAGATGAAAGTGGTCTTCTCTTTCTCTAAATTTCCATGACTTACTTTGTTCCACACTTATCTCACACAGTCTTGTTTGCACTTATTTGGTTCATATTTGTTGTTGAACTAACTTGTAGGCTTTTGGGATTAGAGGTTGAAAAAACTGAATTCTCACATTGTGTCACCCAATAAAACACACCGTCTCTGCAAGCTGCACAATACCTTCTAATAAAAAACTAATAAATACTTACATATTAACTACTTCTATAGGCTAAGCTCTGGCTAGATCTTGGGGGTGGATGGACACAGACATTGGTTGTAAGCACAATAGGAACTGTGAAGACTTTGAGTTTTCATGAGGAAGGAGCTCACTTTTATCGAATGCCTCCTACATACATTGTTTTATAATACACACTTTACCCCATTTAATTCTAACCAATCTGTTATAATCATAATCTTCAGAAAACTGAGGCTCAGAGATATAAAACAACTTGGTATAGCTAGTTAGCAGCAAGACCAGAAGTGGTGTTCATGTTTGTTTTATTCCATAGCCTATACTTTTTTCACTTTTACAATTCCATTGGTACAATAATCTATTTTGCTAAAACACTAAAGTAATATAGAAACCCTTCTGACTCTAAAGTTAACTCTTGCTTCTGTTATTGTGGCCAAAGATAGAGGAAGAAATAAGTGGAGCATTAATATCTAAAGCTAAGTACAAGGCTGATGTACCCTTGAGAAAAACTGTTGGAGTATTATTACCATCATTATGTTAGATCTTAATGCAACAGAAAGAGAAGCAAGAAATTGTTTATGGTGTTATTCAGAGTCAATACAGACTTATTGAGCATTGTGTTAGGAACTATGCTAGTTGTTTACACAGTATTAGCTGTAGAGAAACACTGAGGAAAGGTATTTCCAAGTTAATTGTATACACGGGCACACACTGAAGCTCAGAGAGTTAAATAACTTGTCCAGATTCACACCACTAATAACGTAGAAATGGTATGAAACATAGGTCTTGAGTTGAAATACAGTGCTCTATTACATTTTACTTTAGTGCTATCTTTAGAGGATGTCTGTTAAAAACATTTCATAAAATCTTATTTTGAAAGAAGAAAAGATTTGTGCAGTGCTTTCTTTGTTTTGAATGCCAAGAAAGTATGGTAGCAATTGCTAATTTCTATCTGTAATTGTGTTTGAAATATCGAGTGTGTCTGGAGTTTCATACATAAGGCAAGGTCAAAACTTACATGAAATAATTATAATCAGTTCTTCACAGGGTGAAACATTTGTAATCTTACTCTCAAATTGTTTGTCTCTTGATTTTTCGTCTGTTTGTTATCTATGTTATATTTATTCAAAGTTTATTTTTTAGGTAGGGGGTGTATCAACATTCTTAATCTTTGTGAAATCCATTGGCAGGCAAATTTATAGTAGTGTTTGCTCAGTTGCTTAGGGGACAAAACCAAACAGCATATTGGTTGTGTTATGTTGGGCTTTGTGGTTTTACAGTGTAGGAAGTCCAGTCCTTGTTCAATAACACGTAACCATTTCTGTTCTAAAAGTTTTTCTCTTATATGGAACCAGTGGTTTAAAAAAGTATTTAGAGGAGACTAAAGAAATTAGATTCCAAGACAAAGAAATAATGCCACAGTCAAATTAGTCAGGAGTTGTTTTGTTTCTACAATGATTAAACATTTAAAAATTGTCTTTGGAGAATAAGAATTTATTTGAATGTGGTTCACAGTAAAGATCATGGGCTATAGAATCAGACAGATCCAGGTTGAAATCTGGGCTCTGCTCTTCATTTGAAAAATGAAGATAATAATACCTAACTTGCAGGGCTGTTTTGAGGAGTGTACAATGAAGTAATTGTATGCGTGTGTACAGTGGCAGACACAAAATGGATGGCTATTACTGTTGCCTAGTATTTCCAACTCAATACCTAAACACATAAAACATACTCACTTTGAAGATATTCAGTTAAGAATAAAAATTAAAGAATTTAGAATAGGACTTCTGAGTTGAATGTGGTAAATCCACATTATACTCTCCTCTTCCCAGAAATTACCCAAAACAACAAGGTGAATGAAAAACAAAAATGTAAAGAGCCATGTTTTGTGAAACCAGGAGACTGCTAAGCAGCAGATCCCCTAACAGAAGGAATGTCTGCCCAAAGCAGTGGACATTGTAGAGTGGGATGTGGAGATGGACAAAAGTGGAGAAAAAATGAAGCAGCTGTACAATGATGAGAGAGCCATTTTTGAGGATGAGGGACACAGGCTGAGGTGCAATGTCTGAACTCTATTTTTAGAGCAGGACAAATTGGGTGCACCAATAGAGAGCAAGAGCTTTCTCAGACCCAGTTTGGTTGTGAGCAGTAAAGGAGATGGGCCAAGTGAAACACATGAAAACACAGGCCAAGTGAAACACATGAAAACACAGGCCATAGTTTCAGCAGACAACCAGTTCCTATTGCAGTGGAGAAGAGCGTGTTTGCATTAACAAAACCACCCCAGCTTCCAAGGCCCATTGGTTAAGGAAATGTAAAAGGCAAATAAATATACAGCAAAACCCTCCATCATAGAATAAATTGCTATTAGTCTGGAACATGTCTCTGGATCCTTCCCTACATGAACCTCCAGCAAATAGCTGGTAAAGAAGAAACTCACCAGTTTCAACACTATATGATACACAAAAGGGCCAGCCCAAGATCTTTAAAATAAATCTCAAGAAAAAAATGGCAAAATGAAGAAGGAAACTAAAAGCTCAGGAGAAAAAATATAACAAAACAAAACAGTGTGGCCATGAAGGAGACAAAAATTGTTACTGAACATTGTGCCATAAATTTAAAAATAAAGCAAAACCAAACCTGAAATATGTGTGTCTATGAAGTATGAGTGCAAATCAAAAATAAAAGAACTCAGAAAAGAGATGGTAGGTGAATAGTGGAAAGGCTCAAAGAAATTGAAGAGAAAAATAAAATCACCATAGAAATCAAGGTAAAATTGGCAGGAGAACAAGAAAGAATAAATACTGATGAAAACATAGCAACAACCTAGAGAGAGGATTGATGTGAGAAAAGTGAGCAAAATGAAACAGAAATTTAAAAAGAGTTTTAAAAGATTAGAGAGAAAATGGTAGGTAGCTATGGAAGATAGGCAGAGGAAATCAAGCATGGACTTTATTGGAGTCGTTAATAAAGAAAATGGAAATTATGTGACAAAATGAATAGTTGAAGATATATATTGAGAGAATTTCCATAAATTAAAGAATACATGAATTTACATGTTGAAAATGCATACTAAGTCTAATGGAAATTGCTCCAGAGCCATCAACATAAAAACATATCCAAGTCAAATTCAGAGATAGTGAAAGAATTCCTTGGGTGGCCAAGAAAGACATTGCTTGTAGAAGAAAAAGATTAATATGACCATAAACTATTAATATTCTATAACACATTTGAATGCTATTATAGAAGATAATGGAGCAACATTTACAAAATGTTCAGAGAAAGAGTGTGACTCAAGAATTTTATAGCCAACAACGATGTTCAAGTACAAAGGCAATAGCAAACAATTTTGAACATGTACAACTCAGGGAATATTGTTTCCATGAGACATCCTCAGGAATAGTTTAGAAGAAAAACAACAGTCAACCAAGAGATGTCTAACAAATTTATAGCAAAAATACTAGCCATGAGCATTAAATTTATATAACTCTTTGACTAAGACTAAACAAATATGGGGATTAGGGTGACAGGACAGACCATATGTTAGTTGTACTGACAGTAGAAATAATAAACCTTCTAAAAGTGAGGAAAACAAAAGGAAGGAAAGTAGGAATACAGTAAGTACATTTATTTCAAATGCAAATTAAAAGTAAGCTTGATGATGTAAGGCAAAGTTTACTTTAGGTCAAATAAACCTTACATGAGTCAAAAAGAGCAATTTCTAATGTTAAACAAGTTAAAAATAACACTTTATAAAAGATAGAGACATTCACAGTGAAAGTATAACAGTGATGTACCAATAGCATAACATCAACATTCCTAGAACAGAACCATAATAACAGAAGAAATAGAAGCACATTAGAGTAAGAAACTTGAATTTTCTTTCACAGTTCATGACAGATTAGGAGAACAGAAATATGGAAATCTATAGAAGACCTGGTTAATATAATTAATGGGGATCTAATTGATATATAAAACATTGTTGCCTGAAAACAGAGAATATGTCTTCCTTTCAAGTGGCCATGGAATGTTAATAGAAAACAAATATATTACCACAAGCAAAATTGCACTAATCACAATGAAATAAAACTTGAAAATTGTAAAAAGGAAAATTTTTTTTAAAACTTCATCAAATTAAAAAATATCTCTTAAAATCACATGTCAAAGAGGAAATCCAACCTAAAATCTTTAAAATCTAGATAATAAAGATAATAAAGCCAGACATATCATAATTGATGGGATGTAGATAAAATCCCCAGAAGAAAAGTGTAGATTTAGTACTCTGAGTAGTAAATTAGGAAGTTAGAAGAAAAGAACAAAATCAACCTATGCAAAGCAAAATGAAATAATAAATATAAAAGTAGAAATGAATTAGGTAAGAGATAAATAGAAGTATTTCTTCTTTGGGAAAATAAACTATTAGCAAATGAACTAAAAAATGTAGAGACATAAAGTTGATATGGTGTAATAGAGGATAACAAGGAAAATATCTTGAAATTATGGAAATTTAAAGTTGTAAGAGATTTTGTTTACTAAACTCAAGATGAATAATTTGACAAATTGAATAAAGTGGTTAAATTTCTAGAGAGAGATAATTTTCTAAAAGACTCCAAAACATGTAGAAAATACAATCAGACAAATTAACTGAAAAAACAAAACAGAGAAATGTATGCACCACCATCATCAAAAGCACAAGGCCCTAATGAATTAAGTATTTAAACTCTTCCAGAGAATAGGAAAAGGAAATTTCACAATTTTTAAAATGATGTGAGCATGATATTGTCATCAAAATTTAATAATGGTTGCACTTAAAACTTTAGATTATTCATATTCATGTTCATGTAAATAACTGCAAAAATCCTGAGTTAAAGTTGACAAACAGAATCTAGCATGCATTAAAAGCATAAATATCCTTAATAAAGGTGTTTATTTCAGGGGCATGATAATAGTTCAACAAAAAGAGATCTATTAACATTACATCTAAGGAAAAGAGCACATGATTATATTAATATACATAAAAAGTATTTAACAAAATTAGTATTGATGTTTGACTTAATTAAAATACCCCAAACCCTATTAACATAGCAGGGAATAGATGAATATTTTCTTAACTTGATAAAATGTATCTGTTTCAATTCTAAATCCACTATCATTCTTAATGGAGAAAACACTAGAAGCACTTGCTAATTTTAGGAAAAAGACAATGATGTCCATTATCACCACTATTATTTAACATTGTTCTGGAGTACTAACCAATGCAATTAGATAAGAGAAAAAAATTAAGATATAAAAATAAGAAAACATTTGCAGCTTCTATGATTGTTCACCTGGAAAAACCAAAAGAATCAGCTGAAAATTCTTGCAAATATGAAAAAAATTCAGTACAGTGATGAATGAATAAATTAATATACAAAAATCAATAGCTTTTATATGTACAAAGATACAACCATTTAGAAGCTATAGTGGAAGAAAGATCCCAATTCACATCTACAAAAACGATAAAATAACTAGAAATAAGTTTACCAAGAAGTGTACAAATTTCTATGTGGGGGAAAAAAAAATCCCACAAAACTTTAAAAGGCTTCTAAAGTTCCTAAAAGAACATTACAATAATTGGAATAATACACTATGGAAAGTCTCAGCATCTTGTCAGTTTTTCCAAATTCATTCTATAATTCAATGTGATATCCACATTGAATATAGTAATATCTACAGGATATTTTTGGTTCTAGATAGGCTGGTCTAAAGTTAATATGGAAAAATATATATGCATGAATGGCTAGGAAAATTTAGCAAAAGGAGAGTAATGATGTGGGACTAGCCCCACTAGATATTAAAACATATTATTAATCCTCATTTATTAAGACTGGTTCTGGTCATGAAAGGAAAGATTAACAGAATAGGATATAGAATACATATGTGAATCATAGAGGCTTGTATTATAATATCAATGGGAAAATAGACTTTTCAATAAATAATGATGAGCCAGCCAGGTAGCCATCTGGAAAAAAATGGATCCAGACCTCATACCTTACACCAGCATAAATTTCAAATGGATCACAAATGTAAATGTAAATCATAAACCATAAAAATACTAGAAGACATCATGGGAGAATTCCATATAACTTTAGTATGAAGAAAGCTGTCCCAACTATGATAAAAACCAGGAACCATAAGAAAAAGATTAATAAATTTTACTTACTACATAAAAAAAACTATTTCCGTATGGCCAAAATTTCTATAAGAAACATCAAACTAGATGAAATATTTTGCAATTCATATCACAGAAAAAACCTCATTTACTTAATATATGAAAAGCTTTTAAAAATTGCCACAAAAAACCCCAATAACCCAATATAAAAATAGATTAAGACGATGGACATTCATTTTATACAAAGGAAATAAAATAAAGATCTTTCCTTGTTACTGTTACATTAAGCAGCCCCTCTTCTCATTATTTCTGTCTCAATAGCCTGCTTATTTTAATTGTAGCATTTATTCCAACTTTTTTTTTTCTCTCTTTGACTGTTTACTTGTTTTATTCTCCATTTCCTTTCTAAGATGATGAAGTTCATGGAGAATGGGATTATATCTTTTCTTCCATAGTTGCTTCAAGCACAGTGCTGTCCAATAGGAAGCATTTAATAATGTTCTATTCTATTTCAATCTGTTTTATTCCTCCGCCAGAAAAATACCTTCTAAACAGCCTTCCTTATCACCTGTGCTAATGTATTCAGCTTTTTTGTACTAAACTTGATAAATGGGTGGAGATTTACATAATTAAAAAGAAGTCACATAAATTCACCAAGTAACTGGGCCCCACTGTGGACTGTCTTATTAGACTTTTAGTAGTCAGCTTCAAGCACTGGCCCTGATTACCTAGTAGGGACTTAAAAATTATTTGTTGAATTAAAAGGTATCAGAAGAAGTGTGTTTGCCAGGAAAAATCTTAATTTTTTTCAGTTTGTTCTTTGGCAGAGCATACTGCTTCATTAATAACTTATTCAGTGTTTTGAACTTAATTTTGATTGCTTTGAATTTTCTTCATTCTTTTGTTGGTCTGTTTCACTTTTTTGATTTAATAACCATGATGGGATTCATAGGCATCATTAGAGATAATATATGCGTGATTTGGAAATTCTATTAATGTTTACTATTTCTCTAATTTTTTTAGGATTAAGTGTCATAATTGTATTTTAAGAGATTTTTCAATAGTTAGTAATTTCTTTTTCTTAAAGCTTATTCTGATAGCCATACTAATATTTTCGAATTTCTTCAGACATCATGCTTTTCATTTTCTTAATTTTTGTTAAATATTTACATCTTCTGAAGTTGGTTATTTATGTATTTGTATATTTTTATTATGGACATTTATTTGTATACATATATAATTTATATTTTCTCTGTTTTGCCAATTAAGCTACAGATTTTTGAAGATAGAGACTGTACTTTATTTTCTCTATAACTTGATATAGTGACTATTTTAAAGTAGTAATTTGTCTATATTATTTAAAATTTTTTTCTGACTATTTCTGTAACTTCACCATCATCAAACAGTGAGGATCACTGTCTAAGTGCTGGAGATTCAAAATGTCACAGTTGCTGTCATCAGAGCAGTTATAATCTAGCTTGGGAGACTGAATATGCAGGCAAATGAATGTAGTTATTTAGTGCTACATAAAAAGTTATTCCAAAACTTAGTTTTGTTTAACACAATAATCATTTATTATTTGACTGTTTTTGTGGGTCAGGAATTCCAGCACAACTGAGCTGGGCCTCTGGTTCGGTGTCTCTTACAAGTCTATAATTAAGGTACTGATTGGGTTTGTGGTCATGGCAAAACTTCACTGAAGAAGGGTCCACTTCCAAGTTATTCATATGGTTGTTGGCAGGATTGAGTTCCTCCTGAGCTGTAGGCCTCAGGTACTTTGTAGCTGTCAGCCAGAGGCTGTGCTCAGTTCTTGCTGTGTGGGTCACTTCGTAGAGTAACAGGCTAGCTCACATGGGTGGTTCCCATGAGTGGTTTCCATTAGAGAGCAAGAGAAGGCATGCAAGGCAGAAGCCACGGTTTCTTTATTATCTAGTCTTGGTAGTGACATCTCATCACTTTTGCCCTATTCTTTCATTACAAGCAAGGTACTAGGTCCAGCTCATAGTTAAGGGACGGAGATTACACAAGGGTGTCAGTACTAGATGGTGGGGATCTTTGGGGGCCATATTAGAGGACACCTACCACATCTGATACATATTGAGCAAACAGTGAGGACGTGTCATTAAGAGAATTCAGTAGAGTGAGCTCTAATTCAGAGGAGTGAGTCATTCTTTCTAAAAAAGTTGAAACTTGAGTTGAATCTTGAAGAAAGGTGTGATAAGCAAACGGGGAAAACAGCTTCTTATATAGAAAAGATACAAACGAAAGTGTAGAGGTGGACATTTTTCCAGATTACTTTGAAAACAGTGACAGGTATTATAACTCAACAGTAGTATTTGCATCTGTCTTTCAGTGTCTCTGCTGATTATTAATATTATTAATGGATGCCTGTAAAACACATGTTAATTATTGCATTTTGATTTGAGTTTGGATTGTACAACAAAGAAACAATCTCTGCCTTTCAGAGTTCAGGTTCTAAAGAGAAGGCTTGATATCAGTTAACAGGAATGTGCTTTAGAGTGAAGTAGAAAAACATGGGAACTTGGAACAAAGATATTGAAACCCTCTGTGTGATATCAGTGGGTAAGAGTGGACTGATCACTGTAATGCCAGAGAATGTCACAGAATGTCTCTTGTTTCTCCTCCATAGTTTTTGGAAAGTCTTGGATGCGTGCCACAGCCCACTGGCATTTCCGTGGATGCACGTGCCTCTCCTTGCAGTGGCAGCAGTGGGTTGGTGACTTGTGAGGGGAGGGAGTGGGATGGCTCCTACGTGGACGCTTTCCCGTTATCAAGTATCAGGGCAACACATGGCTTCTGTCTTAGGTTCAAATGCCTTTGGAGAAGATTCAAACTGGAACAAAGTAATTAACGTCATTGACCTCAGAGAGACCAGGATAACTTCCTAATCTGGGATGCTTTTAGTTCCCAAGGTGAATACTCTGAAGTTCTTCATCTTAAAAGTACTTAAATTTAAAATGGATACTCACATTGATGATTCAGTTTCATGTTCAATATTTACAATTATAATGGATATTTCATATTTTAAATATTACTTCTATGAAGAGAAAAAAAGTAAGGCAAATACACATGTGCATACAAGAGGCATACAGCATTACAAGAGTGTATAGAGAAAATCAAAATCAATAGTATGCAGAAAAAGAGAATCAAAAGTTGGTTGTGGTTGGATTTTGATGTTAAAAGTCTGAATAGTGTTTTATTTCATTCACTCAAAAGAAATTCCTTGTATATTCAATAAAGACTAACAATAGGGAAGAAGACATTGCCAAGAGTCATGCACTTAAAAGATGAAAGCTTGAAGTGAGAGGATTGAAAAAGAACACCGTATCAGGACAATGACTGTTTTGATTAGACTCTAAATACTTAAACTATTTTATCTCGAAACATTAACGGATAATGGCTCAAATTAATGCTTTCCTTGTTATCTTGCCTACTGCTGAGAAATATTTTTGTGCCTTTTTTCCCCCAGTGACCATTAATAAGCAAATTAATAACCATACACAAAGTTCATGAATACAACTTGAAGCTTGCATGTGATCAGGCAAAATTCCTCCCTTTCTTAAATTGTGAAACAGTACAATAATTTGAAAAATAAAAAAAGTACTCATTATTCTATCTATTCCGAACATCAATTTTTGCTCTGGCATTACCTTTCAGAATTTGACCTTATGCAGATGTGTTTTTGTACATAATTGCAATCAAAGTGTATATACAACTCCATGTTATGCTTTTTTATTTAATATTATATGATAAACATTGGCTTATGTTTATACATGGAATAATAGTTTAATAGATGCCTATATAATTACTTAGAGAATCATATGTTTTTAATTATTTATCTATTTTGACATTGTTTATTGATATCCTAATGTCAATATCTTTTTTCAAGTTAATTATAACAAAAGGGAAGTAATTTTAACACAAGACATTTTTAAGACTTATAATACCTATAACACACATAACTATAATAAATTTCCCCAAAGTGGTATCCATCTATAATCATACTAACAGTACAAATATTCTAGGTTTATCATGACACTGGCTTGAGTAATAATATTTTTAAACATTTTTTTCTCTCTTATAAGGTATACTTCAAAACTGCTACAGTTTTCATCTCTTTCGCTGTAACTAAATATGAGCTTTACTCCTGTTCTTGTTTTTTGCTATCCATTTTTAAATGAGTTTTCCTTTCATGTAGTGATTAGAGCTTTATTTTTTCTTATAAATTTGAACAATCTTTCCAGATAGTATAGGTTTTAACCTATTTTAATTGTTGATAAAAATGCTGCCAAATCTGGTTTTATATTTTATTTCAGACTTTAATTTTTATTTAATTTTTATATATTCATATGTTAGTATTTTCCCTTGTGATTTCTTTTCTTTTTTTTTTTGAGACAGAGTCTCACTCTGTTGCCCGGGCTAGAGTGAGTGCCCTGGCGTCAGCCTAGCTCACAGCAACCTCAAACTCCTGGGCTTAAGCGATCCTCCTGCCTCAGGCTCCCGAGTAGCTGGGACTACAGGCATGCGCTACCATGCCCGGCTAATTTTTCTATATATATTTTAGCTGTCCATATAATTTCTTTCTATTTTTAGTAGAGAGGGAGTCTCGCTCTTGCTCAGGCTGGTCTCGAACTCCTGAGCTCAAACAATCCGCCCGCCTTGGCCTCCCAGAGTGCTAGGATTATAGGCGTGAGCCACCGCGCCCAGCTCCCTTGTGATTTCTTATATTGCTTTGAAAAGGAAAATGCTATTCTTTTCTAGATCTGATATGTATTCTAATTTATATTCAGTTAACTATAATGGTTATATTTAATCATTTAATCCATTTGGAGCTTATTTTATGATATACTGTAAAATATGAAGTAAAGTTAAATAATTTAAAAATAAATAATCCTACTTTATGCACCTTGAAATACAATAATTTTGTGTATAGATTATTCATTCTTTTTCTGTTATTTCATATTTATTAGTATACCAGCACTCCTGTCCTCTTAGTTATTGATGCTTGTGATGTTCTTAACTGCTTCTTTGTCAGTTTTCATTGATGTAACTCCTCGTTTGCTTCTCAAAATAAATTTAAAAATAATTTTGCTAAGTGTTTTAAAACACACACAGGCAATAAAAATCCTTTCTGAGATTTTGATTTAAATGTATTAAGTCCATAAATTAACTTATCTCTTCTCCCAACATGTGGAAATTTCAACATTAATGATTCTTTTTTAAGGACTTGCAAACCGATTTTTTTCCTTTTTCATCAACATTTTACCTATCCTTTCATTATTTTTCTTTTCTTTATCCCTGGTGACTAGACTTATTTGGAAGAATGTTAATGTTAAAAAATTGCATAAGAGGGCAATTTAAACTTTGAAGTGGGCCAGGCATGGTGTTCATGCCTATAATCTCAGCCATTTGGGAGGCCGAGGCAGGAGGATCACTTGAGGCCAGGAGTTTGAGACCAGCCTCAGCAACATAGTGAGACCCCATCTCTACAAAGAATAGAAAAATTAGCCAGTTATGGGCATGGAGGTATGCACCTGTAGTCCCAGCTACTTGGGAGGTTGAGGCAGGAACATCCCTTGAGTCCAGGAGTTTGAGGTTGCAGTGAACTGTGATGCTACCACTATACTCTAGCCTGGGCAACAGAGCAAGACTCTGTCTCTAAAACAAAACAAACAAGCCAACAAAAAACTGTGAAATGGATTCCAATATTCTTATCCTAAAATTTAAAACACACTTCTCTGTATCATTATTTAAATTTATATCTTTGAGTATATCTTATTAATGTATAGATATCTTCTGAAGTTAAAAATGACATTTTATGTTTAGGAGTATATGTAAAACTGAGAGTCTGAACTTTATGGGCCATTAAAGATCCGTGGCTGTTTTTCTGCAAGAGCACTTGCTGCTGCCCTGGTCAAAGTCCAGTCTAAGCAATAACATCCTACTCTGAATACCTCAAAGCCCTGTGTCCGTTTTTAAGGCATTCTTCTTTGCTTCTTGTTCTAAATATCTGGGTAACATTGCTGAGTTCATGTTAACAATTTTTTCTACATCTCATTCAGTAGTCCATGAAGTGAAATGATCTGTGCATTATATATATACACACACACACATACTATGTGCAATTTTGTTCAATGCATATATTTAAGGTTATCATACAGCTCATTGTTAAATGAATAGCCTCTTTGGAGAGTGGAACAGAATGCTATTTAATCACTATTAGATAACATGCTATGAATGAATTCATCATTGACTTTATAAAATACAACAAATATATCATTTCATTGCCAAAACGATCATAAGGGCCTTTAAATGGTCCTGAAAATGACCTGTTCTAATTTGAGTAGGAATGTACTCAGTTAAATGAGTTCTGTAACATACTTGGCATTAGCTGAGCTCAAAGTCAGTAATAGGCCAGGCATGGTGGCTCACGCCTGCAATCCTAGCACTTTGGGAGGCCAAGGTGGGAGGATGGCTTGAGCCTAGGAGTTTGAGACCAACCTGGGCAACATAGGGAGATCCTGTCTCTAAAAAAAAGAAACAAACAAAAAAAATTAGCTGGGCGCCATGGCACGTGACTGTAGTCCCAGCTACTCAGGAGGCTGAGGCAGGAGGATTGCTTGAACCCAGGAGTTTGAGGGTACTGTGAGGATCAAAGTGGAAGGATCACAATCCTTCCACTGCATGCCAAGGGGAAAAAAAAGGTCAGGAAAAAACAGTCTGTTTTTGTCAATTCGATTTAGATCATTTAAAAATGGTGCTGTACAGCAACATTATAATTGGATGGGGATCGAGATATCCAGAAAGAGTGTATTGTAGATTAAGTTGAATGCAGTAAAAGTAACTACAATTATTAATCTGTTTTTCTGTGGTATTCCAAAGCAGGAAATATAATATATTAATTTTTTATTCTGAAAACAATGCTTTGAATATGTATATTTACACTAACACCTTTGCGTATAAAGGACTTTAGAATTGATTTTTATTAAACTAATTGAGAGTAGAATTTTTAGAAAATGGAACATGTGAGTTTCAGCTCATGAAGGGGATTTTGATGAGGCCACGTCCCAATGCTTAGAATTTCTTTGCTATTGTGTCAGTCTCTATTAATCCAGTGTTCTCTTCAAGTCCCAACTCATACCTTGTCTCTTCCTAAATGCCTTCAAGGTGTATTTCCCCAGAGCTCAAGGATCTCTTTATCCCGTTTGTACACTGAGAACATTTACTGTCCTGTATCTGTATCACTTGGTCCTTCTTAGATGCTGGGTTAGACTTCTTTTAACTTTTTATAGCTTGCTACTTTTTAAGTTTTCAACTATATTTCAACTTGCATTTTGTCAGATCCTCTGATTTATGTATTTCTTTGCTTCTTCTATAATGCCTTGTAAATGTTGATTAATTTATAATTCAGCTTAGCTTTTCACATATTTATTCATGTGTAACTATCAATATAAAGTCAAGAACTGTATATTTTTAAAAAGAACAAAGCAATTGTGAACACTGTTAGTAAGTCATGCTCAGGCAGTGTTTAGACCCCAAAAGGTAGCAATAAATATTCCTCTTATTATCAAGGAGCCACTTTGAGTAAAGAAAAAGTAGAAGTAGCAGAAATCTGTTAGTGGAAAGGAAAAAGGAAGTGAGGTACTGGATACTGATCTTGCCAAATGAAGCAGGGAAAGAAAATATTACATTGTGAATTTCTTTCCATTATTTTCTTAAGTACAACCCGGCAACTCAGATTAAGAGAACAATGGTCGAGATGTTGGCAATAAGTCCAACCCATCTGATAAATTCCTAGGAAATGGGAAATAGTACAATTATTGAACAGGGAAAAGACTTCCTTAGAGTTTCAGATACCATTACTATTTTAAATAAAAAATAATCTCTGGAGCATAAATTTCTTATGTTTGTACATGTTACCTTAATGTTTCTTTTGTTTTTAAAAAGAAGTTATAAGTGGAAAATTGTATCTATATTAATTATCTGTATCAATAGCTTGATTAAAGTAAAGAAGAAAACATTTTGGGTACATTGGAAACTGAAAACTTTTTCGGTTGACTAATCAGTGTCATCACTGAACTTGCAGCATGGTCTTTAGCTACAGCATTGAGGCTCCATGATGTAGTGAAAAGAACAAGAAATAAAGAATGTGAAGGCATAGGTTTAACTTTTATATTTTTTCCCTCCTTCTTCCCCTTCCTCCTATCTTCAAACATTTATTGGGAATCTACTACATTTACACTGAGACAGTTTACCCCTCAGTGTGCTGACAGCCAAGAGAAGCAGATATAAAAGCAATCAGGCAGTCTTATTATCAAGTGGTAGATGCTAGCTTTCATGTCGTAGGCACATGCTATCATGGTACCTCTTAAAGAGGCTGGGTGACTTTGACAAATCACCTAAGATTTATTTCATTGTCTATATAATTATATCTGTTCTACTTACTTTGTGAGGTTGTTTTAAGGCTCGAAGGGGGCTTCTATATGTTACAGAGAGTTGTGAATTGTAAAAATATTTGCAAATATAGATCGTTATAGGTAATAACTTATTTGACACAATACAAGAATACCTTGTGAACTTGATATATAGAATTTAAAAAGAAATTAGGATTAATAAAGAACTTTTTTTCTCTAATTTGAAATCCAGAATTTTAACCACCTTTTCGAAATCTCCCTTATTCTTTCTGGAAAAAAAAGTCTCTATTTATTAGTATTTCCACACTATCTTTTCTCTGCTTCTATTTCTGTACTTGCTACATTGTACTGTAATTACATATCTACACCTTTATCTTGCTAGACCACTGAGGTTTTCAGGGCAGGGTCCATGTTTGTTCATCTTTATGTTACCAACAGCAACCAACTATAGGATATGTTCAATATGTGTTTATTACATAGACTTGAGAAGCAATTTTCTAACATGCCTTCTTTGTATGTTTGATTATAGTATTTACTAGGCAAGAGATAAGTTTCTTCAGTCTATTAAAAGAAATCTAGGCATGTGACAATAAAAATTTTTGGGTGTTGTGTTCATCAAATTAGAGACTCTGAACATGGCTCATCCTGCCCATGGTCCAGAGAAAAGGAGTGGGAAATCAGTTGTGATACAATTCACAGAATGGAGATCTTGGAAAAAGAGAGAAGCTTAGTGAGCTGCATAGGTTGCTCAGCATAGAAAATGTTATCAGATATTTTAACTTCTTTCTTCACCAAAATTTTTCAATTTCATTGTCTCTGGACCTCAAGTTTTCTTGTCTGTAGGATGAGGGGATTGAACCAAATGATCTTTAGTGCCTCTTCTAGCTCTATAATTATATATGAGATTGATTTTTAAGAAATTTTTAGTGGGTTTTCTTTGTAAACAACTAGATAAAATAAATGGAAAAAGTGGAGATCATATCTGCATTCTGTTGAATATTATGCATGTTCATCCTTCCTATTTTTTATTATGGAAAATATTATTAAGACAACATTAAAGCAAATTAGGGAAAAGACAAAACATTCAAGGAGATGGGGTTTAAGTTAGGCTTATGTACTGAGAGGTGCATGGGCAGGTGAAGGACAAGGGAGATGACCATGGGGATTCTGAGCAAGTGCAATAGCTTCCAAGTTTGAAATCTGGATAAATAGAAGAGAGAGCTGGATTGCCTTAGAGAGTTCCCATTTAATTCTATAAGCAATAGAGGACTATGTTCAGGCAGGAAGGGAGGACGAAGTTGTACCTGCTGAATGTCATCAAAGGCTTGGCAAGGGATGAAACCAACATGAGCGAAAAGAGAAGAGGAAATTGCTAATGACACAACTGGCACAGGGTTCTGTTATGTGAAGAGAAAGACTGGAATGGAAGCAAGTTCTGAAAGGGAGGAGGGCTGATTTTGCCAAATAGTCGTATCATTCAGTTAAAATGAGTTGGAAAGAATGCTTACAGCTGGAGGGATATGACAGCTCGGCAAGCTGTTACCTCTCCTGAGTATTTCTCATAACTGATAAAAGATTTATCTCAGCTGTTCCGTGTGGTTTGCAAAAAAATGTTTATTAATGAACTTTAAGAGAGATTTCCTATCTTTGTTGAAAACAGGTGTATATTTGAGAGTCTCTGGTTAACTAAAATGAAGCTATTCAGTCCTTTTATTTTAATAGCATCCCTTGATCCCTTCTCTTGAAGAACAGGCATATATCCAGAGATTTTTTTTTTTATTATTATAGGGAATGTTCTTGCATGTCTACACTCTTTATTCTTATATAATTGATTTTTTTCTAGTATTCTTTGTATTCCTTTCTACTTCTTGAGTTTTAAATTCTTGGATTATTTCAGTATTGTGCAATGTAGGAACATAGAAGCTTGGCTTGACAATGGTGCTGACAATTTATATGTCAGGGTGTAACTGCCTGGCATATTCTTTGCTGTTTTGCATTCCTTTGCAAAGTATGCCTTTGTTTAGTCTTGAGGGAGGAGGCTTCTCCCATTTTCCGTATACTCGGGACATGGCTAATGACTGTTCTGCTTTGTGTGGAATGCAGATGTTTGCATTCTCACAGTTTCTCCAATTGCTTCTTTATTCCTTTTGAAAATTGCAAGGTGTCTAATCTGTAGTGAAGAATGGAGACACTTGTTATTTCTAAGAAAAGTTGCATGGTTTATGGCTGACAAATTGTACCTCCTTTCCAATTTATCTCATTTATTTTTAAAATACTACAGTCTGTTTTTGTAACATATGTAGCATGTTATAGAGGGCCTGGCTAATTAATTATTATCCTTTGAAGTTATAAAGTACCTTTCTAGCATTGTGCCTTTGAAGCTAGAAAATATTTTATAAAAGGTAAATGTTAAGTGTCTTTATAATTTTATATTGCAGTTGCACATTACAGTTTTGAATGAAGCCTCTATCTTCATTACATAAGAAACTTTTCATCCACCCTGAGAATTTAAGATGATACATCTGTGCACACGATATCCAGATGAATTTTAATATCCTTACTTAAATATATGGATGCTTTCTGGGGAAAGTAATTGATACTCATAAAAAAACCACTTTCTGCTTATCTATTTTAAAAGTTGATTTTTTTAAAGGGAATAAGCTTTGTTTACTACAGGCATTATGAATCTTACAAAAAATAAACTATCTACACCGTATATACATATTGTCAGCTTAACCCGAAGTGATGTTGGGGCTCCTTCTTATCTGACTTACGATTCAAGTCCTACCTCTCCAGGCAAGACAGTAGTAGCCCCACCCGTTCCCATTTGAAGCAGAGGTTTATGCAGTACATCAGGTAGTCATGAGGGTGGACACAGCCCTGAAGGTAATTGTGAACAAAGCCAGTAATTATGAGCAGAAAAATGGTGATAGTGATGCTCAGCCGCCCTAGCCATGGGAAGAGAAGTAATAGGACGATTTTCTATACTTTTAATGTCCTTGTATCTATGCTTCTCCAAGTTTGTAAAAACCCTGAGGGATAGGGCAGTTAATGTTCACTTCTTTCTTTTTTTGTTTAGCATTAAACTTTTTTATTGTGAACTAATTCAAACTTATAGAAAAGTTGCAGACAACTTTATACTTTATAGTTGAGAAAACTGAATTATAGGATGAATAAATGATTCATTTAAATTCAAATAACAAAGTAGGTGCTTGATAAATATTTACTAACTGGTGAGAGTGAGAAAGAACTGAAACTGGGGTCTCCTGATTCTTTGTCCTATGACATTTTTGACTGCCCATTGCAATTCCCAAGGTTAAAAATGCACTCTTTTAGGTATGCATAATTTATAGTAAATTATAAGTTATTCTTTGGTAGCTATAAATTGAGAAAGAGTATTTGGTATTTTGCTGACTATTTCTTATTAATAAATAACCATGTGGTACACAGTGAACCACAGTGAAAGACAGTGAAAGACATTTGTAAACACAGTAAAGTCTTTAATGCTGTAGATTACTATTTATTAAACTATGTCATTTTTATCTTCACAGAAATTGGCCCAGTGACAATTACTACAGATCCCAAGAAATTTCAATATGAACTCAGAGAACTCTATGTTCAGGTGAGTGCTTGCTTTCAATTTTCTTTTGGGGAAATGAAAAATCATGAACCTTTGGATGATTTTCTTTATTTTTTAAAGCTAAAAGAAGTAATTATTGATATTTCTAAGGGACCCAATAAATGCTACCCTTTTTCCCCACCTGAGTCCAGAATGAACTGAACAATAGATATGGAAATAGGACAGATTCAGTTCAAAATGTCACCTTCATTGATACACTGTCTTTGGCTGATATTATGCTCTAATGGTGGAGCTGAGCAGCTGTAACAGAGACTGGCCCCTCTAAAGAGAAACTGCTGACCCCTGCTATAGATAAGTCCTTTCACTTAGAAGCATAAGGAACTGGTAATAATTCCCCCTCACAATATTAATGGCATAACTAAGATAATTTTGATATTCTGTGCTATAAGTTGGCCATATGAAGATTTTGACTGTAAATATAATTTCATTATTACAGGAGATGAATAACAGTGGTTTAAATGTTACTCTGAAAACAGACCTTAGAGGTAGGGTTGCTACACACCTTCTTCTTGGTGCTGCTTTGAGATTATTCCCAAATTCATTCATTAAAAAAAATTTGCTTCTTTGAGACTATTTCACTGTACTACCTACCCTCTGTGGTCTCTGTGGTCTCTGCAGCTTTCACCTGCAGACTTTTTGGCCACTTTCCGTAATTTATCTAGGCTACTGGTATGTGGCTCTTTGGCTACCTTTCTCCCTCAGGGCTGTCATTATCCTGGGTGGCTTCAACATTTATGGTCTGAATGATGTAGTCCCCCCTTAGTTCCTTGACCTACTAGTTATCTTCAATGACCTTTTCTGCACTCTGTTTTAGTATTCTAGTCCCACAAACACCTCCTGGATCTTGTTATCGTGCCAAATTGTTCCATGTCCCGAGTAACTAATTCAGACATCTTCATTTCCAGCAGTCACTACCTTTCCTCTGAGCTTGCTGGTCTAGCTGCTTACACTTAACTACTCCCTCACCCTCATCAAGTACTCCAGTTCATTCACCCCATACTTTCTTCCAGGCTGCAATCTCTTCTTTTTTCATTTTCCTCCAGTCTAGCTTAGAGTTTTATCGTCTTAAAAACACTCATTTTTTTCCCTTTTTCATTGCCTTTCTGTTCGAAAAGCGAAACCTCATTCCTTAATGACCCCTAACTATCTGCATTATCCAGGCTTGTCCAACAGCCAAATGCTGTTGAAGTCTCACAACATGACACTTGGATTCTCCTGTGAATTCATAACCACGTATCTCAAATGTACTCTTAATACTCCCATGATCTTACTATGTTTCTCTGGTCAATAAAATCTTCTATTCTTCTTAATGACAATTGCAAATTTTATCTACTCTCCTCAAATCTTTATCTCACTGTCCTCTTACTGCTGGCTATTTCAACAAATTATCTACTCTGAGCAAGTGACCTTACTTTCACACACAAGCATGTGCAAATGAAGCCCTCTGCTTCCTCATACCTATCATTTGGCCCACCCACATCCAGCACCCATCCTGTCCGTATTCTCTACTTGATCCCAACTCCTTGGCTTTCTCAGGATTTAACACTATCAAACTGCTTCTCTCAACTGCTTAAGAGTTGTCATTGACTTTTAAATTTGTTCCAGTTTCTCCATCAAAAAAACAAATAAACAAATCTCAGCAAACAAAACCATAAAAAGAAAACCAAAACAAACAACTTCTCTATTTTTCTCAAATCCTCCTACAGATGACAACTTCTGTTTTTTTCAATTCCTTCAATGCCAAGCAAGTTGTCTGTGTTCACTGCCATCATTTCCTCACCCCCTTCCTGCCATTCACTCCTCAATCTGTTTCAGTCTAGTTCCCACCACCCTCACTCTATCAAAGTAGCTTTAGCTAGTGACCAGTGATACCCACTTTGCAAAATGCAAGCGTTTCAGTCCTCATGATATCGGCTGGACTTCTTTGTAGTGTTTGACAATGTTGGCCTCTCCTTCCTTCTTGACGTGCTCTGTTCCCTCGTCCA
>CM052450.1:6330009-6361138 GCA_028533085.1 Varecia variegata | reverse complement strand
TAGTAGAGAGGAAAGTTAGAGAAAGGTCACAGGAGAGGAGAACTGGGGCGAGGAGGCCTGTCCAGAGCGAGTATAGACAGGTGAATGCCTCATCCTTGAATAAGCAAAGGATGATTGGCCACCAGGGCCTCCTAGACCCTGCCCCTGCCCTCTTCTGGCTCTTGCTCCCAAGCAAACAAGGGAGCCCTCTGTGAGGAGGGAACAGGAATCCATCCCAACCAGGGCAATGGCAGTGTCTTAATTTGGTGGGGACACGAACACAATATAAAAGTACAGAATCCTAGGAGGAGAGAGGAAGAAATTCTCTAAGTAGAGAAGAGGAGGATTACTGAAGGGCAACAGGGAATACTAAGATATCATTTTCTAGTTTCCCATTTTTTTGCTTAGAGTTTCCCCTGTGTACTGCTACATCTTTTCCGATAATTAGAAGCTATAAGGTGGCATTTTTGTTACACTCAGTTGCCTCCCTCCCATTTCCCTCCTCACAGGACTACCATCCATTATAATTCATGTGAATTGTGAATCTTGTGAATTTTTTTGATGTGTTAGGCACTTGTTTTCTGATTTACGAATCAAGATATTGAGTGCCTTGATACACAGGGTGTTGGTTATGAATGTTTTAGTGAAGTGAACTGAACCTCCTCTGAAGACCCAACAAAGCTTTACCTCCCATGAAAGAAGTTACAACAGGTTGAAAAATCAATTGCTGAAGAGTTAATCCCTTACCACTCACAGGTGATAATCTGAAAGCGTGGAAATTATTGTCATTGTTACCTTTAACGTGCCTGGAGTGGAGGTCAGCAGTTCTTTAATACTTCCATTTGTATCCCACTTTCTCCACACTTGTTCAGGGATCACTGTGTAGCAAAGGGCAGCATGAGTGGGCTGTCTGGGATGTAACATCTTTTACTTTGATTTTGGAGACTTAAGTTTTGGGCTCTGCAATATTCTGATTGTGTCCAGTCCCTCCCTGCCATATTTTCTACAAGTGATGAAGGCCAGCACTTGTCACTGATGAACTCTGCAATCATTCTGATTTATATTATACCTGCTTGGATGCAACTTTACGTTAGATTTAATGTTATTTAATGGTTTCCACATGTACTTTCTGTTTTCCTGGTCATGGTGTCACACAACCGTATTTTAAGCAAGAGAACTGAGGGTCATAAAATTTTGTTCAGTTTGCAACTGAGTTTCATACCTAAATTTTATAGGTAAAGGACACATTACACAAATAAGACATTTTAAGCATGGGCGTTTAATGTGAAAGGAATATAGTCTGATTTTAAAACTAGGCTCAAAATTCAGTAGATTGTACTCTTATTAGAATAAGGGTATTATAATGCTAATAAGATTGCTTTTGGAGATAAGCATGAGCCTATAAAAAATGCTTCATTTTTTGATTGCTTAGGGTTAGGTATACCTGGAAAACAACTGGTGTGAAGACTAGTTCAATGAAAATGAGAGATGAGAATAGAAGTGAAATGGGTTGGCTAGAAGAGAAATAAGGCCTGAGAAAGTGCCTGCTCTGAGATTAGCATTCCTGAGTCTTTGATCCTTCAGATGATGAGCATTTTCCCATTAGGTTTTGAGCAGAGAGCTCATTTTTCTCCAACTCCTCTCAAAGTTTAAAGGTTCAGTTTATTCCAGTGCCGCTCCCACACTGTCTTATATTTAGAAAAGACAGCATGGTAATTTGTGTTTTATTACTCCTTTGACTGATAGGATTTCTATTCATTCTTATATAATCTAGCTTTCCAGGAATTCATTTTTTGGACATAATTATCACTGTAACTCTGTTGTTATAGTTTACAATTTTTTTTAAATTCCAGGAGCAACATTTACTTTGAAAGGTCATATGCTTCTGTTTTTTCAGTATACATTTTTCTATCTGAAGTGTCTTTGGCAATTTAGTGAGTTGTGGCTATCAGTAGAATTATAAAGATAAAATGGAAAAATACCAAGCAAGAATGTGCCTACTGATACTAATTAGTTATATTTCAGGTTTGAAACAAAAATGCAGGTTAACAAAGTCAAACTCTTCCCAATATATACATTTAGAGAATTGTCCAATTCAGTGCAACACACAGTTCATCTCCCTTATACCTTTCATTTGTGTGTGTGTGTGTGTGTGTACACGTTTGTGTGGCTTTGGGAAATATATTTACATAGCTGTGTTTGTTTTCTCCTGTTATGTATTCCAACTGTATGCCAGGATAGATAGATAGATAGATAGATAGATAGGAGTTGGTTTCATATACTGTTCAAAATATGTATATATATATATGTGTGTGTGTATATATATAATGTATATATTTGAAGAAATCCAACTTTTGGTATTTGGATGTTTAGAGGGTTTAGCTGTGGAATTATATCACTAGAAATGGGATGGGCTAGGCTTTAGTAAAGCTCAGGCTGAATATAGCAAGGTGCCTAGATTGTGTCAAAATTGCCTTGCAAAATCTCATTTACCCATTTACTCACTATTCATTCATTTATCCATTCATTCACAAAACAACAATGGAACATCTACTAAGTTCTTAAAGAAACAGGGATCTTATGAGAGGAAACATAAATTATAATATAACTCATTACATGCTACAGTAGAAGAATGAACAATATTCTGTGGGTGTCCAGAAGAATGGGAATTTTTTTCCTCTGATTTTACAGTGTCTAAGACAAACTACCAGCTTGTAGCCACAGAAGTTGATGAAGGTAATAAAATGCCTCACTGGGGTTTGCATGAACTCTTAGGCCAAGCAGAATTGAGTTCAGCTCTTTGCTTTTTTACTTATTAGTTGTGTGACCCTGGGGAAGGGTTTTCAAGATTTAGTCCTCTGTCAATAAAATGTGCTAAAAATGATACTTATTACTGATGTGAAGAATAAACAACATAGTGTTTGTGACAATACAGTCTCACTGCTTGGTTCAGAGTGGACATCGATTGAGTTAATACAGGTAGAGTGCCTTATTACCAGTAAAAATATGGACACACTTATAACTTTGACCCAAACTGTAAAAAAGCAATTCATATAACCAAAAGGTTTGTAGCCCCATAATATTCCAAAATTTAAAAAGTATTGATTAAATTAATGACTTTTTTTTTTTTTTAGATTCAAATTCCTCAATTGTAAATTGATGTTTTATGGATTATTATTTTACCTCTTTTTCCATTCAGTATTCAGGTCAAAACAGAAACCATTAAAGTCTTTTAAAGGGCTACTTTTTTTCAGTTTGGAAATAAAACTTACAACACTTTGTTTTTATAGTTTCAATCACATTTCCATTACCCCATATTTTAAAATCTGTGCATATGCATGAGCCTAACATAAATCAACGTACGGTCTCTGACTTCGTGAGTTGTTGCCCATTTTGTTGATGAAAATGGGCAATTTTAGTAATGCTTCTAGTCCTAGCCAAAGGTAAATTTGAAGATCAGAAAATTGGTTGATGATTTGGGAAAGAAACACTATAAACAAACTGGTGGGTTAAGTTTTATACACACACGCACACACACACACTATAGACAAAGTTTGATACTTGTACATATATATATTTATTTATAAGCTGTGTTTATATATACATATGTTCAAACAAAATCAATAATTTGTAGATTTTTGGAGTAAGTTGTACTTTGATTCCTAACCCTTGGTAAATTAAAGCAACTTAAATTTTGCCTCTAATGACTGCTGCCAGGAAAGAAAGTGCATGAAAGACTTTTAGATCAAAGCAACAGCTTCACAATTAACAGTCTAGAATGAAGTCTACATAACTTAATCAAATGTATCCTTCTAAAGTAGTGCTGTCCAACAAATAATGGGAGCTACATATGTAATTTTTTAAGAATAGTTAAAATGAATTTTAATAATCTATTTAACTCAATACATCCAAAATTTTATCATGTTAACATGTCATCAATATAAAAATTAGCACCGCTTTAACTTTTTGATTTAAATTTCAATTAATTAAAATTAAATAAAATAAAAAATTTAGTTTCTCAGTTTCCCTAGCCACATTTCAAGTGCTCAGTGGCCACATGAGCTAGTTAGTGGCTACTGTATTAGTGCAGATGTAAAGCATTCCTTTTATAGATTATTTTAGTGGTCAATTTTGATTTAAAATTATTATAAAACCGAGCTCAAGTATTAGATAGGGAGCTCTTATAAGGTTACAACATTATATGTTAACTTCTTTTGAACAAAGAAGAAGTTTATTTTTCTTTTCAGGAACCTATATTCACATGAGTTGAAAAAATAGTTTCATAAGATATGAATTACTAGTTAACATTTACTTTTAATTTTCAGTTAGCTATAAACAGAAAGGTGATAATTTAAAGGTACTGTACTATTTTGGGAAGAGTTTTATTCCTGAGAAAAACTTATAATTAATATATAATCAGTATGATTACAATATAATCTTTGTTTACAAATGTGAAATTCAGGTGCGAATAGTCATTTTTATTACTATACAAAGAATACACTGATTTCCATAGCAGGAAAAATTAATTAAACTGTACAAGTCACTTCTGAGAGATGTATAATTATTTTCAGTATGGGTTTTTTACATATGTGGGTCAAAATGTTTCATTTTTACTTGACAGTCCCCAATTTTTCTCGCTGCTTTGAGACTTTCTATTAGTTCCTCCATAAAAGTCCAAGAGTTCATTTTGAAGAGTATGATATATAAAAAAGTTTAAGAAATAAAAAGATATTTGTGCAATACTCTGTAGAGTTTTAGCTGTGTCAGTCCCTCATGCTCCTTTGGTTATTAACCATTATTAAGCCTCATATACATGAGATTCGATGTTTCACAAAGGAGTTTTATTTTTTTTTCAGGAGAGTAAGGTGGCTCTAATACTTAAAGAAAATATTGTTGGCTATCTTGATTTTATTAATATGTAGTTTAAACTTCTTTATTCAAACTTATAGGGTGAAAAAATAGTTAAGGTCTTAGAGATCCCATTTCAGTTCATGATTTTCTTAGGGCTACATTCAATTTTAGGATGAGTCTTAAACTATGGAGAGATCCCAATCAAATGAATTCATCTGGAGTCAATTTCAAGAATTCTAGTGTCCACTAGAGTCTACTCCTGGGTAATGTTTAGGGACGCCTAGGGACCTAGGGATCCGTAGGTCCTCTTAGAGCAAATTTGCACCCAAGTCAAATGGCTCAGAGACTGTCTTTCACTTGGTCACTGGACAAGGTTTATCATTCCTCCCAAACATGTTTGTTTGGAGATTTCTTAGCTGTTCATGATGTTTGGCCCATAGACAGACTTCTTCTACTAGGTGGTACTAGGTGACAATTAGTAAAAGACAATTAGTCACTCCCTAAAATTATACAATGGAACTGTATCGTGTACTTGGCTATTCAACAAATGCTTGTGTTATGGATACATTATATTGTGGTTCATACCCAGGTGCACAGTGTCAAGCACAATTGAGGAATGTTTTTGTTTAAGTTTCTGAATGTACAATAGGAATTTAAATTTTGTAAAGCAGCCCAGAATATCCATTACAGATATGCAAAGTTGGCTGCAAGTAAAAATTATTTCTCACCAACATACCAAAATTACTAACATGCCTGCTAGCTATTTTCAACTTTCCTAGTACACAAACTCCCACTCGACAGCATTTGTTGCATGTGATAACCCTCAAATAACTGTTATGCTAAGGAAAATATGTTAAATACCACTAAAGTATAAAACATGTTAGAATACATCTGAAGAGTGAGGAGGTACATCTAACTAGATATGAGAAAGTTTTAAAGAGGTGAAGGCATATTATCTCAACCTTGTGAATAAAATAGTCAAATCCAACAAATATTTACTCAGTGATTACATTAATCCATCAAAATGCTATGAACTGAGCACTTAAGGACTCAACAAAGCACAGTTCCTGCCATCAGAGAGTTTATAGAATAATGGGAGAATTTAGACATGCATCTGTTGGTGAGGAGTGTTTGATGGTGGAATGGAATGGTAGAAAGGTTACTTGAATGAAAATACTTAAGGAATTAAGGTGTGAAGCAAGGGGAATATTCAAAAAATGGAAAGTACTCTTAGCTTAAAGGGAGAAATTTATGGAGCAGGAATAACAGGAAATAGAAAGCTAGAAAGATAATTTGATCCAACACAAGTAGTTAGTGAAAGATTTTAAGTAGAAAAGTGATAAATACAGCTCTTTACTGCAGGAAAAGTAAAGTTTAGTGGAAAGAAGAGCAGAAAATCAGATGGGAGCCTCTACATGTAATAAATGAAGAAAAGAAGAGTGAATGGTAGGAAATAAAGAGAAAGGGAAGGGACAGATTCATGGTGGAAATGGAATGAATATTTGACCACTAATGAGGATGAAGGTAAAGAGTGTAGTCAAAGATGATTCAGGCTTTGAACCTAAATATCTATGCAGATAGTATCATTAACAGAAACAGAGAAGACATGGTTGGAAGAAAATATAATAAGTTCCATTTTAGATGCAGTAAATTGTAGAGATCCATAGAACATCTAGACATAGATGTCTAACAAGAGATTGAAATGGAAAATTGGCACTCGAGAGATAAGTACAGTCTGAAGATATTAATACAAATATTTTTGAGAGCAATGTTTATTAAATTAAATCCCTTGAAAATACTTATAAATGATAGAAGGTAGAAGATAATTTCTGCAAAAATAAAAGGGACTGTGAAGTCAGTAAAATTTCTGGAAGAATATGGCTTGTATCTTTTGCAAAGTGAAGATCGGGTTACTACAGGTTCTAGCCCCAATCAAGAAAGTGACATGTTTGATGGGTCTGTCTTAGTGTTATAGGCCGTTTTTAATAGCTGATTCTCTGGTCCAACCCATTTAACAAATAGAACACAAAGGCTGTAAGTTTTGATTAGGATCCAATGCAAGAAAAGATTCTCCAGTTTGTCCAGGTTACAGTGTAAACAATTCTAATACTTGGTTCTTATGACCTTGAGTAGATACATGGTGCTCAGGGTATCTATATCAGAATCTGAAACAGTTTGGAGCTTGGGGAAAGTCCCAATAGGAAAATCAAATGGAATTTCCAGAGTTTAATGATAATGCCTCATATCTTCCATGGAGTAACTATTTTCTTTTTGAGGAAGAGCTCTTACTTGTTATTGGATTCTGATGGACTCTGGTACCACAAAGCCCCCATGATCCCAAGCTTCCCTGCTTTTTATTTGATTGCTTATTCTATACCATAAGCTCCTTAAGGACAATATACTGTAGCTTATTCCTTGTTATATGCTTAAATCCTAGCAGGATGTTCAGTAATTATCCACAGCTTAAATTATGTTGATCAAAAGTCCATTCCCTTGGCCTGGTGTTATTGACATTGATATCTATGCTAAGAAAATAATCAGATTCATATTCTCTCTCTCTCTCTCTCATTTATAATAGAAGAGGAAAATTGTAAAGAACATTAGTATTCAACAATAGAGAAATCATTGACTAAACCATGGGATGTATAAAATAGAACACTGTACAATCATTAAAACCTGCAGTTTTGAAGAACCCTGATGACATGGAAACATGAGCAGGATATAATCTTAAATCTAAAATATGATCTATAAAACTGTAAACACAGAATGCTCACAATTTCATATACAAATCCACATAATTATGAACAAATGTGACAAGAATTCATCTTGGGTTGGAGACTATTTTCGTTCAGGAAAACATGTTGAGCTTATTCAAATAGGACATAAAACACAGAGATTATAGGTTAGTAGAAAATATGAAACAGAGTTAAGTGAAAAGAGTGACAAAAAGGATATCTTTTACATAAGGTAGTCATGGAAAGCTTCTCTGTTAGGTAACATTTGAGTAGAAAAATTTGAAGGCTTTGGGAGATATCTTCATCTGCTGGTGGAATGATCTATTAATGAGTATTATGAAGTAGAGAGAGGGGGCAGCTGCAGGAGCCACATCCTGGATTAGTGCCCAGGTGAGTAGTTAGCCTTAGCCACGGTGCAAACAAACCCTTCACTGTCAAGGCAGGGACCTGCTCCTGCACGTATGTTAGCAGGTGTTACGGTGGGAGCTTATGAACATTCTTTTCTGATTGTTTCTGTTTTCGCACCCCAGTAAGAAGCAGGGTCATCAAATTAAGAGTGAAAAGACATAAAAGAGGGGATGTATGAGATAGTCATGTAAGAGAATGGGAGAATGAGTCAACATTTAAAAACTGTGCCACAATCTCTATTATTTTGTGTATTCTCCGCAAATTTATAATGTATCCCTAAGTACGGAATTTCCGGTTTCACATCACTTTATGTATTTTCTAGCTCTTCCTGACCAATGTGATTAATCCAGTGGCAAACTGACAGAACATACAGTGAAGAGAACTTCCTCAGTGCTAAATAACTTGTTATTCTAAAATAACTTGTTATAACTAAAATATTCATTTCTTTTTATCTGATGAAGTAATCGCATTTTTCTCCTTCCTCAACAGGGAGGAGGTGATTGCCCAGAAATGAGTATTGGAGCTATAAAAATTGCCTTAGAAATTTCTCTTCCTGGTTCTTTCATCTATGTGTTCACGGATGCTCGGTCCAAGGATTACCGGCTCGCTCATGAGGTGCTGCAGCTCATCCAACAGAAACAGTCACAAGTGAGTGGGACTCAACCCCCAAACCTTTCTGTCTGAACACAGCATGTAAGAGGTTGCCTGTGGTTTTCGACTGCTCCACGGGTGGTAAATAACAATAATTACAGCTGTCCATTCACATGTATGCACTCCAATATGTATGTGTAATTTAATTTAAACATATTAAATATATGGAATATATATAATATAAATAATATATTTAATACATAGCATATGAATGCTTTGATTTTTTAATGTGGAGAAGAAATTATTGAGGATTAATTAACGTACTTGTTACCATTTTATCCTAATAACTGACAAAAACATAGGCCTAACAAAAAAGGTTTATATTTCAATGTCACCTCCTATGTGGAACCTTACCAGAGTCAGAACTATTCATTGTGTCAGCTATTGCTGCCTAACAAACTATTCTAACACTCAATGGCTTAAAGCAATAAGCATTTATTTTTCACCTGTTCACAGAGCTCAGTTGGTATAGGCTTGCTCACTTGTGTGTCTGGGGAACAGTTTGGCTTTAGCTTATCTAAACGTGGCTCTGGGGAAACTAGGCTTTGCTTCACAGGTCTTTAAGTCTCTTTCTGAGACTAGTAGGTTACTTTAGGCATGTTTAGGAGTGTTTGGATAAAAGTGTATGGATATAGGTAGGGATGAGAAATTGAGGCCATCATGTAATCTATCACAGTCATGGTTTCACTTCTACTTCCATAACTTCTAGCCTATGCTTCTGAAATAAAAACAACTATTAATTCCTGTCTCGGTTCTCTATTAAACAGAGTACAAAGTCAAGAATTATCATATATGTAATATATATATTCTACTTGCCTAATAATATCTTTATGTAATAAATAATAAATATATTTTGATTTCTGAAAACCTTTTAAACTATTTTCTTTTTTAAAAAAAATCATAGGTGGTATTTGTACTCACTGGAGATTGTGATGACAGGAACCATATTGGATATAAAGTCTATGAAGAAATTGCTTCTACAAGTTCTGGTCAAGTGTTCCATCTGGACAAGAAACAAGTTAATGAGGTCAGTTTAATAAAAGGGTTGTATTACTAGCTACCTTAACAAAATCCATTAGGCTAGCCTAATTGTGACAAGTTTGATTTCAAAAACAATTTTAACCAAAAGGTTTTACTCTAGGCCATAGGTCAATAAAAGCATTGAACTAATGTGGAGAAAAAGATTTATCTAACATTAATTTCTATATTGCATTGTTATATTGCATTGTTATAACAACAAATTACTTAATTTAAGTATAAATGTCTGTAAAATTCATTTCTTTGGAATTGCAAATGGAGCAAGCTCTTGTTGTTTAGAAAGGTCAGTTTGTGTTTCTGATGAATAACTTTTGTATAACTGGTAAAATGAGTTTTGACTGGTTACTGAAGTAGAATGTGAAAAAGTTGATTATTGAGCAAAATTCTAATGAGGTTTGGCCTCTAATATTAAAAGTCAAAAACTATGACTAACTATATAGTTATCAAAAAACTTTTAGGATAATAAAATCTGTCACTTATATTGTAAGAAAATCTTAGTATTTTCTAAAGAAGTCCTGAGATAGGTTGGTCATGATTCCTTCTTTGTCCATTTTGTTATCTTGCCTTGGCCTCACTCATGATAATAACATTTTATTTACCTATTTATTTATTTGGCTCCCACTTAAGTTTCTAGGATCATATCAGTACAAAGATAATGTTTTAAATGGGCATAATTCACATGTGATTGTATGGCCACTGTATCTATAAAAGTTCCATTAATTTCATGACAGACTCTTTTGTCTCAAGAATGATGTGGATCTGTGCACAGGTCAGTAGTTCTTTTATAACTAGAGTTCTTATTACATCATAGTAGAACTGATAGGACATTGCAATCTCTAGAGCAAACAATCTAGCAAAAATATTTTTAATCAACTTATTGAGATATAGAAATTTTAAGATAATTTTTCTTGGAAGAAACAGCTTTTGGGGGGTTACGGCGTAGGTCCATATTGGGTCCACTCTAGTGGCTCCTAAATGCCTGGACATGGTCTGTTGACTACAGGAGGAGCCCTTAGCAGTTAATTTGCATAAATGTTTACATGAGAATCCGGGAGCCTGAGAAGAAAGGGGATAGGGAAGAGTGCAGGACTCTCTTAGGAACTGGGTTTCTTGTCCCATCCTATACACTGTGCTTGAACCTAATGAAGGAAATGCTGCTGAAAGAAGTTGCTTTTAACCTGGAATTCCCTCAGACTTTAGGATACAATCAGTATTGCCAGCACAAAGTGGGACATAAGTGAGGAAGAGCATCATTCTGTCTTGCATTGGCTTGCACACCACCCACTTAGGGTTTTGTAAGGCTCTGGGTTGGAAGTGCCAGTGGTGTTCAGTGGAGACAGGTGAGGTGTTGGAACCAGCAGAGTATGCCATGCCCAGTGGACATGGTGGGTCCCAGAAGAAGGTACTGGAGAAGAAGCAAAAAGACACAGTGCTGGCAGTTAGGGGCTTTGAAAAAATAGTTGCTTGGACATGTTTATAAGCAGTCAGACACAACTTAGAGTTTCCCAAACAAATTGGGTGAAATTTTAGGGAGAACCATAGGACTACCACTACTAATAATAGTTGGCACTGGAACCAGAAAAAAAACATAGGTGTGTCCTGGGAATGTGACTCCATTTATGTCCACATACCCAGGGAAAACTGAGTTACATAAAATTGAAAATATTATTATTGTTGTCTTAAATGGAGAAAACAAACCCCACAGAGTTACAACCCTTATTAAATAAATGGTATAATGCATAGTGTTTATAGTTCTAGTAATTTTGAACAATTCTGACAATTACTAAATAATTTACAAGAATAATTTACAAAAATTTGGTGTAAATTGCAGAAAATTTTATATATGTAGATATATAACAGAAACTTAACTCACTGGCTTATTAATAGTGTTTTTCTCCCTGATCATTAACTGATATTTTGATCTTTAAATTTAGCTTTTGCTGAATAGCACTAGAGGGAAGCATTTCTAAAATGGTCCATTTTTGTAAACTGGAGTTTGACGCCAGCAGGGATGAGCCTTAATTTATCTGTCAGTCATAGCAATTCCAATCCCCACACAAATTGGCACAGGAAAGGCTGGTTCATTTACTTTGGGCTAATGAGACTCAAGGGGAATTTAGTTAGGGGTGTCTGGGAAAAGTTCTCTTCTTCTAGATACTGTTCTACATCGATGTGAATCCTCTATCTTATGCAGGCATCTTGATAGAAATCTGAGGATGAAACAAATCCAAGGGAGAGTGAAAAGCTAAGAAAATCCAGTCTCTGGATTAAATTACCACTCAAATGTATCCTACAGCTAAGCCTCTAGAGTTAAGGAAATGATCTTTTTACTCAAGCCAATTAAAATTGAGTATTCAGTTACCTAAATGTAAATGTATCCTAAATGATAAGAATTTTACATTTCTTTGTGACATGGACTCTGTGAGACCCAGTTTCCTTGTTTGTAAAATGGAGATAATAGAATTTTCCACTTCAGAAAGTTGTTACAAGATTAAATGAGATAATGCATGTAAAATGTTCCACATAAGGTCTGACACAGAGTAAGTGCCCAGTAAATGCTAACTAGCATCATCAGAACCCTGGTAGTGCTGCTGTTATGTTTTTAATGTGGGAAGATTGTGCCGCCATGTTTGTTAGAAATCAGAAGCTAGTTGTTGCTGAGAAATAAATCTGAGTTGGAGAATCCAGGAAGAGCCTGGATAGTTTTCTTTTTTACTGTGTGTGAGAAAAAGTGTTGTGAGGAGTCTACTCAAATTGTAGAAGTCAGTATGTTCCTTAAAGAAAGTCATCAATGTGGAAGATTTTAATAGGAAGCATTGTGACAGTGTTACAATTGGCTATGCAAACTTTTTGGTATGTAATTAAGTCATTTCTTTTTTCTCATTGTTCCAAATTCTTCTATTGTGTAAAGATTACAAATTCTAGGGACAATAGATGCTGTAATGCTATAGTCCCCACACCCCTGGCTGTGGACCAGTACTGTTGACCTGTTAGGAACCTGGCCACACAGCAGTAGGTGAGCAGCGGTGAGCAAGCGAAGCTTCCTCTGTATTTACAGCCACTCCCATGGCTCAGGGATCTAGGTTGTGCTCTCCTTCTGAGAATCGAATGCCTGATGATCTGAGGTGGAGCTGAGGTGGTGATGCCAGTGCTGGGGAGCAGCTGCAAATACAGATTATCATTAGCAGAGAGGTTTTAACTGCACAATAAATGTAATGCACTTGAATCATCCCAAAACCATCCCAATTGTCTTCCATGAAACTGGTCCCTCGTGCCAAAAAGGCTGAGGACCACCGCCATAATGGTACCTGCACATTTACTAGACACAAGAACTGCAGGGAAGCCACACATGCACTGCGTCCTTCATTTTACTCAAAGAGAAAATTTTCATCTACTCTTTCTAAAGGAAACTGTATAGTGTTATATTTTACCCTCGTTAACTTAGTTCATCAATTTCCTAACCTAGTGGGATATATTTCGTATCAACTTTCTCTTGAGTTAACTTGAAGTTTTTTCTCTCTTTCTTTTTTTTTTTTTAAACAATGATTAAGTAGAAGATCTAGGTATCTTTCATCTTTATTTAACATAAAAGGAAACCAAAAGGAAGAAATTACTTGGCTGAGCAGCAGGAGTCTATAAATCACTGTACGGTATTACAATTTGGAAGCACAAGTTAAAACACATCTCAAGGATATACTTAATTCACCTTTGAATACAGAAAAGGAGATAAACCATTGCAGTATTACTTCTTCATTTCTTTGTAAGCTGGATGATCATCAGTTGATCTAATTGATGCTTCTTTTGGAATAAGAAAAAGTCCAAATTTAAGATCTCAAAGTTTCTTACAGATCCTATATCCTTGTGTCAAAAAGTTAATACAAAAAGATTCATTGTTAATTAGCTAATTCACTTATCCTGAGTTTCCCCATCCTTGCTCCCCACCTCCCCCAACTCATTTCCTCTATCATTCCCTCCCCCTCCAAAAAAACTTTTCCCCGGACATCATAGCCTGGTGAATTGGTCCCATTCCAATAAATGTTAACATTATGAAAAGTAACATTCCCATAGATGTTATCTATTACAGAGGTAGGGTATCAGTAATTATCCAAGCAAAAAACAGATGGTTCACTCAACAGGAGCCAAAGAGAGTTTAATGAATAACGATTTACCAAGGTGTGGGCTGGGCTAAGTGAAACATCAAGAGTCCAGCAACAGTGGATTTACCTGTATTCCCCCTAGGTTTGAAGGGGAAGAGGGGAGAGCTCATACCAGCTTCCAGTGAGCCCCAGGCTGAGGGCTCATCAAGAACTGTGTCTTCAGATAGACAAACTGAAGCCCTGTAAGGACGGGGCCAGGGGAATAAGGACCCAACCCCTTCCCATTCCTGGTAACTTCCATTTCCCCAAATCTAACTGGAAGCTAGAGGACCAAGGGCCCTGTTGAGGCAGTCCACAAAAATTAGTATACCAGGGTACAGAGCCAGATAGAGAAAGGTAGAGAAAGGATCTGGGGCAAACATAATATTCAGCACAAGCAGTGTTGTGCAGTGGTTAAAACTTCAGGCTCTGGGACCATGGCTCATATTCCAGGCATGAGATCTTAGACATATTCTGTTTCTCTGTTTCCTTATCTGTAAAATGGGGAGAATGATAGTACCTACCTAATCGGATTGTTGGGTTTAGAACATGTCAATAAATATTAACTGCTATTCTTTTTATTTAGTGATACATGCTAGTCAAAATATCCCAGCAACCATTTGGGGATTTTTCCTAAAACAAAGACATATATATTTAGAGTTCATCTGTGATGAGATGGTCAAGGACAGTATGCTGTAATAGGAAACTCGGGGGCTTTAGAATAAAGGAGACTTGAATTCAAGTGACCTTTCTGCCTTTAGCTGGTTGAACAACTTTATGAAACAATTTCATATAACTTTTGTTAGACTCTGTTCCTTCATGTGAACACAGGCACATTAATTACCTCTTAGGACAATTGTGAGGATGAAAGAAATAAATAAAGCATATAATAAGCTGAATAGAGTTCCAAGAGAGTGGAAATCACCTAGTCTACAGGTCCTTAAAGACAGGAATTTCTCCTTTGTTAAAGTGGGCAGCTATGGTTTTGCTTTGATCATAGGTCTTGGGGGTGCCCTTATCCCATGGAGGGCTCTGAAGGAGAGGGGTATTCTGTTGAGCCCCACCTTTACAAATACATGTCTTAGGGAGAATGTATTCAGAACTACTAAAGAATTTTGTAAGATTCTTGAACTTTTACATTTTCCCTGTATTTGCTATTTTTCTTATTTTCACATCGCAATTAGCAATAAAACTGTCAAAAGGCAAATAATATTTAACTGCTTATTTAGAGTATAATAATGATATCAATAATAATATAATAATAGTGATATAGGTAACCCTTATAGAGTGCTTGTGATATTCTAGGCACCATGCGGAGTGTATTCCTTTAACTCTACAGTAACCTTTAGAGGGGGCTAGGCTGGGAAGCTGTGGGGAGAATAATGCCATTCTCCTGGAGTCAGCATGTGCAGCTACAGCTGCTGAGAGGAGAGAGGAAAGTAGGCAGCGTCTCTGGGTGCTCCTGCATGGACAAGAAGGGGGGTGATTTGGGTCTAAGGAACATAATGGAGCTGAGCAGGTCCATGGAGTTCTCACAGACAGCAGACAAATGATCCTCTTTTCTGTTTGTAATGGGAATTGAGACGCTAAGCTAAAAAAAAAATCTTGATTTTTCCCAGGGAGGACTTTCTAATGAGAAGGGAAGAGTTGAACTCACTAAGAATTTCAGAGCAAATTCCGAAAACCCAGGAAAATGAAGTGATAATCTTGCAACACGTGTGAAAAATCCAACTCAACAAAAAGCCTCATAGATTAGAGATTACTGAATTTATTTCTCTTGCTAGTTTTTCTCTTTACTCATGTTCCCTAGGTTCAGTACTGATGTTAGAAAAATTGTAAACTTTACTGGAGTTTGAATTTAGCACAGTCCCTTCCTACTATTTTGGTTAATGGCCACTATAACTAGCACTCAAACCAAGAGCTTTCTGCATATGAGCTTAATGATGATACTCTGAAGTCCAGTGTTCTGAACAACTAGTGCTCAGAAATGGGGTATCAGCCATTGTGTTTTCTCCTATGCCGAGTTTTACTCCAGACATTATTTTAAAAACATAACCTTCCTGCTGAACTTGAAAATAAGTAGAAACTGGTGTTTCCTCTGAAATTTGAAAATGTATCAGGGACAGCTATAACATTCTAGAAAGCTACAGGAATTGTGCGAAAACAACGTGTAAATGTTTCCACTTATCTCTTCTTTGAATTCACCTAATTAAGTGTCAAAACTGAGTGGAGAATTCAGAGCTCATACTTTAAAATAAATGGATGTCTTCACATTCGCAAACATACCAAAAAAGGAATGCATACCTGAACCTTAGTTCCAATGGAATGCTTTCTTTCTCTATTGTTGTGCTAAGATTGACATGTTATCCCTGTAAGTATGTGCTAGGAATGCTAATGTTCCGCTCACATAGTTACCTTTGCACTTCTAGGCACCTGGGAATGCTTTATAGGTCACTAATATGGTTAAATGAAGCCATGTGTACTTCAAGTTTCCATTTGCGTAGATAAAAGGAAAAATAAAGTCCTTAATTTATTGCTCAAAAAATTGTCTGTTGCCCGTAGACTTCTGAGCATGTGAGCAGTTTTTCATAATGACATGTAGAGTACATAGTACATGATATTCTTCACAAATGGTAGGGAGGAGTGGGGCAAGAGGGAGATGACTGTTCTCAACAGAATCCCATTTGGAAAAAATATACTAAAAGTCAAGCAGAACTCTTCCTGCAGTGTGGAACAGCAGGGGATGGGACCTGAAGGGGTTGGAAAGTGGGGAATATCTAGTTTAAAAGGATAAGCCCTACAAAATTCCATGGTTTTGTGTATTGGCTCTGGGAACTGTTTAAAGCACTAGTTATAAACTGCAGCAATACATTCTAATGTGCAGTGGGATCATATCTGTACAACAGAACTCACTGCCTATGAAATTCAAGTTTTAATACAAAACTGTTATCCCACAATCCTTCCTAAGATAATCATGATATCTGACCCCTGATATAAAATTTGGAAAACCGAATGGGTACCACTCACTAAAGCTTCTTCCTCAAATACCAAAAAGCACAGAGAAAACCTATCTCTAAGGGGAAAGAAATTTATATAAATGCCTGAAAGTACATTTCTTAGGAGAGAAAGAAATATTATTTAAGGGTAAACACTAGCCAATAAGTTACATGTTTTCAACAGGACCAAAAGAAAAAAAAATAAACCTGTTTATTTAACAGACTCTATTTTGATTAGAAGACAAAATAAAATATCAAGTTTGACTATGAGATGTCAGTGCTAACTGAATCAATTACTTGCATAGCTAATTTTGGGTTTGTAAGAGTCTTAATGATCAAAAAGTTACTGTGTCAGCCTCAAAGTCTTTGAAAAATGTATTCAAATTCTCCAATGACTTGAAAGAGATTAGCTATTCCCCCATTTGGTCTTTATTTTTACTGGAGTTGTGGTGGAAATGAACAATTTGAATTGAGAGAAAAATGCCTCAAATGCTTGATATTTCAAACTGAAACAACTAGTTAGCCACTGAAATCACTGACCATCATGTTTTGAGGAGTTAACCCATTGGCAACTGCAAAGAAACACAAGGGAACAAGAAGAAAAATCAGCAATGTCGAGACAAATAAAATTCTTTTGAGCCATTTTCATACAGCCTCAACAATTTGAATATTTCCTTTTGTATTTTATATATTTAATTTTAAATGATTCATTTTAAGTCTTTTTGTTTAGATAAAGCACATGGCAATGATCAAATAATAAGCATCTCTCTCTATATGTGTACACATATATACACACATATTTATATTAGAGTATTGCTGATCTTATAGGAATTGATAAAAAATAAGAGAACTATTATATTTAAGAGGTTACATGGCTGATGTTTCAAAAATATTGTATTGTATTTTATCAAGATTTCAAATCATTATGAAGCAATTATATTTTAGTCCTCTCATCTAGGAATTATGAATACATATACAGCAAAAATTTTTTTGTGTGAAAATCAAGTGAGATCGTGTGTCTAAAGTATTTTGAAAAAGACCTAACTTTGAATTTTGGGAAGAAGAATTTGGGGGTCTTAGTCTCTTCCTTACCAAAAGACTCCTGAACATCTAGGCCAATTGAGCTATTTCACCAAGAGATTTGTGTACCCAGGATATCAAAGGACAGTCTTTTGTCTCTCACAAAAGAAGAAAGAAGAAGGCCTTACATTTATGTAATTGAAGGGAAAACACACTGTTATTTTTTTCTTAAATAATGATAATTGAATAATAATTTGATGCAAGATAACTGACTGTCATTAATCTCTAGACATAGAAGATCTTTTATAATTTTCCAATTTTTGTTTCTTGATTACCTACCCAGGAACCCCATTATATACTAAATTACTGTTCATCTGAAAGTGAAAGTTATAACTTTTGTACTAAACACAGTAGGTAGCTATTATTTTAAGGTAGAAGGAAAAGACATGGTAGTATCCTTGCAGAAATAATTATATCAATTAAAAGTAGTTTAACATGTTTGGAATAAATGTATATTATTTTCTAAAAAGCAGTTTAAAGGATTTCATATTCAAAGAATGAAGAAAACTCAAGGTCTTTTTAAAAAATGTTTCTGTATCATATGAGCCAACAGACAAATTTGAAAACAGTAAGCAGTTGCATGAAGATATTAAGTTGCAAATGCCACATAAATACTAAACATATAATTCATCATTGTTTGCACTTGATTTAACATAAATAAAAATATTCATCAAGGATCATCTGATTTTTGCTTCTTATTCTCCAGTAGCAAAGAGGAGATGAAAGAGTTAAGAGTCAAAGTAAGGGAAGTTTTATTTGAGAAATTTCCTTATGACCTAGGATAAATAAATGGAAACAGAGTCCATGCTTCATATATTTTCCAGGTTTCCTTATGCATTCCTAGAGTGAATTGCCTGTAATAGGGTTATAAAAGCAAAATCTTTCGAGAGATGGTATGAGCTACTTTTGAGAGCTCCCTTGTAACATTTTGGTCATGATTTGGCTTTGTGACAAAAATTACAAATGGCTTTCTCTTTCTTGCTAAAGGCCCCAGAAGGAAAATGTACTTTAAAGTCATATATCATATAATTTAAATAGCTTTGGTGTGAATGATTGAATAAAGAGAAAGGGGAAAAAATATTTCAAAATTCTTAGTTAATATTTTAGAGAGATACAGTTCATTTATTTACTTTCAGATATGATTGGTTGCTTCACCAACATCATTTTTATTATAAACTTAGAAAAAAGACACATGCTATGATTCAACTACTCAAAATTTGAATATCAATATCTTGGTGAAAAGGAAGAAAGTCTTCAGGAATTAGTGAATATATTTCTGAAAATTCGTCTGTTATTTATTCAAATGATATTTAAAAAATTAACAAATTAACTCGATATGATAATGAATAAAGTAAATTTAAATTACAAATTAATAAACCAGTTAAATTATTATTAATTCAAGTAATGTTTATTAAAATTATGTATCTGGTAAAATTGCAGTTTTAAAAAATACATTCATTTACATATATGCATGCATATTTCTAGAAAAAAATGGAAAGGTCAAAGATGTTGATAATGGCAATCACTGGATAGTATGATTGTCGATAATTTTAATATTTTTCTTTTATGTGTTTTTTTAATGCTTAAAATAATGAGTAGGTATTATTTTTAAAATAAAGAAAAATAGTAAAGGCATTTCCACCAAAGAAGAAAATTTCAAACTCACCCCACATACTGATGGAATAGGTTTATAAGCAAAACTCCATGCTGTGGACTATAGGGATGCTAGGACAAATTATACATGCCACATTTTGGAATCTACGAGGAGAGAGATCAAGTCTTTTCTGTCTAAAAGCAAACTCATGAACCAAATTCCACCTTCTGTTTTGCTTCTTCTTTAGGTATAAACCTTCTCTTCTTCACCAAACTTGTTGAGTGGTAATTACTTCTTTTGTCCTTTCATACCTATGATCATACCTTTGACTCTCTCTTCCCATCTAGAACTGTTCTCTTCATATATTGTAATGACTGTTGCCTCGGTCCTCAATTTCATTTGTACATTGTGAAACTGTTGACCATTTTACTTTCTTGACGCCCTCTTGCCCTGAGCATCTATGACATGATGTTTTCCCCCACTAGATCTCTATTTCTCCTCTGTGTCCTTTGTTGATATTTGTTCCTCTTCTAATCTTAAATCTTTGTGTTTCCCAACCTTGGCTGGGCCCTATACATAGGCTTTCTGTTGATAATATAATTCAGACATTTTTTTCTTTTCTGAGTATACCTCCCTTCTTCAATTCATTTGGGTATCTACTTAAATGTCTCTTTCTCCTGATGGCATTGTTTAAAATAACACCCCTCATTTTCTGTTCTATTTCCTGTTATCCTACTTCATTTTTATAGCACTTATCTCTGCCCATTATTATATTACATATCCCTTGCTTATGCCTAAAATAGTGTTTGAAACGGCCTGTGCTCAATTAAAAGTTACCAAGTGAATGTTTTGAATGAATGAATCTCACTACTTTTCCTTTTTACTCTGTGAAGGTGATGGCCAAATATCCAGCCTTGACTGCCTCCTGGCTCTCATCCTGTCATCTTAACCTGACAATGCTGCCAACACTTCTGAGTTAGAAATTCCCCATTGGGCATGTTTTTCTTTAGTGCTCCTCTTTGCTGTTGATGTTACCACCTTTCTTGCAGTCATCCAGGCTCAAATGGACTGAGTTATCCTTGACACCTTCCCTTCTTTGGCTGTCCACATTCAGTTAGTTGGTAACATGCTTTCCATTCTATCTTCATAACAACCTTCCCAGTCAACCCATCTTTTCCTCATCTAGTATCTTGTTTAGTCTGTGACTGTATGGCCTTTTGACTTGTCTCCCCACCATTCTCTTATTTACTTATATCTTCATTTTTTGTTTCATTCACTCATTTATTCAGTTTTCAACAAAATTGCTGAGGTCTGCCAACTATGTGTTAGTATTCAAGGTTTCACTATTGAGCAAAAATAGATGTAGTGCATGTTTTTATGGAGCAAAAATGTTGTAGAGTGAGCAACTGAGTTAAAAGACTGGAGGATTTGAAGATTGTGGTGAGATGGTGATATATGTGGAGCAGCCCCTGTTAATGGCAAGTTCCTTGGATGGCCTTGGGAGTATGGGGGTGAATGGAGTAATAAGGGTTACAGGAGGTGGGGAGGTCATTGAGAGGCCAGCAAGTTGGATACGTTATCTATGTGAATGTGGCAATCACTATAGTGATAAAAAGACTTGGTATGAAGAGAAAGATATTGAGCAAGGTGACAAAGTCTTCAATAAATAAGGAACAGTGGCACCGCAGCAATGAAGATGGATGGTACAAGCCTCAAAGGAATAGGGCTTTATTCAGGGTGTGGCACGCAGCAGGGAGAAAGGAGAAAGCTGCCCTAGGTTCAAGCTCTAAGATATATGGGGTGCAGGATGACAAGAAACCTTCATCAAAGAGAGTAGTTGGAGAAGAGATTAGCCTAGTGACAGACATATGTCCCTTGAGGTAAAGAAGTATCTTGATTTTTCAGTGAAGTTTGAGCATAAGGGAGTCCAACAATGGAGTGGGGTTTTTAGAAGTCACAGTGAAGAACTTTAGTCCAAAAGGATTAGTAAAAACTTAGGTTAATGGAGAGAAAGCATAGAGCAGAATAGAGACAAAAGTATGAAAAAGAGATTGATAATTGCAGGTACTTCCATCCTAGAGGATGACCAAGTGTAATGTAGTTGTGAGCCATGGTATGTCCAGTTATAATGCACTTCTTATAGTTTCTCTGATGTTTCCTGCTTTTTCCTGAGACATTGGCTGGGCTCTTCCTTACTCTTGGAAAACTTTCCAGCCCCTGAAGCAATAGGCAACCACCAGTCATTCACCCCAGTTTACCTGGATAATTCCCACTCAACCTCCCATCTTACGTTAGAAGTCTTTGTCTTCATTGGACCTCCCAGACTCCCCAAATTTGAGCTAGGTGCCTGTTCTTTGTCCTTCTCTCTTCATATCATCATGCTGTATAATAATAACAGCGCATCTGCTGTACTAAGTATAAACTCCACAAGAGTATGAGCTACTCTGTCTTTAATTTTTAATATTTCTGCCACCTACCAGAGTGCCAGGCATATAATAGATTAGTAGATACTTAATATTTATTGAATGAATGATTGAAGAAATGAAATAGGGAAATGAAGTTGAGATTTGGACTAAGAGAACCTAGAATAAAATCCCAGGTCTACTATTATTTGTTAATTATAATAACCACATAAATTGAGAAAGAAGGAAAGTAGTTGTCTTGCTGATAGTTTGTGCACAAGAAGGCTTTGAATCCAAATATAATGACATCTGATGTAAGCTGGGATGCTGATTCTAGGTCAGAGCGTGATCTAAAATCCAAGTCCCTTGACTCAGGGTCCAGGGCTCTACCTATCATTCCTTTCTGCGAAGGGTCTGGAACATTCTTTAATAGAACCTTAGAGACCCTTCTGGACCTTTCTTGATTCCTTTGAGTCTGTCTGTCCATCAGATGACATTACTTCCTTTGTATGCATACAGACTCAGTTTTTAAGAGTCTTTCTGCCACTGGATATAGTTTGCTCTCTGCTTTGGGACTCTTTATTTTTCTAATAGGGTAATCAGCACTAAAGATTGTAGTTTTAGAAATGTAAATAGGCAAAGATATCACAGAGATATTAAACATTTGTTACACAGATTTACTTTATATGAGGCAATGGATATATGACAAAGAAAGATTTTTTTTGTGGTAATATCTACATTAGCATTGTCTGTTGATGTGGAGAAAGTCAATGGATCAACTAGCAATGTATAACATTTTACTCTTTTTTATATGAAATAGTGCTCTCTTACTCAGTGTTGTGAAGTGAGAAAATCAGGAATAGGAAAACCAGACAAAAGGATCAATTTGATTTACTAATAATTTTAATTCACTTTCTTATCTTCTTTAAGAAATAAATAACTTGTTTTGAATTTCAAATATTTTGAAATGTAAAAGATTAGGTACTCTGATCCTGGCTTCCTGGAGTTTTGTTTTGGTTTTTAAAATGTCCTTCATTTTTACTAGAAATGCGAAATAAGACATAGCACTGAATACTTGAATTTAGACAAAGGTCATTTATGAATTCAGCCTGCAATATGAAATGAATAAAGTTAATTTTCAGATGAGGTTTCCAAAGTAAACTCTATAGAAATAACTAGTTTTTATAAAATAAAAACCAATTTGTACTCATGCCCAAAACTTACCCTGAATATTTTTGCAGCTTCAAAAATATTTGGACAAGTCTTTTAGTATTTTCTCCTTTCACTCATTCCTTATACTTCCTCTTTTAGATGGTTGCCTGGACGTTGAAGTTTAGAATTTTTTAAGGGAACTTGTTCTTTTAGAAATTTCTAGCTTAAACAGATGTGGAAAAGACTAGCACCCACATAGAAAACCATTCATTTCATATTTGAAGGTTTGTCAAACTCAATAACTTCTTTTGAGGTTTACATTTATTTTTGTTTTAGAAGATTAGTATGTAAGTGTTATTTTAAAAGGCATAAAAACTCACTTGTCTAGCTGTATTGACCACAGTAGACTTTCTAGATGTACATTGATTTATGCGGTTGTGGAATGAAACAATGCTAATGAAACTCTTCTGGAGCATTCACAGTTTATTATTGCCTACCTGACAGAATAATAATATTAATGTGTTATCCTTGTGCCAGTATCAAAGAAGTGAATCATTTGGGTTTTCTTAGTTGTAATGTTATTCTTTGATAATGCAGTTAAATGGTTTTAGACTTTGCTGCGTGGAGCTTGTTTGAGGTAGGTCTTGAAGGGCTCTGAAAGTAGGCTCTACTGCAACTTGTACTCCTTGTACTCTGACAGTTCTGCTTTTACCTGTTTTCTGCGTTTATTTCTGTGTAAGATTTGATTTACAAAAGTGTTCCATTTTTTTCAAAAAGAGTAAAAAGCATTAATATGGGTTAATTGCTGCTGAAAAATGAAATTGTTTGGAATTCGTTTATGTAAAACCGTAAGTTTGGAAGTCACCATTTTCCCACTTTAGAAATAAAAATATAAAGAGTGATAAAATATAAGATGTAGCTTTTGAGATTGATCTGTGAAAAATGATGTTGGTATTTTAATAGGGATTACATTGAATCTGTAGATCACTTTAGGTAGTACAGACGTTTTAACAGTGTTGATTCTGCCTACCCATGAGCATGGTATGGTTTTCCTCCTGTTTACGTCCTCTGCTATTTCCTTCCTCCGTGTTTCATAGTTCTCCCTGTAGAAGTCTTTCACCTCTTTAGTAAAATATATTCCTAGGTATTTTATTTTCTTTGTTGCTGTTGTGAAGGGTATTGAATCTTTGATTTGGTTCTCAGTTTGACTATTGTTGGGGTATAGAAATGCTACTGATTTCTGTACATTGATTTTGTAACCTGAGACTTTTCTGAATTTGTTTATCAATTCCAATAGTCTCATGACAGAATCTTTGGGGTTTTCTAGATATAAGATCATATTGTCAACAAAGAGCTACAGTTTGACCTCTTCTGCCCCCGTTTGGATGCCTTGATTTCCTTCTCTCGTCTGATTGTTCTGGCTATGACTTCCAGCGCTATGTTGAATAGAAGTGGTGATAGTGAGCAACCTTGTCTGGTTCTGGTTCTAAGTGGGAATGCTTTCAGTTTTTCTCCATTCAGTATGATGTTGGCTGTGGCTTTTGTCATATATGGCTTTTATCATTTTCAGGTATGTTCCATCTATGCCTATTTTGTTAAGCGTTCTCATCATAAAAGAGTGCTGAATATTGTCAAATGCTTTTTCTGTGTATTGAGAGGATAATATGGTCTTTATTTTTACTTCAATTTATGTGTTGAATTACATATATAGATTTGCGTATGTTAAACCATCCCTGCATCTCTGGGATGAAGCCCACTTGGTTGTGATGGATTATTTTTTATCAGCACCTGAATTCAGTTTGCTAGGATTTTGTTGAGAATTTTTGCATCTATATTCATAAGGGATATTGGTCTGTAGTTTTCTTTTTTTGTTGCATCCTTTCCTGGTTTCAGTATCAGTGATGTTGGCTTCATAAAACGTGTTGGGGAGGATTCCTTCCTTCTCGATGTTGTGGAATATCAAGAGAAGTGTATTTTATGAACATTGTTTTTTTTTTCTCTGATGCCAATGCTTGCATCAGCTTGGGTCTTATATTCAACTCTTCAAAAATTATGAGAAGAAAATATTTGCTCATACTCAGCAAAAATCATGACTAAAAAAAGTGTATGTCTTATTTACAGCTAGTGAAGGAGAGCATTTGCAAAGATAGGAAAAGGTAGAGACCTCTTCTATAGGTGTCTCTTGAATCCTTGTGCTCACTTGAATTAATCTTTTCTTTCGTCATACTATCCTGTTTCTCTGGTCTCTGTTATAGTGCCAGATTGTGAGCTTTTGAGGGGAGGGGCATAGGGGTTTTGTCTTAAACACTTTCAGCACTTTATTTTACTGTAATATTCAGTTACTATGTTTTTTGAACAGTGAAAGAATGAGTGAATGAATACAGTATATACATATGTGTTTGTGTGTATGTGTGTGGGTGTGTGTAGTTCTTTTACTTTACCCCATTATGAACACAAAGAAGGCATGCTTATGACATATTTATCTTTGTATTCTTGTTACTAATTATATTTCTATACATGTTATGTACTCATGAAATACTTCTTAACAAATATTATTTAGTTGTGTGAACTAAAATCCATTCATATTAAGTGTACATTTCAGTGAATTTTAACAAATTTGTATACCTGTGTTTCCCACTACACTCATGATATAGAACACTTCCATTACCCTTAAAATTTCCCTGATGCCCCATCCTTTGCAATTCTGCTCCCTGGCTTTCAGCCAGTTAACCACTGATTTGCTTTTTTATCATTTGATTGGTTTAGTATTTTCTAAAATTTTATATAAATGAAAACTTTTAGCTCTAGCTTTTTTCATTCAGTTTAATGATTTTGAGATTCATCCAAGTTGTTGCATCATTAATTCATTCCTTTTTATTTAGAAAATTTGATTTTATGGGTATACCACAATTTGTTTATCCATTTCCCTGTGGTTGGATATTTGGATTGTTTCTAATATTTGTTTACTTTGGATAAAGCACCCATGAACATTGCTGTCAGGTTATTTGTGCATTGTCAATCTCTTTAATTTTAGCCATTTTAACAGACATATTTTTATCTCATTGTGATTTTAATTTGCATTCCCCTCATAACTAATGATGTTGAACATTGATATTTAATTTCTAGCTCTATCATTTCTGTTCCTTCAGGGTTTGTTTCAATTGACTAGTTATAGGCCACTTTTTGTTGCTTATTGGTATGTTTAGTGATTTTGGGATGTAGACTATACATTAGCAATGTTATGTTTATTGTTGAGTATTGAATTTTATTGTATTTATTTAAAGATTATTGGACTTTATATGATAGGTAGTTCAGTTACTTGTGAATTTGGTTAATCCATCGAGGCATGTTTTGGAGCTCTTATAGAGTGGGTGAATGCCTTTATTCCAGGAATGATTTAGTTGTATTTCTAAGGTATGGCTCTTCTGTGGTCTGTACTAATTTCACCATGTATGCAATAAGGTCTCTCTGCCCTGGATGAAAAGAACTCATATGAATTACTGAGCCTGTGTGATCTCTAGGAATCTTTATTTTACTTATCCCAAGTAATTTTTCCTTTGTGGGAAGTGGTTCTCTCTTGACCTCATGGGGTTTACCCTATGCATGCACAGATTGTGTAAGAGGCCTCCCATTCAGGTATCTAGATGTTCTTATCTTCGTAGTTTTCTCCTCTCTAGGATTCTGCCCTTAAAATCTAGAGATTCTTCATCTTCCTGTAACTCAGATCTCTGTCTCCTCAACTCAGTGATGTTTCCAGGCTGGAAATTGCCTCCAGCTAGAAATTCTAGACTCATCTCATTTTTTTGTCATCTCTCAAGGATAACAATCTTGTGGTTATCCATTGAATTATGTCTAAAAACAGTTGTTTTCTATATTTTGCCTAGTGGTTTTAGTTATTTGGGGGAGGTTTATTTCTAACTTGGTACTCCCTCATGAAACAAAATTGATTTGAAAATGTCTGAAACAGGTTACTAAGCCATCAAGCAAACACTGTTATCTCTTTCGGAAAGTAGATAGCACTTTGCAAAGAATGTTTTACAGAAGACAAATGGTGAAAAGTGCAAAGGGCATGTTACCTCAAAATCAAAGCAGTTTTACTTTATCATGTCATATATTGGTCATTCCAGAAAAATGGCTTAAAGAATGGCATCTGTTATTTTAAAAGATTGAACATTATTGACTTTGGAGAGAAAAATGTAAATTATTATGTACAAAGTGGTAAAATAGGCTAGTTATACATAACAAAAGATCTTTAACTTAAAAATGTTGTGAAGTTGAGCATTAATGCTATCACACTAGTATATCTTTAGGAATGGTTCATAATAACAAAAATGTCATCTTTGGACAAGCCTTTATTTTGTGAGTTTTCTTTTCTTTCTGGTAGTCGTCCTTATTTGTAACAGAACTATGAAAAATTTGAGGGATTCCAGATGAGCCAAAATTATTAAAGGAATTAAGAATTCAGTATATATCTCTGCAAGAAGGCTATCAAAAAGAAAAAAGAAAAAAAAAGAAGTCAGTATGTTAGAAAAGATTATTCTTAAGAATGAAGATACTGGCCGGGCGTGGTGGCTCACACCTGTAATCCTAGCACTCTGGGAGGGCGAGGCGGGAGAGGATTGTTTGAGCTCAGGAGTTCGAGACCAGCCTGAGCAAGAGCGAGACCCCATCTCTACTAAAAAATATAGAAATAAATTAGCTGGACAACTAAAAATATATATAGAAAAAATTAGCTGTGCATGGTGGTGCATGCCTGTAGTCCCAGCTACTTGGGAGGCTGAGGCAGAAGGATTGCTTGAGCCCAGGAGTTTGAGGTTGCTGTGAGCTAGGCTGACGCCACGGCACTCTGCCCTGGGCAACAGAGTGAGACTATACCTCAAAAAATAAAATAAAATAAAAAAAGAATGAAGATATCTTACTACAGAAAATGATAGATAATATCTTAACAAACTCATATAGGTAGGTACAAGCATAACTATAGTTTGCTTACATAAAGATATACAGAGAAAAAGACCATGATTATATGGTTTTAGGAAATCATCAAACCACATTTAAAACCATACCTGTTGAGAGTTAACAGATATAATTGAAGCAGAGAACTGGATAATCTGATCCCATCCTTTTCTGAAATTATCCTGTTACATAGGTAAATATTAAATCATTCATTGTTACCTATGTTAAAAACTTATTTTACTTTTAAGTTATGACCAATTTCTTGAAGTACTTCTTTTTCTCCTTTTTTATAAACCACCAGCATGATTACAATACATGTCACAAAAGAAAGGAATATGTTCTTATATTCAATCCTCTAAACTAGGTTTCTTAAGTTATAGGCTTAGTGCCTATTACTCTGTTACTAAGATTTATAAACACAAGTGTATGTCTATAACTAGATGGATCAGAAGATTCTGGATGAGTAGATAATTCTATTTCCCAATGCCAAACACATTATCCCGTTTAGTTATCTCTACACTGGGTAAAGGAGGGACAACAGCCAGTCATCTACTCTGCAGTCCATAAAACTGCCAAGGAAAAAATTGTTTCCAGTTGTCTCTTTTACTGTGCCAGTAATACTATGCTTTTCATAGTATTATGGCTCAAGGGAATGATTCTGTGGTATGCATGTGATACCAAATTTAATTAGTTGTCTCTTTACAGCTTTGCAGTTACTCCATAAGGACTCACCAATTGGAAAGCTACTCTTTTAAATTAAGAAGTGTCCAAATGCTTATCGTGTCCCTGAGATTCTGTCTAAAGACAGAGAATTATCATTTTCATAATTCAGTGATGAAGATGACGCAGATTTTGCAACATTTCGTTGAGCATTACAGTTTACAAAAAATTCTAAGCTTTATTATTAGTATAAAGCTTATTAGTCTTCAAAGCACTGAATGTTGCATATTCTATTGGAAGTAAACAGTAACTGGAGGAGAAAGAAGACAGACAGTGATAGATAAAGAGAGGAAAAGAAAAAGAAAAAAGTCCATGCTCAATGACTTACAGTAATGCATTATCTAAATTAAGTAAGCATCCAACATAAATAGTTAAGTAGATGAATACTTAAGAGATTCCTTAGGTGTTCAGAGACTTTAGGTCTTAAGAAACTTAAAGCTGGAATGAATCTCCTTCCAAAAGGTTGGGGATATTTATTTCTCATTATAAATCTTTTTTATTCACTTGTACAAATCTACAGTTATAGATTAAAATATGTTCAAATTTCCAATATTAAGTCAAATGTTTAATAGGAAAGGAAAGTATGTAGTCTTTTTTAGGAAGTTGTGTTAACAACATCAAATTTAGTTTTTACATATAGGATGTATAATAAAGAGATACTGTGGAAAATTTTGTTTAATGCACTCTAACGTCAGCACTCTTGGCTAAGTCTCCATCACTTCACACCTATAATACTGCAATAATGTCTTCTTTTTCTACTTCTAGTTTTCCCTAGCCAATCCAGTAAGATAAGCTTCCTCAAATATCACTTTCATCACACCTTGCTCCAGTTCTAAAAACCAACCCTTACTGCCAATTGAATGGGGTCCAAATTGTTTTTGATGGAATTCCAACCCCTATATAATCTGGCTTCATCTTGCCATCTAAATCTCCAGATATTTCCTAATACTTCATTCCCCCCTCTAATTAGGCTATCTCCTGTCTGCCTTCGCATAGTGTTTGGTACTTAGCTGCCTCTGCATTTCTGCTTCCAAAGTTTCTTTAACCTGGAATAACCTCACCTTCTAGCTTTTAACTTCTTTCCATCCTTCAAGAACCATCTTTTGTCCCACATAGTATATGAATCCTCCCTGCATACGCCTGCCATATGCACCCCTTTCTTGTCTGACTATCTGCAGTATTTATTATGTGTTATGGCACATTTTCTCATCCATTGCAAGAGACATTTTTTTAAAAAAACAATTTCATATCTCTTAAATGGAATTTATGTTATAATCAGTGGCATGTCATGAATTGATTAGAAGTGTTTTTCATCTCTAACTGGCACATAAAACAATAGTGCATTTTACAATTTATGGTATCTTAAATTGAAAGTTGAAAAATTGAGAGTTGAAAAATCAATGTATACTATATATTATTACTTATTGTTTTCTAATGATTTCCTGTGTATCTGGTGTGTTGCCCAGCATCATTACGAATTTTACTGGCATGGAATTTTTTTTCCATTTTACTCCTTTAGAATACCCTACAGTGCCAGGGATAATTAGTGAGACTATTTCAGTTCAATTAAATTTAATAAATATAGAAAAGTGCTTTTATGAATTATTATTTTTCTTTTATTTTAAACTTCTCATTGAAGTATTATATACATACAGAAAAGTGCACATAAGCGTGTAGCTTAAATGGTTTCACAAACTCAACGCACTGCCGGGTAGCCAGCACTCAGATTGAAGAACAGTACGTTAGCAGGACTCCAGAAACCCTCTTTCATGCCACCTTCCAGTCACAAGGGGATCATTATTCTGGCCTTGAAAAACATAGATTAATTTGGCAAGTTTTTTCTTTGCATAAATGAAATAACACAGCATGTACACTTGAGAGTCTGACTTCTTTTTTCCAACATTCTATTTGTGAGCGTCTGCCACATCATTGTAGTGTAGATTGTTCATTCTCTTGATGTTTTCCATTTTATGCATATACTGCAATCTCTTTCTCTCTCTACTGTTGATGTATATATGGGTCATTTCTAATGCAAATAGTGCTGTTCTGAACATTCTAGGACAAGTCATTCATTGTACATATGTACTAATTTCTCTTGATTATGAATCTAGGAGTGGGAATGCTAGATCATAGGGTATGATTTGTTCATCTTTAGCAGATGCCACCTAACCTTTTTCCAAAGTTGTTTCAGTTTACACTTTTGTTTCTTGAGTAATATCCCCAAAGCATAGGAAATCAAAGCAAAATTGGACAAATGGGATCACAGCAAGCTAAAAATCTTCTGGATGGCAAAGGAAACAATCAACATAGTGAAGAGACAACTCACAGAGTGGGAGAAAATATTTACAAACTACCCATCTGACAAGGGATTAATAACTATAATATATAAGGAGCGCCAACAACTTAATAGAAAAAATAAAATAATCTGATTAAA
>CM052450.1:6313203-6329509 GCA_028533085.1 Varecia variegata | reverse complement strand
CTCACAGAGTGGGAGAAAATATTTACAAACTACCCATCTGACAAGGGATTAATAACTATAATATATAAGGAGCGCCAACAACTTAATAGAAAAAATAAAATAATCTGATTAAATAATGAGGAAAGAATCTGAATAGACATTTCTCAAAAGAAGACATACAAATGGCCAACAGGTATGTGACAAAATGTTCAACATCATTAGTCATCAGAGAAATGCATATCAAAACTACACTGAGATATCATCTCACCCCAGTTAAAATAACTTTTATCAAGAAGACAGGCAATAACAAATGCTGGCAAGGATGTAGAGAAAGGGGAGCCCTTGTACACTGTTGGTGGGAATGTAAATTAGTGCAACCACTATGGAAAACAGTATGGAAGTTCCTCAAAAAACTAAAAATAGAGCTACCATATGACCCAGTAATCCCACTCTGGGTATATATGCAAAAGAAGAAAATTCCGTGTATTGAAAAATTATCTGCACTCACATGTTTATTGCAGCATTATTCACAATAGCCAAGATTTGAAATCAACCTAAGTGTCCATCAACAGATGAATGGATAAAGAAATTGTGGTATATATACACAATGGAATATTATATGGCCATAAAAAGACTAAATTCCTGCCATTTGCAACAACATGGATGGAACTGGCAAACATTATCTTAAGTGAGATAAGCCAAGCATAGTAAGACAAATCTTGCATGTTCTCACTCATGTGTGGGAGCTAAATATTAAAAACAGTTGATCTCGTGGAGACAGCAGAATGATGGTTACCAAAGGCAGGGAAGGGTACCAGGGAGGGGCATAAAATGAGGATGGTTAATGGGTACAAAAATATAGTTATATAGTTAGATAGAATGAACAATATTTGATAGCACAACAAAGTGACTATAATCAACAATAAGTTAGGGTACACTTTAAAATAACTAAAAGAGTAGAATTGGAATCTTCCTAACACAAAGAAATGATAAATGCCTGAGGTGATAGATATCGCAATTATCCTGATTTGATTAATTCACATTGTATGCCTATATCAAAACTTCACATGTATCCTATAAATATATACAACTAATACCCATAATAATTAAAAATAAAAAATTTTAAAAAATTACACTCCCACTAGCTGTATATAAGAATCCTAGCTGTTCTACATCTACATCAACATTTTCATGTTTATCTTAGTCATTCTGGTAGATGTATATTATCTGGTAGGTGTATATGATTATTTTATTGAATTTATTTTCTTATATAGATTTTAAAAAAACTTTTCCAAGGGCTGGATGTGGTGGCTCACGCCTATAATCCTAGCACTCTGGGAGGCCAAGGTGGGAGGATCACTTGAGCTCAGGAGTTTGAGAACAGCCTGAGCAAGTGCGAGACCCTGTCTCTAGGAAAAGTAGGAAAATTATCTGGGTGTGATGGCGTGCACCTGTAGTCCCAGCTACTCAGGAGTCTGAGGCAGGAGGACAGCTTGAGCCCAGGAGTTTGAGGTTGCAATGAGCTATGATGATGCCACTACACTCTAGCCAGGGTGACATAGCAAGATTCTGTCTCCAAAAAAACAAAACAAACCAAAACAAAACAAAACGTCTTCCAGCAAAATTTTTGGATTTTCTTTCAGAAATGTTGTTGACAGTTACAGAATATAAGCACTTTAGTTTGAGCTGTAGAATTTACATGAAAATAATTACGTAAGCTACTATATTACCATTACTCATTTGGGGTATTTTCCTAACACTGTAGTTTGGGCTGTTTCTGGTGATATCTTTCTGTTGTTATTTAACTATAATCACTTTTGGCTTTGTAGAAATCTACTGAACATTTCATTTAGCCTCCAGAGTTATCTATTTGGCACTCCTAACTTCTGAGTTACAGAATTAGTTATGCTGATTTCTGGGAGTTGGGGGTAACTTAGTTAACATTTTGTTGATTACCTATTTTGGGTTAATATCATTTGTTATTTTTTGTTTATACATATGTAATTAATGCCAGTGTTATTTACTGGGCAAATAAAATTAGAAATAAGACATCTGAGCCCCACTGATGTTACAACTATCTACTATATATATGTGTTACAAGTGAAAGCCATGGTTTGAAATCTGTGTGTTAAATTTATAATAAATTAATAGTTCTCATCGATTTTTTATATGTCCCAAGATAGTTTATGTGTTGAAAGTATTAGGTAGTTAGCCTATAATTGCATTTATCTGTCCTGTGATTGCTGAGAGAAATACCGTGGTCATTTTTCTTACCAATATTCTTTCCTTCTCAGGAATGTTCAGCTCAAGACATTGTTTCTAATTGAATTATAAAGCTATATTTTTTAATTGCTCTAAAATCAAAGATGCTGACTTCAGTATATTTAATTCCAGAAGTTTGTACAGACCATGTGGCTAATTATAATTAATCACATCTCAGAAATGAGAAAGGTCTACTCCCCGCTATATATCACAATGTTCCATTTACAAAACAAGGCCTTAGAAAATAACCAAGGGATCAACGCAATAGTTTCATGGAATCATGATGAATTTCCAACTATTTCTTTTGTGGTCTGGAAACTCAAAAGTGCTGAGTTCAACCAGTAAGTGGTGGATTGCATGTTAAAAGTATCTTACTGAATGAACAGGTATAAGACCTTTCTTATTCATTGGATAAAGAATATTTGGTGTTAGCATTTGCCTTTTTCCTTGGTAGGCTGGACATGGATTAGCTTATAACTTATAAATTGCTGCATTTGGTTTGTCCCCTGACTTCAACCTTAAGTATATTATTCCAGTCTCACTTAATAATTAAAAAATATGCTTCAGGATATGAACTCTAATATCATTTGCATTCCAAAATGTCTACTAGATGGATGAATACATAGCAAGTGTTAGTAAATATGTATTGAAAAAAGAGGGGTACAAATTTTACATATAATGTAATAAATCTATGTGTAAGCATGCACATAAACATACATATACATGCACATATACATATGGAAAGAAATACCAAGATTTTGAAGATGATTATTTGCAAGTAGTACAATAATGAGTGTTACATATTTTTGCTTATATAATTTTTTATTTTCCAAGTTTTTACATGGCTTACATTAATAACACATTTATGATAAAATTTTAATATAAAATTTGAAAATGCAAATATAATATAAAATAATCTATTTAATTTATGCTAGGTACAGAAACAGAAAGATCCTTGGGGCTGATCCCTCAAAACTTTGGTTAAACTGAATCTGAATATTAGACAGTTGATAGAGAAAGTGAGATTCTCCTAATTGTTCTAACACGTAAATGTGTCTAATAGTCATGAACAGAACAGTTTTGCAAACCTCTGTTGTGTAGGAATCCAAAATTAGTGAACTTATCTACTATTTGATTTGTAGACATACTATAACTTAAGAGTTATTTCTCATTATTTTTAAGAAGTATGGTCATTTACAATCAGTATAACATTTTGTCTTTATAGTAAATTTCAAATATACGTTCATGTTGTTTTAATCTTCCCTTTTCTTCTTAATTGTCAAAGTATTGACTTTTAAAGGTGATGCCTCTGAACTTATGTTCCTTTTGTATTTATGGTCATAGTTAAATGACATCATCATTCATTTTGTTTCTCAAGCTAGAAATCCCAGTCATTCTAGACTTTTCCTTTTTGTTCATGTCTCCCCTTAAATTGCTGCCTAGACAACATTAAATCTAAGATATCTTTGGAATCATTTCCATTGTCATCGATTCTTTATTATTTTTCTTTATTATTTTTTGCCTAGTCTATTTTAACTGCCATACTGCTGATCTCTCTGTTTCCAGTCTTTCCCTGACTCTCCAAATCCATCCACAATATTCTAGAATGATCCTTCTCAAATATAAACTTGATTGTTTCTAAACTCCTTCAGTGACTTCCACAGATCTTCAGGGTGAGGTCTGCCATCTAGGATGGCATGTGAGGACTTTCATTTCTTCCAAGTTCTTCACACTCTCATCTCTTACCACTTTAGACACACCAGCCATGCCTTTAAACATGTTGTTCCTTCTGTCCCAAATGCTCTCCCTCTGCCTCAGCATTTAACTCATGCTCATCCTTCAGTCCTCTATCTCTAGTATGTGTGGTTACCTTTCCAGATAAAAAACAAACCAGAGTTGACCATATTCTTTGCCAACGTATCTGATATATACTTTATTATAACATATATTAAAGTCCTGTTATTTATTTCATGTCTTTCCTACTAGACTATGAACCCCTAAAATACTATATCCACTCTTGGCCCCTGGAAGATGTTCTAGAGCATGGAATCTCTCTCCTGTTTACTGTCTGGCTTTTAAGAGATAAGGTCCCCCTCTTGATATGTAACCCATTGCCTCCCCTCCAGACTTCGTGCATTCATTTTTCCTCTTTATTCTTGTTGAAGATAGCAGGAGACTATCATGTTTCCACCACACCCAATCTTCCAGTTGATCCTATAAGATAGGAAAAATAAGCAGAATTTTTTCAGTAGGAATCTTAAACAGTATTATTAATGGCAAAACTGAATTGCAAAATAGAAAAGGTCTGTCTCTCACCTTATTTCATATTTCCCCAGCACTTAGACACTCAGGCTGCGAATCTGGAGGTAATAGACCTTCTGTACAGTGGGGACTTTCACCAACAGATGGGTGTACACAGGAAACAGGGCATGGAGGGGGCTGGAGTGCTTAAAGCTAATTAGGCTCAAAGAAGAGACAGAGACAAAACCACTGTGGGTAGTGACTCTGGTCCTGGTTGTTTCTCTGGCTGCTACCAAGCAAAGAAGATAGTAAAACCTGCTATTGGCTGGTCTTCAGGCAGCTTAAAAAAATCTGACATTGATGGTTGTCATTTGTTTAGTGTGGTAAATGGGCAAGGAAGTCTCAATTAATGTGTCATCCAAAGAATGAGAGTGGATATAGGTTTACAATGCAGGTGACAAAGCTTAAGCCTCAGGACCCTCTTTTTTGTGCATCCCTCCCAAGGCTCTCAGAAGGGTACTGAAATGAGTTCAGAGTTACAAATGAAGGGGGAATTTTGCAAAAGCAATATATTTAAACTGTGATTGATTAAGACCACTGTCTCCTTCAACTCCAACTTTTCCTCCAGCACGTGTCTCCTCATGTTCAGAGACATTGGGGTGATCTTGGCTAGTTTTTTGGATCCAAATTTCTGACAATACTACAAACACCAAATATAGCTGTGTATGGAGTTGAAAGTTTTAAAGCATCCCGGATAAGAAGAAAAAGAATTCTTTTTTGATAAATGATGCTAGAGAAAACACCAAATCATCTTTCTATCCCCTCTGTAGAAAATATTACAATTTTTTTGTCATGGGAATGGGATTATGCAGCCAAATTCAGGGGAAAAGTGTCATAGATTCTTGTCAGGTAATAATAACAAAATTATTATTAATTTCTAGGTTTCATGAGATTTGTGGTATTTGTCAGCCTTGTACAATTTGAAATGTATGTGAACTATTTTCTCCTTTGAGGTAAATATTTTTGTACTTATTTTGAATTTTATATTCTTTTTTTTTTTAAAGGGCTCCCAAATTGTATAAGCTTTAGGCCCATACAACCTGGGTCTGTCCCTGAATGGGAGGTATTTGAGGGAACATTTATGTTCTGTTATATTTTGTGAAGCATCTCTCCATTGCTCTTCAGGCAGAGATCCAAAACTGACCCCCTGCCCATAAACACCATTTACTAACAGTGAGTCAGAGGATGTTATCCTAGTTTCTGGTAGCACATGCTAAATGGGTATGTGCTCTAATTGTTTGAATCTGGCCTTGCAAACTACTAAAGGTAGGGAACATACTCTGTCACCTTTGTGTATCTAGCACAGAACCCACTATTTGGTAAAATGACTATACTTAAATGTTTATTGACTTCATATAAACGCTTTTCAGGCCATAAATCAGTTTTATTCTTTCTTCAGTTGTTAATGTACTGTGGCAATTAGGTTTAAAATAAATAGAAGTAATATTATTCCAAAGACCTTAATAGGCTATAGGTTGGGTTTTTTTCTTCTTTTTTTCCTCTACTTTTCCCCAGCATGCTGAAAATGTTCTCCTGCCTTTGTTTCTGAAAATGTCCCCCTGCCTTTGTTTCATCTTTACTTTTAAATCTCTTCTTTTTCAGACATCTAGATTACCTTTTGGTGTTCTGATGGGCCTGACTTTCTCTAATTTAATTCATTGCTTTTATTTACTTCCAAAATTTGGATTCTTGCTTTACTTTTCCCTTTTCCCCATAGAACATCTAAGATTTGTACAGTTGTTTCCAACTATCATCTCTGGAGTGATGATTTAGTTATGGGAGCTAATAAAGTTTTGGTGGAATTTACTAAAGATGTTTGGCAACTGTGAATATTCACCTGTATTATTGCTAACATTACCAGTAAAATTCAGGTTGTTATATAAGTTGAAGGGTTCTTTCTAAAGATTAGAAGCAATCTGGAGAGAGTTAGTGAAATTTTTGTGCATGGTGCCAGATTTTTAAAGCTGTATTATATTGCATTTTTATCATCTCTATAAAGAATTTCCCACTAATTTTAGTTCACATGGATAGTTCCTTTTCTTGACTGCCTGAAGCACACATTGCTACTAGCATTTATGCCTCATGGAACATCTGAAATAACTGGACCTTTAAAATCCTCCAATTCATCTAGATGTCAAATTTGAATGTATACATTTGAATATATACTTTCTAAAGCTCCTTGTTTTTGAGGATGGTATTAGTTCTTATCAGGCTATTTGGAAATATGGAAAATATGATGAGACCTTGAGAACTTCACTCTAAGATCAACACAAAACCAGAGCAGAGATATAGAAAAGCCTCCCTTTAGTGGCTGAAAGGCCCAGAGGTCAGTGAAACTTACCTGTAACTTGACTGAATATGGTAAAGTATCTAAAGAATATGTCAATCAGAGTGAATGAAAATCAACAGGGAAGCATAGAAACAGTTAAGTTATTAAAGGAAATACTGGCAGTGCCCATCCAAGTTCTGTCTAAAAGTGAGGGAGCCTCAGCCAGCAGAGTTAGAGTCTCTTTGGTCCTATATGGTTCTGGTTAGTGATGAAGAGGATCGTAGTCTGTAGGTTACTGAGATTTTTCAGCCCTTTGACAAAAGCACTTCTATTGAGAGATTATTTTAATTAACTAAATTCTACTAAGTGTTTAATGTATCTAAGTCACTTCCTCTATTTCCAAACTCAACAAATACATGACAGGACAATGGATTTACATTTTAAGTGGGGGATACATCTCAAGGCAGGATATAATTTGAAAACTGCATAGTTGAAATTATGCTTGAAATCTGTTGACTCACCCTTAAATTAATGGGACCTAGCAGCTCAAAATCTAATAGTTTGTTTCCTTCCCTATTCCACCCACCTTTCCTTCCTCTGTCCTTCCTTCCATTTTTCTTTCTTTCCCTGGGCCAGTTGGAATCTAAGATTTCCTTCAGAGGTATAAAAGAGGGGTAATGGGGATACAAAGAACTTCACCCTATATTATAATGTCACAATGGTTAAGAGCATAGGATTTAGAGTCCCATGCCTTTTTTGGAATCTTATATATACCAGAAATCTATTACTTACTGAAAAATGTAAATATCAATACTTATAGGATATAGAAAAACTTAAACAAGGTAAAATTTGTAATATTTTTAGCATGGAGCTTAGCATGTAAGTGCTATGTAAATGGTAGCCATCAAAACAACCATCCAGTTTGTGATATAGACTCCAGAAGCCAATGAGGTAATCATGAGGCCATAAGTGTTCTGATTCTTCCTCATTGACATTATCAGTCTTTGGGGTTGAATGTACATTTATCTGCCCCAAAGAATATGTTCTCCCCCCAAAATAGGTCTAATCACAGTTGAAATTACGTTCCTAAATCTAAATAGTAGACCCTAGTAAATTGTTCTTGGGAATGAAGTCTATATTTTGAGGTATTTTGGGAAAGATCCTCCTAACCTTCACTGTGCATATGCTATGAGGCAGAGGTCCCCAACTATTTTGGCACCAAGGACTGGTTTCATGGAACACAATTTTTCCACAGACGGTGGGGGGGGTCAGGTGGACAGGGATGGTTTCAGGATGATTCAAGCGCATTACATTTATTGTGCAGTCAACCTCTCTGCTAATGATAATCTGTATTTGCAGCCACTCCCCAAAGGTAGCGTCACCGCCTCAGCTCCACCTCAGATCAGCAGGCATTACATTCTCATAAGGAGTGTGCAACCTAGATTCCTCGCATGCGCAGTTTACAGTAGGGTTCAGACTCCTATGAGAATCTAATGGCATTGCTAATCTGACAGTAGGCGAAGCTTATGCGGTGCTATGAGAGATGGGGAGCCCCTGTAAATATAGATGAAGCTTTGCTTGCTCAAAGCTGCTCACCTCCTGCTGTGCAGCCCAGAGTTGGGGATGGGGGTGGCTTAGTAGGATTTCTACATGTCACGTATAAACCATACAATCTTGTATTTTAGCTTCCTTCCCATGAAAAGGTGGGGAGCAGGGACAGTGCTCCAACATAAATACCCACTTTTCTTCGTAATTATGAATTAAAATTTATTTTAGTACTCTGGAACACTTTAGCTCATAGTCTCTTATCTTAATTTTTTATTTAATGACGATCCACAAACACTTGAAAGGAGCTCTATACTCATTTATGAAATGAGGAATTCCTTTGCAATGTGAATTATTTCACACTCTAACTTACCTATTTTAAGTAAGATGTTCAGATACTTCTTTTATAAGAAAAATTTTGTTTAGTAATGCAAAAGACTGTTCTATAGAAGAGAGTTTACCTCTTGTTGTTTTTGAAACTTCCCCTCCTATCTCCCTATGAGAATCTGGCCAAACTATGACTCCTCCTCCCACATACTATGTCCACATGCATATACAATTTCACATAGTTTCAGGGAGTTCATAGAGGCCCCTAAAGCCATTCATGGACTACAGATTAGTAATTCCAAATTTATGTGGGATGGCTTTTCATGTAACTACTATATTACATGTCTTATTAAATGTGTATGTGTATGTATGTATGTATCTATGGATAGATGAATAAATAAAGGATATGAATGGGGAGAAAAAGGGCACGAACCTGTAATACCAACAATACTCAAGTACTTATCTAACTAGGAGTTGTTTTTGTTACTCATAGAAAACCTGAATATAGTTTGAACTTCTTCCTGCTTTCAGGGTAAGACCGTAACTGGCATACATGTATGCATGTGGAAGTATATATTTATGTATTTTTGCAACTTCTTTTCCTTTTAAAACTAGGAAGAGTTTCAGTGGGACAACTGAACTCACTGAGATTTGGCCCCTCTAAAATATTTCGTAGAAGAAAAATACAAGACATGAAACAGACAAGCAAAATACCCAAGCAAACAGAAAATATTCAACGAGAGACATGAATGATAAAGTCAATTTTATGTATTTTTATTATTTTAAAGAGAGCATATTTTCTATCAAGTTACATTTCCTCTATCATTTGTAGCACATTGAAGTTGTGGCACACAAGAATTTTATGAAGATAAATTAGTGAAATATGCTTTGACACTTTAAAATAGCTAGCAGGAATGATTTCACCCTTCAAAAATGTCTGAAGTGTGCTTTTATTTTTTCAGCTGTTGCACATTATAAACCTTTCATCATGTAGAAGGTGTGGATACTTTACACAAGTTTTGGGTGCTTATTGAGTTGAAGCTGAGGGTCACTCTTTTCATCAATCCTCTCTCGGGTCCCTGTTGAGACCAAATTTTCTAATGCCCTTCCAATTTTGAAGACCCCTCCCTCCAACCCCTATTCTCTATATGAACTGGGTAAAATTTTGGTTCCAGCAGAAAGTCTTTTAAAAAATTGTATAACACATAAATTATTTCTTATTTTATGAAATAAAATGAGCTATCAGCTATGCAGTGTGTCACAAACCACACTTGTTTATGAGTACTTACTATTGGTAAAGCTCACTGTAGAATTTTACAAATTAAATAAATAGTCACGTAATACACCAAAAGTAATACAAATGAATATTATTAGGGGAAGACTCTCAAGAGGCCTCAAATGGTGACTTTTTTTGGTGCATTTGCTAAGATCTGCAAACTACAACACTGGATTTGTCAGCGCTCTGAGCGGATCCATCAGGAATAGACTTGAATTAACTACACTCATAGCAGTGTCGTACAAAATCAAAATGCCAACTCATTCCTCTATTAATATGATGAGACATCTAATAGCTGCAAGTCTAGAACACTTAGGTTACCACACAGGCATGTGTACAAGCAGGCAAATCGTCATCTAAAAGTTGCCTGGAATGAGAACATGGGGAGATTTGCTCCCAGGTTCTATTCTGAGCCATTGTGTATCGATATCTAAGTTTATTTTCACAGGATGAACTTTGTCTAAGTTCTTGGTGGGGAGAGGTTGCAACAGGAATTTCATGGCTTTAAAAATTCCGTTAGTTTGGTGACCTGGACCTTTCAACTGAACTCCAGATCCATCCCTGAGTGCCTCCTTCATGCTTCCACCTGGATGCTCAATAATTGTTTAGTGAGTCCTAAAAAAATTCTGAATTATGGGCTCTGTGCTATACTGCAGGATAAGAATAATCTTGATCCTGGAGGAAAAGGCACTCCGGGTTATTCAGAGGAGTATCTCTCTCTTAGCGAGGTTGGAGGGGAGTGAAGCCTGCCATTGCTATCATGTAGAGTTTACTACAAAATGGTTTTCTTGGAAACTAGGAAGTCTTTCTCACATCGAATGCAATATAGATTGAAAGGCTTTAATGTCTTTATGTGGTGCAATTCTTGACAATTTGCTGCCAAAATAGTGATAAAAATAAACAGCTCATCTAATCACTATGTTTTCCATGCCATTTCTTTTTAAAAACACCTGCATTAATTTTTGTTTTTCACTAGCTATTATTTCAGATTCACCCTTAAAAACTGCTGTTTTCCTTTATGATAATTCAGAAAACAGAATGTGAAAGACAAGATTATGAGAACGAAAGGCAAGTGCTGCCTCCTTACTAGTTGTGTGACTTATGAACTTTGGCATCTGTGACATTTTTATTCATCTGTAAAATGGAGATAATCATAGCTATGTACCTATGCTAAAGGGTTATTGTGAAGATCAATGTAAAACTCCTAGAAGTATCTGGCATGTAATAAGCACTATAACAGTGCTTGCTGGTATTAGTAGTAATATTACACAAATTTTTTCCAGGGTAGGCCTCACTTATCAGATGGGTGCATTTACATGTAACCAACTTTCTACCATCACTGAGCTTGAAAAATCTGTATCCAGTGCTACTGAGAAGCATACACTTTTCCATTTTTAAAAAACAGGCTTAATTCTAAAATGTTTTTGCATTTTAAATCCTAAGCTAATCATCTATATAAACAAATACAAATTAAATACAGCCCAATGCTCACATTTAAAACTACATATACAGGTTTGGAACCAAATCAGCTTCAATGGTGAAAATTCAGGGCTGAGTGAGGACTTTGTCACAAATGGATACAAGACTAAAATGCTACCTTTTAGCATACTTCTAACTCTGACGGTAAAGATCTGATATAAAATTCCTCCCTCTCTCCCTTTTTCCTCTATTCTTTTCCTTTCCTTTCTTCTTTTATCTTTCCCTCCCACACATATTATATTTAATTGGGAATCTACTATATCCTATGCACTATATAAGTTTCAAGAGCTTGTAGTAGGAAACAAATCAGCCATGGTCTCTGCCCTCAGAACTTACAGTTTAGAAGGGAAGACAGCTAATAAAGAAAAACAACAAAAATACAAATAAATGCATAATTGCACATTGTGTTGAACACCTTACCATATTTACCCTTTCCCATCAAGAAGACAAAGCCTGTCCTAGGGAAATTCATTTGGATGTAATTCATTACATAAGAAATGCTCTTCCAAACAAAGCTATTCTTCAAGTTCTGTTGTTGAGGATGTATGCAAAAATCGACTTCACTTCCATTTCTACTTAACAGTATTGTATTTCATCATGAATAATAATGTATGCTGCTTTTGTGCTTTAAAATAATAGTTTCATCTCGTTCCAGAGTTGAGTAGACATATGAACTTAATTTTTAAGTATTGATCATTACACAGGGTGCAAAATCTTTAAACTTCAAGAGTGTCTTCAGAAACACAAGAGGCTTATATAAAAATTTATCTGTTGAGCCAGAATCAGTCTGGTTAGGTTTTTAAAAAGTATAAGAATTCTTTCAAATATCAGTTTCCTCATCTATCAAATTAAGGAGCTGGATTAGATGGTCTCAAAGGCCCTTTGTAGATATAAACTGCTACAAATCTTTAGAGAACCATCTTTACATTAAACTCTTAATGTGCTATAAACAGTTCCCTAATGGTTTGAAAAATTTATTGTGTTGATAAAAATGCACAATCCAAAGACTCTCACATTATTCTAGTTTTATTCCTTCTGTCATCATAATAGAGGATCATTTCTAATCTCATGAGAACATTTTTCATAGTTAGACAATTAGAGATTTTTTTTTCTTGTATCTGGCAACCTAAGAGGCCAGAAACCTCACTTATGGTATATTCCGTAGCTTTCAGTTATCTACTTTTATTCACATATTGGTAGTATCTGTATTTTCTAATAAAATGAGTTGCATCTGTTTTCAATTTGATTTTTCTTATAAGTGGATAAAAAAGTGATTTGAGACTCTTGACAGAAGTCTGCACTATGTCTTTCCAAACAAGTAATATTATGGTACATGGTAATCCCTTTGTGAAAGCCTCATAAATGTTGATGAATTGGAAATGGTACTAAGAGTAAACCATAGTCCACTTATATTTTGTACAATTTGAACACACTTGCCTTATGAAAATGCAACTAAATTAGGATGGCTTCCATTTTCTTATGAATGCCTAAGACTTAGAGATTTTTATGTGTAGCTAATAGGTAACAGGATAGGTTTCCAGTGGTATATCATATTTCTTTACATTGGATTTGAAGGAAAGACATACTTGAGGAGCCACCCTGAGATATACTGTAAATTTAAAGAAGGATGTATATAAAAATTGACTTTACTTCCACTTTTACTAAATGCTATTGCGTTTCATTATTAAACTTGAGATGCCAATTCTTAGTGGTACATGTTTTCTAATCCTTTTTTCTCCTTTTCAATTGAGATTCATTTTTGACCATATGATATGTCTTTTCCTTAAAACAAATGTTCTGTCCTTGTGTCTGATTTCTCTCTGTCTTTTGCTCTCTTCAGTCTCTATGTCAGACATTATCCTCAAAGTTATTTATTATAAGTTAAATTTATGAAATGATTTCTCAGACACTACATCAGTCTTTTCCATTTTCTTGAGTTAGACCCTCAAAGCCATGTTTTATGTTGACATAAAAATATCAACACTGTGATTATTAAAATATGTGTCCTATGTATAGTCAAATATTAGTTACAGTCAGTCTGTCTCTGTAGCCATAGGGGCAGATTCAATGAACAGAACAATCTATACTTTTCTGTTCAAGTGCAATAGATCACTAAAGACACATTTTTCAAATGGGTTCAAATAATGGTATCTGCTTCTTTAAACAATTGTGTTAATGTATACTTTATTTCATATGCAAAATTCCAAGTGCTTTATAAGGTTAAATTTTGAGGAAATATATCACTTGATTTATGTGGTAATTAGCTGAAATAGATTTTGTTTTTCTGCTCAATTCATCTATGATAACACTACAAGTTTTTCTTTGTAAAATATCACTTTCAGTGTGTCACTCCTCTACTTTCAGTAATTTTCATTGGGATCTTTAGGATGAAATCCAAATGTCATAGTCTAACTTTATGAATATTCATTGTCTTGTCCTGTCACAAGCTTCCAACCTAATCTGCTTCTTTTTTATCTGAACACTTCATTGTAACCAGATGGAGCCACTCATGTTCTCAATATATTTGGAGTACTTCTGTCTGTGTGTTTGCTCAGATGCTCTCTTCTACCTGGTGTGAATTTGCCTCTTTTTTGAAAAAAATTATGGAAATCTTTTCTGTCTTTCATAGTTGGATTGTTTTACTTTGCTTATGAAGCCATTCTAAAACACTTAACTAGGGAAAGAGAAGGAAATTTAGTTGGGGAGGCAGAAAACTAATATTGTTTGATATCTACTATGTGAAATACTGTGATGGCATTTTATATATATTATTTCAGCAAACATTCCTTGTTTTAGGAATTCCTGTAATATTCTTTTATTTAAGAAGAACATCATTATCATCATCATTACGACCAACTTCATTGACATTAGTACATATTCCATCTTTATCATGTGTGGAACATACCACTTAGTTTTAGATATACAAAGAAACAAGAGATGTGGGTTTTGACTCTCGAGCAAAGGCAGGAAGGAAGATTTATGAAAAATAAATAATATATAAAAAATGCCAAAATTCAGTAAATACTGGCTCAGAGAAGAGAAACAGTTTCCAAATATTGACTAAAATATGCTCAATACTTTGTACCTGGAAAAGTACCTTGAACTATAAACGTTTATTTTATGATGAATATAATCTCCCAATTGTTAATTATATAATAATATGTCTCAGCTGCTGTCCTTATCCTTGAGGGTAAAAAAAAAAAAAGGAAAAGGATACTTTTCATAGGAAATAAAGATATTCCAAAATAGTTGTTGCTTGATTACTTGATTTGTGATTACCTCTACTGAAACTTAAAAATGTTTTCATTTATTTTTAATAGCTTGACTATAGCTTAATATCCAGCTCTGTTCAGTGTCTTATGCCCAATTACAAAATTTTTCATGATGATATACAGTCTCGAAGGATACATGAACCAGAGAAAGATGAGGTGGGTTAAAGACAATCATGCTTTAGAATTAATTGTAGTAAGATCAGTTAAGCAGTAGCTGTCCAGACATGCACCATTTGTCTAATGGGGAATTGTCTTAGCTGTTACAGAACACTTCTGTTAATTAGAAGTTTTCCTTGTCCATGGTGAGGCATTAACATTCTTTTATAACCTAATTTCTTAATATTTTCTTTGGGATTATTTTTCAAGAATACACTACTTAAATTGGTTCCAACCTAAAATATTTTTATATTCTCTTTAAATATAGTAGTGACTTTTCCCATTATTTTTGTATGTATTCATTTTATCATAAAAATGACTATTTTGCTGACATTGTAATTATTTTTCAATAATTAATATACTGTGTTATGATATACCATTATAATTATAATATATATTAATTAATATGCCCAATTTATTGAAGATGTATTTGATAATTTTCTAAGTGAGTATCTTTTAAAAATTGCATCTGTGAAGAAATAAAACCTGAAAAGAAGGAAAGGAAGAAAAGGGGATCTCACAATATTGGCACTGCTGTGTTTTTTGTAGGTTCTTTTCATTTCTCTTGAGACATAGAAAACTGTAATATCTCTGCATGTTTCACTTCACTGGCTTTTGGACACTGTAGTCTCATTTTGAATGTATTATTCCAAGATAGAGAAGTTGAAATTTGAATGCAAGTTAAACCAACATTTTATTCTGAATTTGCAATAACCTGAGGTAGGAAAAGTCCTGTCTTCAGTAATGACTGAAATAAACCTCACACCAGTCCAGGAAGCACCTGAGTCATGTGACTACCCAAGGCACCTGAAGCAGCAATGGTGAGAAACTATGAATGCTTTCTGATATCACTCACATTTCTCTTTTTCTCTTGTAGGTGTTAAAATGGGTAGAAGAAGCAGTGCAGGCCTCCAAAGTTCACCTCTTATCCACAGATCATTTGGAACATGCTGTAAATACTTGGAAAATTCCTTTTGACCCCAGCCTAAAAGAGGTCACTGTGTCTCTGAGTGGTCCTTCCCCAGTGATTGAAATTCGAAATCCTTTAGGTGAGAACCAATAAAATACAAAAGCCATGTAGGCAAAAGACTTTTTGCACGTTTATTTATGTCAAGTTTATGCTAACTTTATGAATAAATTCAATACATTCAGAAGTGGCTTGGGAAGATGTTTAAGAAAAGATAACAATTTAAAAATCTGAAACATTGTTGAATTGAGATTGCAATAGCTAAAACTCCTAATATTTAAACAGATTAGATTCAGTAAATTAATTGTAGTTACATTATCCAAAGGCAAAGATTTAAATTAAACCTGAAATTATATTTTCTTTATCTGTGAGGAGATATTTTATAGTAATTTATTCTGTAAAATTAAGTATTTTATGCTATTTTTAAATGAGTCACACTAAAAAACTCCTTCTAAAACAACTGTCTAATTTTT
>CM052450.1:6282162-6312703 GCA_028533085.1 Varecia variegata | reverse complement strand
AGGAGGAGTAACAAGCTTTCTTACTTAAGTCTTAGAAGAAAATAACGAATTCCTAAAAGAAATAGCACATGAAACTTTCCTCAGAGGCCATATCCACACTAGCAAACACATTGGAATTTACAAAACAAGTGAAACCTCTTTTGGAAAACTTCTACAGATTTGGCCTTGGAAGTGGATTTTTCTGTTGAGGTAGCATTCCACTGTAATAACATCCATGTTATCCAGGAAAGACTTATGTTTTCCACTACCTGAATCCTTAAAAGTACCTGTACTCATTGCATTATGTTTCCAGTACTTTAAAAAGTTATTGGGCATTCATGATTGCAAAACTTTTGATTTTACATAGGATGCTTATAACTGATTTGTTTATGCAACTACAGAAGTAGTCCCTAGGAAAGACAAGAGTGAAGTGAATAACTAGACTGTGGCTCAATTCCAATTTACTTCTCTTCCTCTCTAAGTTGCAATGGCTAGATACTTTAGATACACCTCAGGTCGGTAGGGGATGGTATCATGCTACTTCATTACACTGCCTCCTTTAATTATTCCTGCGACAGATAAAAGCCTTCTTCTGTGCTTCATGGAAAACTGGTTAGGTTTTACATTTTGTGGAAGGATATGCCCAGGGCTCTCATGTTAGTAATACCTTCAGTGATCTCCAAAAAGACATTTATTATGGGTTGCTGTGCTTGCCATTATTTAATCTAAATGTCTCTAGTGACTGCATGTAACTTCTTGGTAGTCATAGTAATTGTTATCTAGGCTGGCTTCCTGAAATACAATGACAGTCTGCCAATTGTTATTTTCATTTTACATCCAAATCAGCATAACAAATGGGAATCTGTTACTTCAGTGTCTAATGCCTAGAAACCCTAAATTTAAGTATGTTTTAGATATACATAATATTTTGAGTTGGGGCACAAATGTCCACTAGGTAATAGATACTGAAAATGGGATGCCCTTCATTTTAGCCCCAGAATAGAGAATAAAGGCTCTTTAGGTTAGTTTGCAGCATGCTTTAGTAAAAAATGTGTCTGTGTTACTTGAAATCTGACCATGCTCTTAGTTTTACGTAGTGTTAAATTAGTTAGTATACATAGCTAAGAGAAAAATTATGCTTGTTACCTTTATGTCTGTCTTTCAGGGAAGCTGATAAAAAAGGGATTTGGCCTGAATGAGCTATTAAATATCCACAACTCTGCCAAAGTGGTGAATGTAAAGGAGCCAGAGGCTGGGATGTGGACAGTGAAGGTACTGTTATTTCACAAAGTCTGTTTATTATTTTATTTCGATGTTGGCATGTTTTATGAAATATATACAATAGTTTATTTATGTATACATTTACAAACATGGAGAGCACTTTTAATAAAAAACGGTATACATTAGCACATTTGTAGAAGGTGCCTCGCGATCACATGAATTTGGAAGTGTTAAGTTTTGATACCATGAGCATCATCAATGCCACCTGATAAACTTAAAATTCTAGGATAGTTTTCCTATCATCAAATCTGTAAATTGATTTTATTATCCCCTTCTGTTTCCAAAATAATCAGAGATGGAGCCAATAGAGAATAATGATGTGGGCCATGGGTTCTGGTGTGGACTGCATGGGTTTGAATCTCCACACCACCTCTTAACAGCTGTACTGCCTTGGGAACCGAACTTCTCTGTGCCTGGCTTTCCTCCCCTGTAATGTGGTGATGCCACTAACAATCTTTTATTTCATAGAATTGGGCTGAGAATTAAGATGATACACATGAAATACTTAGCATGGTTTCTGCTATAAAGCAAGTATTCAAGTACCATTGGCTGTTGTTATTGGGTGGATCTATAGTCACTGTTTTCTTTAACACAAAATGGTGTCTGTATCCAAGACCTATCTTAAATGGTTTATATTTACTCTAAGAAAGCATCATATTTTGGCAGGATGGAGGAAAATATATACACTTGAAATTCAGGATACTGTATATTAGAAATCTAGTTCTCCTGCAAATTGTGCATGTAGCATATGCTCTGAGTGACTTGCCAATATTTCTCAGACTTTTTAGTGTGCTCTGGCCTACTTCCAAATCCAGTATCTGCATTTCTCTGTCTGAGAGGTTTTTTCTAGAACAGGAGAAGTCTGTTCTGCTAAGGAACTAATACCCGTCAGGAGCCGCTTTTAGCCCCTGAAGGAACAAGCTCCAGGCGTCCACTGTGGGAGCAGGCTTAAAAGCATACCCTTTATTGGCCTCTCCTGTATCATTTCCCTTTTTCCTGTTAGCATCCTTTGCATCTCTCAAATAAACAGCTTGCTCTAGAGTTTTCTTTGGAGAACTCAGATGAAGATGCACCATGCATTATTTACTCTTTCATTGTCTCAGCTTTCTTACATAAAATGAGATTAATGGGATCATAATCCAAATTATGAGCTGCTGTGAATGACTGTGGAGGTGATATACCATAGACATTTGAGAAATTTGAGGAGCCATTTTTCATGTTGGCTGTTTTTTTTTTAGAATATCTACAATAACTTTCCCAGTTTAAAGAATGACCCTTTACATTGTAATTCCATTCAAATCCTAAGATACCATTTCTTTATTCTCAGAACTCTAAGCCCTGTAGGGAAAATAGAAACTGTAGTATGGATTTTTTTCAAGGTGGATAATACAAGGACATGGGTGCAAAGGCAATGTGAAAGAAAATCTAGTAATTTCCTAATGAATGGACCAGAAATGGTTTTACCTGCCTGTTTTATTCACCCAGTTCCTTGCATATAGTAGCTGCTCAGTATTTACTGAGTGCATTAGATTGGCAATGATGAAGTGTTTTGCTGCCATAATATTTATATTTTAAATAAATGTGACCAAATTGATATTACAGTTATTTTTACCGACCTTCCCAATATATCATTCATGTTGAGTCTGACTTTCTGTGACCACAGCAGGAAGGAACATATGAAATGTTGAGTCTCTTCATCTCCTAAATACTTTAATTTAAGCATGGCCTAAGCCAGCAGTGTACTGAGCTAGCAAGTCCACTGAGGTAACTTTTTTTTTGTTGTTTTCTGAATAGTGACATTAAGTAATCCATTATCAACTGTGAAATATGTGCAAATGATGCCATTCTTCCATGTTATTAGCAATTTATTGTGAAGTGTTTGAAGCTATTTTCAGGAGATTTGGATTGTTACCATGGTATCTCCTCTAGTAAGACTCTTGCCTAGAGAAGGGATATTGCTTGACTGTTGTTTTACCTTGTGCCAAACACGTCTATTCACTCGGTCACCCATTCAGTAAACATTTGCTGAGTTTCTGCTCTTGGCCATGTTCTGTGCTACTTACTGAATGGACACTAAGCACATTTTAATTAATAATTAGAACAGAGAAGTACCAAGGATTAGTCTGTGAGAAAGGAGAGCAAAGATAGGGTGATGGGGTGATGAGAACTCTGTTTAGACAAGTCTCTAAGCTCAGTCTCCTATAATTAAGGGAACCATAAAAAGACAGTATCTATTATCATATTATCTTAAATTTATATCTAGTCCTCACCAAAAGAGCCTCCAGTTCTGCTTTACACCATTTTTAGTGTAGGATTGGTGGTAACAACTAAACAAAAGATAAGCATTACAATGCAACTTAAAAAGGATAAACTTCTTTTGCTCCTATGTGAAATACCAAAAGAATGTATCATGTTGGTGCAAAGGAAATTGCACTGAATCTGCTGACATAAATATTGCTGTTGACTTTGGATCTCCCTTTTGGATGGCTCATGAATGATAAACGTTTCACATTTGCGCTTTCTCAAGAAATGTCTGAGATTAGATACTATGTCCCTGGTGCTAGCTCCCCTGCCCTCTGCTGTCTGGAAAAGGTCTGCTTTATCAGTGGAATTAAGAATAGCTTTTTGGATTTTTCACATAACAGTTTTTATCCAAAGTGTGCAGAACAGTCTATTACTTGTCCTTACCATGGTATTCCAGGACCACCCAGTTGAGCCTTAGCCAATCTTTCTAGTTGTATGCCCTCCTTCCCCCAACCATGTTCTCTTACCACATTCTTTCAAGCTGCTCTTTCTCTCTAGAATGTCCTTCCTTGAAGTCTGACTTATAACTGTCCCCCAAGGTTCAGTTCAAATGGCAAAACTTTCATCAAGCCTTGTCAGATTTTTTTTTTCTCTAAAATGCTCCCTTTTCCCTCTGGCTTTCTACTAGATTTTTCTGCATCTCTCTTGGATTAATTTCTCCCTTATATCATTTTTATTTTTGTACAGATTTTCTCTCCCTATTTAACTATGGACCAGATTTTGTCACTCATATATGCCACAGTGCATGAGAAAGAGCTATAGAAATATTTATGAATAAAAAATTAACATATTTATTCTAGTATAGATATCTAGGGAAGCAGGTAGAAGAATTGGTTTAGTTAGCCTGTATGGGCACAGAATACTAATGAGTTCATGACTTAAAATGCTTAGAGAGTGGCAGTTTTTTTTTTCTTTTGTGGTTTCCCTTCTAAGTACTTTACTGTGACAGATTAGGGCACTTTCACTAAACAGAGACAATGAGTCAACTCATTTGCATAATTCATATAAATGACTCAAATGTTTTAAGTTTCCTCTGATGCAGGTAAAGCATGTTAAAAAGAATTAACTGAAAAGAACATAAAGTTTTATTAAAAACAGAAGAGAAGATTGTTTTATGCTTCTAAATTTCCATTTGTACAGAAGCTAAACACCTGGATCTTATTTTTGAGAAGCAATATGAATTTTCCATTTAAGCAGCTGTATCTATGTATAGAGTATTTGAATTTAACCACAGAAACTCTTGGGCCAAATTTTGTCCTCTGCTTCTTAAGGGAAACTCCCTATAAAGTCATTAAATAATTGTTAGCACCCAATGGGTTTAGGTGATGTTTCTATTAGTCTAGGATTATCAATGTGATCATATAATTTAACACATCCCCTGGGGTATGTTACCATTAAGCAAATTTAGATAAACTGTCTGGATAATTTCCCAAGTAAAGAAGGGAATGTACCCAACCAACCACATGATTATCTTCAGATTCTGAGACTAGTAGAAATATTTTGGTTTTCGATAGTTATGTTAGTTGCCAGAGCCTACTAATGAATTTTCTACAAGTAAGGATATTTGAGAAATCATACTCAAGTGGCATAAGGTTGTTTAGGAATCATAATTAAATCAACCTCAAGTTTACAAAAGACCACACAAGAAGATTATTATACTGGCCTCCTGTTATTCTCACCTGGTGACTCTTTTGAAAGAGCCTGTAGACTACACTAGGTGTGTTATTTAAATAGATTAGGTGTGGCATTAATTTAATGTTTTGGGTCAATGAAATGTTTCATGATGAATTTTTCCTGGAAAATTTTCCATTTTATTGGCCTGCCAGTATCAAACTATCAACCAAATGAAATGCTTCCTTTATAAAAAAGATATTTGTACAGTTAGGTCACAGATACGCTTGGGTATATATAAATGTATATATGTATATGTGTGTGAACATATATGAAATAAGAATTTATTTTATGCTTTTGATACATTTCTGTTCTTATCATCACATTTCTCCAAATGCACAATGCACAATACATTGATATCTAAATCTAGCTGGCATTATTATATCTTTGTATCTGGTACAATGCCTAGCTCACAGTAGGTTCTTGATATTTGATTGAGACCATCATATTCTTTAATTTGTAAAAAATGGTATACCGTTTAAGAGCAAATACTTTGAAAAGAGCTGGATATCTATTAGAATTCAAGATTCATGACTTAATACCTATTTAACCTTGGATAAATTACTTAACCTCCCTAAATTTGAGGAAAATGGGGAAAACTAATGGCTACTTAACATTGTCATGATTAAATGGGATGTTGGTAAAGTTGCTTAGTTTCTGGCACATGGATAGGTTAATTAAATTAGTTATTCTCTTGACTATATGTTGTATTTATACTTTCTTTTAATTCAGATACATGAAGCTTTTTTGTTTTTTATCTTTTTTACATTGGACATATTTGCTATTTTATAAAACAACTCTTTTGAGAGAGAAATAAAAACCAACTCTATCAATCAAATTTTAATTCAATGTATAACAGGTCAGGTTTCACATTTAATACTGTGAGGAATTCTCACTGGCTTAATATAAGAAGGTTAATTCCTCACTAATACTCTGTATTCCATGGGGTTTGACAGGATGTTCTGCTTTCCTCAGTCCCTGATGCAGCCAAGCTAATGGAGGCTCTGCCATAATTTAGAACGTGCAGCCTCCTGTCAGTTTAGCGGGAGAACAACCTGAAGAATGTGCATTGAATTAATAAAAAGAAGGGATTTGTGTTACTTCTTTCTCATCCCAGAAGTGCCACCCTTCACTCCCTTTATAACTCGTTGACCAGAACTATTATCATGGCCTAAGGGTATGTGAGGGCTGGCTCATAATGGCTCATGGAGAGAGAATTATGTGATTCTCTTCCTAACTCTGTGTTCAGTGACATCACATTGGGAGCTAGAAATCAGCCATAATGGTAGTATTTATACCAAGGAAATTGAAAAATGCCAAAAATTAGGTCTTTCATTTTTGAGAGGAGTTTATCAACAACACCCCTCTGACCTGACCCCTCCTAACTGAAAGGGTACTTAGAAATGTAGGATGGCAAACAGATAGTTGGAGAATGTTATTGTTTTCTATGCTATAGGGTCCAAATCTTCCCAGAGATATGTTATCCTAAAATACTATGCATAGACTGAGGTACTATAGGAAGAGCATTGAATTTGGAATAATTGACATTTAACTTGCTGTCTAAAACAAGGCAACTAATCAGTGTTTGACCTTCTTTTTCTTTATGGTGCTATAAAATTATCTTTGGACATAGTAGGATTATTTTAGCTAATGTGTGAACATACTTAGCATAGTACATCTAGAAAAAAATCAATGAATTCTTGATGAATCTGACATTAGCTGGTCTTAGGAGAATCTAGGGAAAAGCATCAACACCAGGCAGCTGGATAGCTGTAATATCATTTGTTAAATGCATCCTTATTAAATGCCTGTTGAGTAACTTTCTGCAGGTGATGAATATGACATAGTTACTGCCCTGAAGGGACTTTCAGTATAGGCAGGTATGTAATAGGCCTTCTCTCTTAAACTAAGAAGTAGATCCATCTGCAATAGAGCTGACCAGAAAGATCTGAGCTGAGATCTCAAAGGAGCAACTATTAATAATTTTCCACTGGAGCTCTCCATGGTGCTTGTTCTATGGTACTTCAGCCTGGTCCGCTTCTTCATTCCTGATAGTCTTACTCCAATTCACAAACTTAGACTCTGGACCACTCTGCTCCTCCCCCTTTTTTTTTTTTTTTTTTTTTTTAACAACCTTGTAGGTCAAGGCTACTTATTGCAATCTGAGGATGCCAGTATAAATCTAGTATAACCGCATCTTTGCCAAACCCTGACTGTCTCACCTCTGCTCGCACTGCAGCAGCCTGTGTCTTCCTGACTCAGATCCTTTCACAACTTGGTGAAGATGATACTCCTCACTCAGAGTGGTAATGCAGCTCATGATGAACTTTTAAAAATTGTATAATTAAATTGACTATTTGAAACACAACTCTCAGAATTTCTAGCACATATAAACCCTGTCCGGTGTCTGGTGTCTAGAAATTTTCTGGTTATGTGCTTGGAGCCAGTGTGCTGCTCCTAGATTTCCCTCCTAACTGCAGAAGCCTTGAGGTTAGTTAGCTCTATGCAAGAGTGACACTTTAAGATATTGTGTGGTGGAAAAATGCTTTTTGAAGTCACATTCTAATTTTAATGTAAGTCACAGGTTGAATCTACATGATATAAAAGACCAAGTAGAAAAATATTAGGACAATAATTTTGGCCTCATTAATTTTATTACATGTATAGAAAATGATAACTAAAATCATTTGGAAGGGAAAGGCAGGGGAAGAAATGTGGCTGGGCTGCCTCCCTGCTTGACTCAATTACAGAACTAGATGAATTGTTTTTGCCCCTCCAAGACTTTCACATCATTTGGTTCTCCTCCAGCTCTAACAGGTTCACAACTTTTGAGAATTCAAAGCCTTCTCCCAACATTTCTGCAGTTTCCTGAATGCTTACTTTGTTATGGCTTTCTTGCCCCCTGGTTATTTCTGTGTTGATTCTAACCTTTTGTACTTTGATGCAGGGCAAAACTCAGCCCCTTCAAAATTGCATAGGAAATCCATCAACAACAAGCATTTTGTGAGTTTAGTAGATTTACCTGTAGATACGGGGGCTGTGTCTTGAAGACACAGCTTGTGTCCCCCCCTTTTTACCTTCCCATTACATTTCTCTGCTTCTGTCCTCTGTATAGTCTCAGGGGTTCCATATTACTCTCCTATTGTGCAGAGCTGTTCAACATATTTCAACTTTTACCCTCAAACCAACATAGTCAAATTTATTGAAATCATCATGAGAAATTCGTGGGGTAGCTGTAAAGTTTGGTTTCTGGACCCTCACTGAGTTCCCAGCCTAGCTCTGCCACCTGCTTCATTTGTCACTCTGAGCAAGTTACTTAACCTCTCTGAACTGTGAAATGAAGATAATAATAGTACTTTCTCATAGGGACTATCATGAGGATTAAAAATGATAACTGGTGTAAAAGATTAAGCCTAATACATAGTGTGCATTTTGTAGATGTTAATATTTCTTTCTCCTCTTTCTTCCATTTACTTGTTGATTTTACCATTATTATGCATAGAATCTTTTTGTTCCTATTATTCTAATATTTTAAAAAGAGAGCTCAAATAAGAAACAGTCTAAAGTAATAGTTTACTTTAATAGATATCAAACTATTGGCACTTTCTCATGAAGAAATTTAATGAGATGTTTAGTGTTCCTAAAATACTGTTCAAGTATTGTAATCTTTAAGAGAATGACTAAAGATTAATAAATGCATGAATTAATATCAGAGGTCATTTTAAACTAAATTAGCTTAAATTTTTTCTTTTTATTACATATTTAAACCATAATTTTGGTTTATTTGGGATGTCCTTTGTTCCCGTTACCCTGGTTAATCCAAAGGTATATAAAAATAGACTCACTTGGAAATACCTTTTAATTGCAAACTCTTTTATGCAGACATCCCTACTGTTTACAGTATAATATAGAAACATGAAACTAAGATATTTTGTTATTTAACTTATTACCCTTCATATTTTAGCATTGTTTAGAGAATAGTAAGCCTACATTCTTACTTCCACATATTTTGCTAATGAGTGTGGTATTTTAAGGGTCAAAGTTAATTTATTTTATAATAATTTTTTATAATTTATATGGTATCCCTATTCATCAAATCTGCTTTATTTTTAATATAGTATTTAGCAATAGAAGATAATATATATTCAAACACTTGCATAATTTCTAACATTTTCACTCAAATGTTATTAAATAAGTACTACTTTTTTTAAAAGGAAACTTTGTCAGTTGATCTATGGGCAGAACTTGGCAAGATGATTAGCACTTGGTAGCAGTCATTTGGCAAATTATGTGTCATATTTGCCCTGGCAACCTCAGCAGCTTTTTTATCACAAGGGACTTTCTGAGCAGCAAGGCAACTAACGGTAATACATAATGTCAGTGAAAAAATCTAAATCAACTTATCGTAATATTGAGCATTTTGATTGACTTATATGAAATTAGTAGGTGATAGTATCTTCAGTAAAGCTCTACATTATCTAAAGAAGTTGATATGAGACTCAGCAAGGTTTTATATAACTCTATAGGAAATTCCTGATTTAAAATTGGGTCATGAGCTATAGTTTCCTTTTTAATCTATCACATGGAATTTATAACACATTTTCCTTTAGAAATAATGGAATATGTGGTGGTACTGAGATCTCTAAACTTGTGTATACAATCTTTTGTAACCCTTATGCTAATGAGAATCACAGTAACTATTAATAGCAGCATCATTTATGCTAAGAATACAGCAATACTGTTTTCCGATGATATGTTTTTTTCTTTTCCCTCCCCTTCATTCTCCTTACCTTTGAGTTCTTGCAGATTCTGCTCAATGAGGAAGAAAGTTGGTAGCAACAGGGACGTAACTTTTCATTAGTCCTCTCCACATTGCCAAATAACAAGGAGCCACAGGGAATACTGTGTAGTTTGAAGAGCTCTGGAGGTGGCTCATCTTTAACCATGGTGTAACTTTATCTGGCTGTTCACTAGATTTTTATATATGTGTGTGTGTTTGTGTGTGTGTGTGTGTGTGTGTGTGTGTGTAGGTATATATTTCTGGGACATTCTGTCATTGTTATGATACCTCAATATGTGCCTTGTCAGTGTTGAGAGTAGCTGACATTCATCCTGGTGTTATATAATTTTTTTTCTCTCCCATCTCCTACTTCTACTTAAATGCTAACATTATTGCAGGAATCTTATGTTGAGACAGACTCTTGGTGATCAAGGTAATAAAATAATATTGTACTCTTGTTCATAAGTCTTTGGTGGTTTTGAAATGCATATTCCTATTCTCCAGTGATCAGAGATTCTGATTTAGTAAATCTGGGCTGGAGCTCAGGAGTCTGCTTTTTTTTAACAAACACTGAGTTACCTTTGTTTTTTTTATTTCTTTTTAAGTTTTTTTTTTATTTCAGAGTATTACAGGGATACAAATGTTTAGGTTACATATATTGCCTTTGTCCCACCAGAGTCAGAGCTTCAAGAGTGTCCATGCCCCAGGTGGTGTGCACCGCACCCATTAGGTGTGAATTTACCCATCCTTTGCTCCTACCTCCCACCTGTCTGACACCCTATGAATGTTACCTGTCATGTGTGTCCATTAGAGAACACCAAGTTACCTTTGCTAGAGCGCTGCCGAGCTGAGGATGCCAGCTGGCTGAAACCTGGAAAGTGGTCAACTCGTTTGTTTATCCTGGCTGTAATGTCCTAGAGGCAAAGAAAAAGGAAATATTTCCCAAAATTGAACCTGAATGTTATTTATGGGAGAAGATTTAGTCTTCATTCATTCATTTCATCAATATTTGCTGAACATTTACCATGTTACAACAGTGAACAAAACAAAGATCCATGCCCTTGTGGAACTTTCACAGATTTACTTAAAAGTCATTCACTAGTGACAAAACACTTATGTGTTTTACCATTAGGTATGAAATGTAATACTGAATTGTATTTTAGAGCAATCCTCATGGGACATATACTATAAAACTTACATTTAAAATGTGGAATCATGGTTAAGTTTAGAACATTCAGATCAGAGCCTCAATTATTGGATATCAGTTCTAATTAAGTATTCTGCAGTTTACCATACTGGTTATGGTTTAGTGTGACCAGCATCCTGGATCAGCTGCTGACTGAGTGTGTCATTAAACATTTTCAGACCTCTAGCAGTGGAAGGCACTCTGTACGCATCACTGGCCTCAGTACTATTGATTTCCGAGCTGGCTTTTCCCGAAACCCCACCCTGGACTTCAAAAAAACAGTCAGCAGACCAGTGCAAGGTTTGTATGTGCATATTACTTACATTGGCATAATAGATATCCAAGTACAGAATATTTCTCCGACCATTATTTTTAATTTTGTAGTGTTCAATGAAATTGAGAATCATAGCATCTTTACTTTAAACGTGATTTCTTTCTTCGCCTAGTCACTGTTTCTCAAAGTGTAGTCCCAAGACCAGTAGTATCAAAGTCACTCAAGGTGCTTATTCAAAATTAAGATTCCTGGCTAGGTGTGGAGACTCACACCTATAATCCCAGCACTTTGAGGGGCTGAGGCAGGAGGGGATGCTTGAGGCCAAGAGTTCAAGACCAGCTCAGGCAACATAGTGAGACCTTGTCTCTACAAAAACATTAGCTGGTTATGGCTGGAGTCCCGTAGTCCTAGCTACTCAGGTGGCTGAGAAGGGAGGATCCCTTGAGCCCAGGAGTTTGAGGCTGCAGTGAGCTATAGATTGCACACTGCACTCCAGCCTGGCGACAGAGCGAGACCCTGCCTGAAAAAAAATTAGATTATTGGGCCCCGCTCCATACCTCCTGAATTAGAACCACAGAAGCTAGAGCCCAGGAACATGTACTTTAGTGAGCACCTCAATTGATTCTTACACTTACTAAATTTTGAGAACTACTAACCTAGATATTGAGACTTTTTTCTTACTAAAATCTATAAATTTCCTTGTCAAGGTGAAATTTGTGGATATAGCTGAAAAGTTAAACACACCATGTATCATTGTATATTCCAAGATAAAATTGTTGTTGATTTTTAAACTTGTTCTTTCTCTCATTTTATTCATTCATTAAGATTTACAGTTTTATAGCTAAAAAGAAAGCTCAACCACACTGTAACTCTTAAAAACTTTTTTTCTGGTTATTGTTCATTTATTTTTATTGCTGCAGTTTCTAGAATGATACAAAATAATGAATCTTTAAAATTATTCATGTAATCAAACATCATATAACAAAATATTCACAATTCTAAGTGTTTACATATAAACACAGTTGAAATACTATAAAAATAATTACCTAGGATTTCCTAAGTTTCTCTGGTCATGCACAAACTATCTTTTATGTAGAAACAATTCTACAACTGGTCCACAATTTATAATACTGTCTATAGTACTCATCATTATGGTACTCATATGTTGTTATAATGAAGTACTTATCTGATATATAACCTCAACTGTATGTTACTTGTAAATGATAACAAAATCTTTCTCTCATAGGAATACCTACCTATGTGCTGCTGAATACTTCCGGAATTTCCATTCCAGCTAGAGTTGATCGTCTTGAACTTCTGAGTATTTCAGGAAGTTCTCTTAAGACCATTCCTGTTAAGTATTACCCAGATCGAAAACCTTATGGCATATGGAATATTTCTGACTTTATACCACCAAATGAAGCTTTCTTTCTCAAAGTAACAGGCTATGATAAAGATGATTACCTCTTCCAGAGAGTATCAAGTGTTTCCTTTTCTAGTATTGTCCCAGGTGAGACATCATTTTATTCACCACTGGAATATTGATAGTTTAAGGGGGTGATGTGGTTCCATAGGGGCATAAGGAACTATAATATTAAAAATAATATTGTCACATTATTACCGTGTCACCAAATTAATGGGCATTTGCACTTAGGTAACAGTTTTTCTTAACCATTTATTAGCACATCCAAAGTTTCATGTGAAGTCTCAGTAATGGTAGATCTGAGAATGTAAGAACTGGAACTGGAAATTCTGGTATGCGTTCTCCTCCTAAAAAAGCCTGGCACATATGTTTGATTAAATTATCTGAAGCAGCTAAATGTTTATATATAGTTGTCAGAAAACTTTTACTCCATGGACAGTTTATTTTAAACTGGTGATCACTGTATTTATTTGGTTAGTTATTAATAGTTAATAGGTAAACTAGTTACTTATATATTTGCTGTTATGTAGAGATGAGATCACAGATCAGAGATTATTTGGAGGCATCAGGCGGCATTTCAATTAGTCTATATTTGAACTATTTCTCAAGGCTGATGACTGAACTCTGACACAAACTTTAGAATTGTAGCTTAAACTATGACAAAGATTTAGAAGGATTGCTTTGGGGTTGAAGGACAACAATTTATCATTTATATATAAGGGAGTGATTTGGGAAATTTAGGAATAACTTTATAGGTATTGTTTAATAGTTGTAGAATGGTAAGAATAGAGCCGACCTCAATATTTCCTCGTATCAAATATTCAAAGTTAACAGTTGGCTTAGCCCCTAAATTGAATGCCAAAAATCTAATGGATTCCTAAAAACCATTTTTTACATTACTTTTGGAAAAACTACCCTATGCATTTGATTCTAAGATATGTGCATTCTTACATTTTTGAAATAAAAATATGTTCTACAACTAATAATATATTGTATTAATAACTTATTTGGGTAGCTTTTTTCTTACCTTGGGTAGTACAAAAAATATGGTGTCTTAAAATCAACAAAGTCTTAGGTTCAATCAATACCATAGTAAGTTATCTGTGGAGATACCCAGAAATGAATCAGCTTTGAACAAATAAAGATAGTTAACTTTTAGGGATTTGGATTAATTGGAACACAGTGGGCTTACTGGGATAATTTAGGTATGAAGCTTTTGAATGGATTAACAAGAAATACCCAACATTATTGTGACCTACCTGCCTATTTTTTTTTCCTAGATGCTCCCAAAGTTACAATGCCCAGGAAAACCCCAGGATACTACCTGCAGCCAGGCCGAATTCTCTGCTCTGTTGAGAGTCTTTTGCCCTTTACCTTGAGCTTTGTCAGAGATGGAGTTACACTTGGAGTAGACCAGTATTTTAAGTGTGTAAATGTTTCTATCCGTAATAATTTTAGCTTTAAACATGTAAATACAAATAGATACCTATTTTAATGCACCTTTTCACTGGAAATTCTCACTTACTTCAGAGCCTGAAATATAGCAATGAACAAAATAGGTACAGATCTGTGCCCTTGTGGAGCTCATACTGTAATGGAAGGAGAAAGAAAACAGATGACAAATATAATAAATACTAGAATACTTTCAAATATTGGCTCAGGTTTTGTAGAATCTGAATTTGATATCATTTGAGAGTCTCTTGTTAAGACAAAGAATACAGAATTCGGAATACAACATTAGTTACCAAACCTTGGAAGAGAACCTTACAAATAAGAGGGCATGAAGCTTTAGCCTTGTTGGCTTCAGGGTAAATGTGTCTCTGAATCTGATTTAGAGTATTACAATAAGTGAATCTGACAAGTGCCATGGCAAAAAGTAGAGCAGGTTAATTGGGATGAATAATACTGGTAGGTAGGGTGCATGTGGTTTTGGCCATTTTGTGATTTTAAAATTCAAGGTAAAGGGCATTTGAGCAACCTGAAGAGGGTGAAAGAGATGGTCAGCTAGATACCCATGGAGGAGCATTTACATACCAGAAAGAGCACATGCAAATGCAAGAAGGTCAGAGTGGACTGGGATGTGGGAAAGGAAGACAGGAAGGAGGCCAGTATGGCTGGAGCCCAGTGAGCCAGGAGGGGACGGGTCATAGGTAAGATCAGAGAGGTGCAGTTTGTGCTGCAGGAAGGGAGGCAGGCAGACCAGAGCGTGTGTGGCCACTGCATATAACAATCAACAGAAGTGGGCTAGAGGGCACCAACTTTTCTTTGTGAAGTTGGGTGACTTTTAAAAAGACTTTTAAAAACAAATATAGGTAATCTAATGATCAAAATTGAGTAGAGCTTGAAGACTAGAGGAAAACAAGTTTTGGAAAATGTTACCTTTAACTGACTATGAAACAAACTACATTTTGGGAAAATTGTAGGAAACTCTAGGAATTATTTTACCAATCCTTTACACTGTTAATTCAGTATTAACATAACTTCCATAAGATGTTAAATATTTGACAGTCTTAGCTTATGCAATCTCTTTATGAGGGATCATTTTAAGCAAAAATTTATGGCAAGAATATTTATCATAACTTTAGAAAATTTTCCATTCTTTAAAGATTGAACTCTATTATTTCTTGCTTCTTACACAGTATATCTTAATGATTTACTTAGCTGCATATTTAATAACCAGCAACATAACTGACCAGGATATCAATCAGATAATGAAGTTTCATAACTGACAGATGAAATCAAATAATTCTGCTTTATGTTTAAATAGTAATATTTTTCAAAGGCATTTAAGATTCTTTATGAACATTAATTCATTAGTTTCACACAGTTCCTGGGAAGTAAGCCACAGAATTCTTTTTTTCATTTTCCCAGCTCTGTGGCCCAGAGAAGTGACATGCTTTGCTGACATGTATTAAGCTCTTTGGATATAAGAGTCCAGATACAAAATCAGGCATGGGTGATGATAGATTGATACTCTAACCCTGATTCACTCACATGTCTCTGCCCTAGATTTCCTAATAATATGAAACATGTGACTTAATGTTTGTTTGTATCAGTCACTTTGGTCACCAGGGGATGTAAGAGAGAATCGGTTTGCATATTAGCAGCAGGGCACATTCCTATTTGACATTTTCTTTTCCCTATTCCAAAGTCCATCCCTTTAAATCTTTTAATTTTATTTTATTTTTAATTATTATGGGTATATAATAGCTGTAAATCTTTAGAAGGTACATGTGATGTTTTGATACAGGCATACAGTGTGAATTAATCAAATCAGAGTAATTGGGGTATTCATCACCTCAGGCATTTAACGTTTCTTTGTGTTAGAAAAATTCCAATTCCACTCTTTTAGTTATTTTAAAGTATACCCTAACTTGTTGATTATAGTCACTTTGTTGTGCTATCAAATATTGTTCATTCTATCTAACTATATAACTATATTTTCGTACCCATTAACCATCTCCACTTTATCCCCCGCTCCCTGCTGCTGTTCCCAGCCTTTGGTAACCATCATTCAGCTCTGTCTCCATGAGATCAATTGTAAAACTTTTTTTATTGTGGCCATATAGTGCTTAATGTTAACTGAGAAGGCTACATGAAAAAGAGAATTATTTTCATGTAATATTTTATAAACAAGAGAGGAAAAAGTATAACTGTAGAGAACATTCTTTAAGTGACTAGTAAACTAGTTATATGCCTTTGAACAAATCATTTGTCCCTTTTGTATCTCAACTTTCTCATTTTTAAAAAGAGGGATTTGAGACTAAAAGAATTGTCACTTTCTGTTCTAAAATTTCCATGAATCTAAGTTTTCAATGAATCCTAATATATGCTCATCTCTGAAGTAGGCACTGTAGAAAATACCAAAGATGTATGTATTCCAAATTCCTATCTTCCTGGAATTTACCAGTGCCTCCTAGAAAATGACATTTACAAACTCGTGCATAGTGTACTGCTGTTAAGCATTCAAGATATAGCTGATGTGATCAGTACAGTACAAGTCAAATGATAGCCTGTTTTTTTCCCCCTTGAGTGTGACTGTAAGAATTATTGGCATATATCACGTACAACATTGAAAGGAAACAACCTTAACTGAAGTGAATATTCTCAGCTTTTACAATATATGGAACAAGGACCTTGCTTAGTTTCTCACTTTCCTGATGACAGGAACTTATGCCTTAATTTTTTCTAACAAACCCCTACCTAGGTCAGTGCTAAATACAAATTAAGAGCTCAGTCAATTCTTCATGGTTTTTTGATGGCGGATATGGTGTGTTTGGATGAGAAACTCAAGTGGAAGATGTCTTGACCACGTGGGCTTTTCATCTTACCTGTATCTTGAATTTTTAAAAGATTATGAATAGCTACAGATGGGACAAGAAAAAAATGATAAAAATATTTATGACATTTCAACCATATTTTAAAACAAGATAATGCCTATTTTTGTGGATGACTGGACTCTTTTAAACAAGAATTAAATATCTATTACTAAGACATTTCCAGAAAATGAGAAATAAGTTGAACAGTGTCAGAGGACAAAGAATATTCATTAAATGAATGAATACATAATGTAGCAGAGGGATTTTTTTTAACCTAAATGATAGAGTTTAACTATGAAACTGATCAATTTTTTCTTTTCTCATTGTATATGTAGGTTGAAGCAGATATGGTATATAGCCCCATGTGGAGCTTGTATAAAAGAAAGTTAAGGAGACTTTATTATTTTAGAATCAAAAAGTAGATTTCCTGCCTTCAAACTTACAGATTACCTGCCTTGGCCAAGATTCCCACTGATGTGATCATAAAACTGGAAAAAATAGGGGAAGGAGAGAGGATTTAATGAATGTTTCTTTGTCAGCTCTGTTATCTTAATTTTGATATAGCCAGAAAATGTTTCCCTAAAGAAATTTGCCATCTCCATATTAATAATTTATTGTCTTTGTTGGGTCTTTTGCTCAAAGTAGAAAAGCTTACCTTTCTAGTTAAAATATAAATGGTGTGTCATTTTAAGTAAAAAAGAACTCTGTAGGCCGGACATGGTGGTGCGGTGGCTCACACCTGTAATTCTAGCACTCTGGGAGGCTGAGGTAGGAGGATCACTTGAGGTCAGGAGTTTGAGGTTGCTGTGAACTAGGCTGACACCACAGCACTCTAGCCCCAGTGACAGAGCAAGACTCTGTCTCAATTAAAAAAAAAAATAGCAAACAAACAACTCTGCAGTTTTATCAATTTATTTTCTTTATATTGTTCTTTTGAATGAACTCTTCAAAAGAAATAGTGGAATTATTGCTTTCAACTTGGTCTTGGTTTCATAGTAACTAAAAGGTTTCTATTTTCTTACCCCTAGAGAATCTGCCAGTGTGAACTGGGATATTGAAAAGGTCACTTTGTCTGATGAAGGCTCCTATGAGTGCATTGCTGTCAGCAGTGCAGGGACTGGACAGGCACAGACATTTTTTGACGTATCAGGTAATCATCACTAATCCTTTCACAGCTGCCTGGGTATTAATGTGGCTACGAAAATGGGATGTTTGCTAACTGGTTTGTATGTATACATTTATCTTTATGATTATTTTATCATCCTTTCTCTCTCCACTGAATTGTGAACTCATATCCTGGCTTCACCCCTTATCAGCTGTGTGACCTTCCTTGGGCCAATTATTTGAGGACTTAGTGCCTTTGTTGCCCTAACTATACAATGGGAATAATAACAATAACAGTTTCTATCTCATGGAGAAACTGTGAGGATTCAGTGATATATGTAATATATGTCAAGCCCTTAGAACTTTCCCTTCCCCTGTCCCATATCCCAGAATCCCACATGAAGCAATTCTGACATCTAAATTGAGGACAATAATGAAAGTGATCACATTTTAGGAACAGAAGGCCTCAGTGGCTACAATATTGGTACTACAAAGGGCATAAGTAATGCCCATTATTTTACATTCAGATAGTATGTTTCCTGTGAACAGATGGGAGGCAAGGTATATATTATTTTATAAGGTAAAATACATTAAAGTGAAAAAATAATTTTTCCTCTAATCTCACTGAATTCTTAGGCAACAAAAGCACTACCATATATAATCAATGATCAGGATTAAACCATTTACTCAGCATTTATACACAATTTATTGGAAACATTGTCTTGACTGAATTATTTTCTCCCTGTCTTGTGGACTAGTGTTGCTATGTGTTTAACAGTAGCCTATTCTGACCTAAATATCACTGCTGCTGAATTTATAACAATGTCTGAATTTTGCTTTTAGTATTAGTGTGTATTTTCTTGAGGCAATTTAACATAAAGGAAGCTTTATAATTATAGGACTGTTTAGAAACCTAAGATTTGTTATGTTTGTTACTAGCAAGTTCAAGTTGAACTTTAAGGCAGAGAGAGGCATGTAAGTCAGACAGGCATATTCTTCTTGCAGTAAAACTATTTGCATTCTGTTATTGTTAGAAAAAGAAAGTTTGTCTCCTAAAACAATTTAGCAAGTTGACATACATCACTAACTATTCATTTTTCATCTCCAGTAATTACGGAAAGCATTGGAATTGTGTCAACATTCCTCAGCTTCTGGGAAAACAAACACTTGAGCACTGAAGTACTTTTTCCCAGCAATATTAGAAGGACAATAGGAAAAGAGGTTTGAGTGAGTTGATTCAGACTTGCATAAATAACTGGGAAGAGCCAGTAGGAACTTGTGAACTATTATGAATTTGGCTCTATGGTGTCCCGGACTTCTGTATATGTGTGTTCTACACATGCCCTTTTAGTATCAATCCGTGCTAGCCAAGCAAGGGAATAACTAGGAAATTTACTGTGCCCAAGCCGGTTTTCAGGAATTGTTTCCTACTTAGTGAAATATGAAATAAGGGAGCAGAAGCATTGATGTTATGGCAATGGCTAGAACAATAGAAGTCACAAGCAAATGCACCTTTGGACTTGAAAGTAGACATTTCTTTCTGGGCTAGCTGTTGCCTAGTACACCAGGCATAACCTTCACCCACTGCTGTATTTACCTTAGCCTAGGCATGCCCACCCTACTGTAAGTGCTTATCAGCACGCTGGAATCAGGTACAGATTCATGAGATAATTAGATCTTATATTTTGTAAAGGAGTGTTAGGAAACAAGGCATTATGCGATAGTGATATTCTTGTGTCATTATAGACATTATTGTACTTTATAAAGTCAAAGAACACCCAAGAGCAGCAGTTAAAGAAAAGCTAAAATTCTACCAACATCATATCTCAAGTTTTTTTAAGCACTTTCTTCTAGTTGACATGTTTAAGAAGTTTTGGTTCATTTGAATTGTTGGTTATTGTTTTAATTGCCAAATGGGTGTAGAAAGCATTGTGCTTTTCTTTTATTGAACATACGTACATAGAAACTAATGACTACAACTGCAGAAGCATGAAAAACTCGTTCTTTCCAAATGATATTTGGTAGTTTACTATTGCAAAGTTATGTTAATGTTCTGAACTGAATTTCTTTATTAACACGATGTCCTTCACCAAATATGTGCGCATGTGCACAAGTACTATAATTCTGGGTTTAAGTAAAATTATAAATAGAGAAAACTTGTCAAGGGCATGCCAGTGACAGGAAATCTTAAATTATAATTACAGGATATTCTTTTAGAGCAGGATAAGATTTGGAAATAATCTTACACCACCTCTTCATTTTATAGCTAAAGAAACAGAAGCCCAGAACAAGCAAGTGACCCATTTATGATCAGATGGGTAGGCAGTGAGAAGTAGATTCCTGGCCTCATATCAGTCTCAGTCCGGTGGTCTTTACTTAATGTCCCAACACCTGTGCTTCCTTGTCATCTTTCCTCCCTTAGTACTGAAGTTCCTTCTCTAATCCTAGCCTAATCCTGGTGACAATCATGCTTTCTTTCACTTTAGGAATGGCTGCCTCCTACACTCCCAGGACCAGGTTGTTTCTGTTAATGTGTAATCTTGGCCTTCTTCACAAACTGCTGTAATTCTTCCTCATTACTTCCCTATCCACACCAAATTTATTCACATATGTATAATTATTTAAGTGTATATTACTTTTATTTTCTTGAGGTATTTATGCAGTGGTGGTATCATAATTATAATTACATGGCATTATACATGGTATTATTGTTACAGCAAGTGTTACAGCGAGTGGTCCCCAGGACAACCCGAGCAGCACACGAAGAGTCGGAGAATCAACATTTATTCACCGGCGGGCTCAGAGGGGTCTCGCCACCAAATTCTGAGCCCCGTCTACCCAATTTTTCCCATTTTTATTAAGTTGGGGTGATCCAAGGGGAGGGGTCTCAGGTGAATGCCCGCCAGGTGATAGGTTAGGTTAGTGTCTTGCACCAGGTAATTAAGCTTAGTGTTATGCTGATGTGCTAGACGTTAGGTTAGTGACAGGCTAATGTGTCAGGTGTTAGGTTAGTAATATGTTAATGTGGGTCTTCTGTGAGGGGTGGGGGTCTCAGGTGGCCGCTGTGCTAAGTAATAGATGGGGGTTTTCCTTATCATTCCCCCCTTTGATGCCCTTATATGTCTATTATAGGGCATCATTTCCCAGTGGGTGATAGCCTCGTAAGGCCATTATACATTATAATTACATGGTATATTTCAAATCTCATCTGTCCATGTGTGTTATTAAAAAGTTGGTATTTTACTTATTTGAATTTATATTTGAAGAGGAAATAGACCCTGAGGCAGAGTTTGGATGCAAGAGGGTTACTGGGGAGTTCTCTAGGGGAAAGCACCTGGAAGGGAGTGAGGGGAATAGAAGGAGATGAAATGCTACACTTGCAACAAGGGCCTCAGCTGATCCCACGGGGAGCTCTGGAGCTGAGACAGCCCTGAACTGAGGCAGGAGAGCTGGGTCCTTGTGCCCTCATTAAGTGGTAGTTGGATGTGGGCTGCACAGGGAAAGGGGGCCTAACCCTCAGCAATGTTAGCTTAGGACTTTAAAGCTAGAAAGAGTCCTTAACATTACTTAATGTAATCATCTCATTTTTCAGATCGGGAAACACAGCTGTCAGTAAATGAGCTTATCTAAAGCCACACAGCTAGGTAGGGGTAGAATGAGGCCGCCTGTGATTGTCAGATTCAGCAAACAAAAACAAAGGTTGCCCAATTAAAATCTGAATTTCATACAACTGTGTACCAAATATTGCATGAGGCATACTAAAATATTATTTGATGTTTATTTGAAATTCAAATTTACGAAAGTATTCTGTATTTTATCTGTCAACCCCAGCCAGACCCCAGTCAAAGCTTTCTAACTTTGTCATGTACTCTTTGCCCTGGATTCACCAGCTATTTTCATAAGAGATTTTAAAAACATAACAGAAAAAAATACATGTTTTTTTAATAACTTAAAATAGCATATGCTACTTAGAAAAAGTTTAGAAAACAAGGATAAATATAACAGAAAATATGGGAAATGTACACATTTCTGTCACTGAGAGATAACCACTATGGTTTTGGCATACATGCTTCCAGTCTTCATTCTAGGCTTATGATATTCATCTGCACTGATGTATAGTTTTAAACAGCACAGGGATAAAGTTCGATCTTGAATATCTGACACTCTTTCACATTTAAACTAAAACAGACACTTGGATTTCCAGCTAACATAGATCACCACAGTTTTATTGCTGTATTATTTATAATGGCTTGCTACAGGAGATCTTTTTAAAGCATTTGGGCAGAGTGAGCTGGAGAGAGGAAATTTAGATGCACTCTCAAAACTAACTAGAGCAATGTAGGATTCTCTATGGAAATGTTGGTTAAATATTTAATTAATAATTGGTTTTTGACCACATTTGAAATGTGCATGCTTTACTCAATGCCTTTTGTGTACCTGGCTCTATGTGTACAATTTTATTAAAGGTCTATCCCTTCTATTTCACTTGACCTTCTTAGCTCAAACTGTTCCCGTCCCTGCTAGGAGAACATTTGCCTTACTCTACTATTGTCCTGTGTATTCTTTTTAACACTCCCTTAAAGCTGATACTTACATTCCCATGTCAACTATTCTTTGTATGCTATTTTCTTTAAAACACAAAATGTATATTTTTTTCATTTAAAAATCCCCATAAATATTACTTTCATAAAAACTGGAATAAAAATTTTGCAATCTTAAATGAGTTGCCATACCTCTTCAACTCTCATGTCTATAATTTACATATTTGGACTTGAGTCTACTTTGGTATGTAGATGTGTACTACTTTCTTAAGCATCCTTTAACTAGATAATCGTTTCGGAGGGCTCATAGACACATGTATTAGTCAATACATTCTGTTGTACTGCATCTTTCCTATTAGATATTCAATGCATACTCGTTCAAGTTTTTTATTTCAATAGATTCAGGGGATACAAGTTGCATTCCATTGTATGTATATATGGTATAGTGGTGAGGTCTGGGCTTTTAAGTGTGTCCATCACCTGAATAGTGTATACTGTACCCAGTAGGTACTTTTTCATCCCTCACCCCCTCCCACCCATCCGCCCTTTAAGTCTCCAGTGTCCATTATACCACTCTGTGTGTCTTTGCAAAGCCATAGCATATTCAGTTTTTAAACCACATCTGTAAGTGAACAAAATGGCTTTTAGGTCTCTTGATTCGAATCTTTTGATTTCACACAGAGCCGCCTCCAGTCATCCAAGTGCCTAATAATGTTACAGTCACTCCTGGAGAGAGAGCAGTTTTGACATGTCTTGTCGTCAGTGCTGTGGATTACAATCTAACCTGGCAGAGGAATGACAGAGATGTCACACTGACAGAGCCAGCAAGAATTAGGACCTTGGCTGACCTCTCGTTGGAGCTAAGGAGTGTGAAATTCAGCGATGCTGGAGAGTATCATTGTGTGGTTTCCAATGAAGGTGGATCCTCAGCCGCTTCAGTTTTCCTCACGGTGCAAGGTACTGTGCTGATGGCAATTTCTGAATTATGGTATCTTTCTGTCTTCCTTCTTTGACCTCTGTCCTCCCGAGTTGGCTCTCTGAGAATGAGAGTATCCACTCAAACAATTACAGTTTTGAATGATAGATTGCTTAGGGATCTTCAGTGTTCTTAAGCTGTTTAAACTGGAAACTAAAACATCACCAGCAAGTATGTGACTTTGATACAGTCACAGCTGTTCCTACTAGTTGAAGATGTCTATTTTAAGGGAATATAAAAATTGTCTTTGCATGATTTAATAGCTGTAAATTCTCTAATCTATCGTGTATTTTTTTTTAAATTCTAATTACTTTAATAATTGGTTCAAAAAATTCCTTCCCAATTTAAGTACTGTATGATTGCACACATAGCTAACTTACTTTTTATTTTTTAATTAAATTTAATAATAATTTATTATTATAAAGGTTTCAGATGCTTCCTATCTTGGTGAAATTTTATTGAAACTTAAGCAAAGTTGTTTTTACCTTTTTTGTCTTACATACACACACACACACACACACACACACACACACACGAGTGCTTATTGAAAATAAACCAGTGGTAAACCAATCTTGAATTATGTCTACATAGACTAAATGTTCAGATAGCTGAAAACAAGTATATTAGAAATGTGGTTTAATGGATACCAAATGTATATATTATTCAGGATCAAATGAATATCAGAAACTGCTCCAAAGTTTCTCTTTCAATAGAATCATATTTGGCTTCTAAATGTCCATAAACAGGCTGGGAATCTTAATATAAATGAGCAAATTACTGTTGGCAGTTTTTCACTGTTAAGCTGAAGGGTTAGTTGCTGCCTCAGCAGACTGTTTCATTTCAAATCCTTGATGTGGGAGACTGAGTGCATCCGAATTGGGTCTGGCTGTTTGGTTATGTTATTAGAAACAACTTTATACATGCCTGAAATAACACTCTCAGATCATTTTTGAGCAAGGTTATCTAAGAGAATGATCGCTGAGTTTCAATACTAACTCTTAGAATGTGATTAATGACAGAAAAGTGAAACTATTGTGAGAATTAACAAAATGGTTGACATCTGATTATAGTTTTCTCCCTGGGACTTGACATACACTCTGCAATTTGAATGTGTGTCTTTTGGTAGCTGATCTGGTGAAACCTGTAGGGAAACATTGCTTTTGTAAATGGCTCACTGCATTTCCACATGGTAAACTGCCTAGATAATTTGAGTCAATCCAAATAGCAACTTAGGTTACTAGAACTCTGGAACCATTTTACCAAACTGATTGTTTCAGATAAAATAAATGCTAATGGACTTCTGAAGTTTGATCTTTGTTATTTATTTGAAGTCCCTTAGAATTAATTGTAAAATAAAATCAGAGCCTTCCTTGTTTAACCAAGTTAACTTTTTAGTCCATTGATATTAGAACAGTGATTCTCAGACTTTCATGGATAGAGAATTATCCAAGGAACTTTTTTAAAACAGCAGATTTCCAACCCCACATCTAGAGATTCTGTTTCCATAGGTCTGGTATGCATTTTAACAGATTTCTCAAGTGGTTCCTGGGACATTTTCTAAAAACAGCATTTGAATCTATTGAGTGATCTAGAAATGTATTAATACCTGTTTAAGGGAAGCACTTGGCCCTCTTCTGGCTGGTAAAATAAAGCAATTATTACCCAGCAATTTAAGTAAGTGCTGAAGTGAGGTGTTATCTAATATACAAAATATAAATATGAAAACATATGACATTAAATAATTACTGGATATTCTGTATGATCACTAGTGCAAATCTGTCTAGAGGCATTGTTTTATGGCCTGTCTGGTTGGCCTTGAGTTTGAGGGGCCAATTTTTATGAATAAAGATGTTCTAAAAGTCTAATAAAACCACACTCTAGAATTCATGATTCTCTTAATTAAAAAAATGAGAAACCATAGCTAATTGTAGCTATCCAAATGTATTATTTTATGGTTGAATACATTATTGAGAACTATGGATGTTTGATGAAGCAAACTGCTATACCTCGAGGTATGGTTTATGATAATATGAGATGCTTATAAACTGTTGACATTAAATCTTCAGTTACAAATTATTACATTTCTATGCAGTTAAATGTTTTAAAAAACAAGAATAAAATAGTTCTAGGAAACTTAAAAGATAAAATAAATTACTTGTATTGAATACATACTTTAGTAATAGTTTCTTTTTGCTTACAAGAGAATCAATAATCAATAGCTTAATTCATAGCCTTATTTATGTTGCTATGACACCACAGGTGCATTTGGGAACTATTTCTATCTGGAACACTCTTAAGATTTAAAAATCCAGATTCTAGAAATTTTTTGTAGTTTTATAAAATGTAAATTCTTGCTAATTAGCAAGAATTTTCTGGTTTAAATTAGCATATGTATGACTAGTATTGCAACGACTCCTCACCTAACAATCTATAAAGACTTCAAAAAGGCAAAACTGTAGAATACTAAAACCCAATGGTGTTTAACAACCCCAAAAATCCTGGGATTAATTTTATATATAAAATGTTAATTTTATATATAAAATTTTAATTTTATATAAGATTTTTTTATATATATAAAACTTCTCCCAGAATTTTGTTTATGTATACTATATCATATTATATGATATATAATAATTATACTATAATATATAATATGATATAGTATATATAAAAATGTATAAAGATTTTTACTTACCTAAATATGTATATAGAATATTTATTCATATTTTAGGATCAATAGAATGAAAATCTTAACAATGATACTTCTTGTCTCTGTTCATGTGAAAGGAGGCAGGAAGTATCTTTGTCGCTCTGTTTCACAGTTTACTCCAAAAAGAAAATGTTACTCTTTGAGGAATCCAGTATGCTGTGTCCTCATGACCATTAATAGCTCTAGCTATCTAGTTAGGAAAATAGCAGGACAGAAAACAGACAGGTAACTTGGTCCCAGGTAGAAAATTGTAACCTGAGATATATATTTCCCACCGATGACAATATTTGGAAGCAAGAGAAACATTGATAGGAGTGTCAGGAATTTTAGAGACAGATGGTAGCAGAGGGGAGCATCACATCTCAGCCAACAAAGCTCCATAGATGAGAGTTGGGGAAGGAGCCATGTACATCAGACTGTTACTAAGCTGCAGAGCTAAAAAGGGGGTTCAACTGGAAGAGACGGAGAGCCGAGAATGAAGTCAGATCCATCCAAACACTTTGTTGAAAGGCACTAAGTTTGGATAGATGTCACCTGTTTTGAGGATGAATAAACAGAAAACTATCAAAATAAATAAAAAAGGAAAAAATAAACTATAGACCTTGAGAAAAAATACTGAGGAAGGAACAAGAGGCACAGAGAAGACTTAGAAGAAATAGATACTTGGAAAGTAGTTTATTTTAGAGACTGGGGAAAAAAATATTTGGTATCACTAATGTCTTTCAAAAAGACTTAGCCTCTTTTAAATTGGAGTTTATATTTATAAGATGTCTTCATCTGACTTGTGCTGGTATAACAGAATACCTGAGACTGGGTAATTTATATGAGCAGAAATTTATTGACTCACAATTCTGGAGGCTGGGAAGTCCAAGATCAAGACTCTGGTATGTGACTAGGGCCTTCTTGCTGCATCATCACATGGTGGAAGTCAGAAAGACAAAGAGAGCAAGAGAAAAAATACACTCCTGTGATCCCTTTTTATAATGGCTTTAATGTATTCATGAGGGTGGAACATCTCCCATTAAGCCCCACCTCCCAATACTGTCACATTGAGGATTAAGTTTCCAGTGCATAAATTCTAGGGGACACATGCAAGCATAGCATAAGGCAAGAACTGGCTAAGATGAAAGGACAATAATAAGTGTGATGGAAGAAATAAGAAAGGATTTGATTTTTAAAATGCAATATTATAGTGTAAATCTGTAGGAGAGGCACTAAAGAGCAGAATTGATGCTACATGAAAATAAAATCAGGGATATGGTGTATAAAGAAGTGCATTAAAAAGTCTTTCAGAATCCTGAGGAGAAGAACTCAAAGTTAAATAATATGACTTTTTAAAAAGTAGAAATTAAAAACAGAGAATGGAACTTCAGCATAAAATTTCTAGGTTTTTAGGAAACGAGACAACTGAAACTAAAGAAATAGTTAAAGATGTAATGGAAGAAAACTGTCTTAGGAAGGGGTAAAATTGTCTTGAGTAAGCAGCTCCAGCAAGGTAAACGAAGGGAGAACTTCACATAGACACATCATGGCTCAAATTTGAAATTACTAGTATGAACCCCCTCCCGACCACCAAGTATACAGACTAAACTGATGATTGTAAACAGAGGGATAAAATCAGACTGGTGTCAGACTTCTCAGATATGCTAAAGGCTAGAAGATAACCGCAGTGAATATTTGTCATGTTTTGGCTTTTAGGGTCTGAACATTTTCCCCAATTTGGAAAGAAATTATTTATTATCTTGGTGGGAAGCAGAAAACAAGTGAGATCAGATAATTCCCTTTCCTTATCCCCAGCAGGTCTCATGACCTAGAGCCAGCCACTCATATACTCCCACTGGGACTTTGACTCTTGCCAAGACCACAGACACTTAAAAGACTTAAAAGACTACAATTTTGGCAGCATCATGGAATTTAGAGTCCAGAAGCATCAGAAACAAATGTTCCAGTGGCCTTTCCCCATCATTTTAACAGACTGATGTTGGCTGTGTTCTCAGCTGCCTAAACTCTCTTGGTTTCTACCTGATATCCAGTCTTATTTAGATTCTGTACTTCAAAAAATATGCTTCCAGTGAATTCTTTTTCTGCTTAAATTATCCAGCCCTGGTTTCTGTTGTTTGCAATTGAGAACCACCACCTGGCACAATAATGGCAAAGATACATGTAGTTTTGAAAGAAAAGATTAGAATCCAAGAATTTAAGATCTAGTTAAATTGTGTTTCCTATGCAAAGCCATTGAAAGGACGTTCTTGAATGTTCAGGGGTTCAGAAAGAATACCAAACACATAGCTTTCTTAAAATGATTTATTTAAAATTCAAATTGACTGCCTGAAATAAATTTAGAAAAAAGAAAAAGGAAAGAAATGAAAACTGGAGAGGCCGTAGTATAAAGGAGTGGTGAATTTTCCTCACTGGCCATTATTTTTTTAAATTTTTATTTATTTATTTTTACTTCAGCATATTACAGGGGTATAAATGTTTAGGTTACATATATTGCCTTTGCCCCACCTGAGTCAGAGCTTCAAGTGTCCATCCCCCAGATGGTGCACACTGCACCCATTAGGTGTGAATATACCCAACCCCTCCCCCCCCCACCTGCCCGACACCCGATGAATGTTGTACTATATGTACATATAAGTGTTGATCAGTTAATACCAATTTGATTGTGAGTACATGTGGTGCTTGTGTTTTGAGAGGCAAAGCCGAAAGCCGACCTCAGAAACTATGGCAATTAGAATCAGCCACACTGATGAGCATGTGAGAATGCCAATGAGTTGATATGCTTATTTCATTATAAGAATTCCTCACCATGAGGACAATGGTATAATTAGACGCAGGAAATTCCTCAGGAGAGGGATTCCCTCAAGCAAAGTTTACCACAAGACTCAGAAATCCAGCTATCCAAAGAAACAAATAGAAGCGATTTTTTTACTTATGCTTTTTTTGTACTTGAAAAACATTACTTAATAGGAATGGATTATTTGAAAACTTTGTATAAATAGGATTTAATTGTTTTAAAGTGCTCGTGTTAATTTTATTGGAGGATTGAATTATGTAAAGATCGTGTGTTTTCTTTGTTTTCTAAACATCTGGTGAATGTGCTTTATTAATTTTATATTTAAAATAATTAAGAAAGTGAAAGATAGTTTAAAAATAAGAAATAACTAAGAATATATATTAACAAATAGTGCCTCTGAGAAAGAAAAGCAACAGGACTTAAGATAAAAACAGTTTTTAGGTCAAATCTCAATTTATCAGAAGAAATATCTCTTATCTGATTTATGTAAATGAAAGTATAGAGTATGAAGTAATGATTTAGTGATTTATCTCCTTAAATATCAAAAAACGTAGTTCTAAAAAGTTTGTCTTGGAGAAGATAATTTTTCCTAAGGTTTATTTGTAGGCAACTCTAGTTCAATTAGGTATCAATTTTATTGCTGCATGCTAAGTGGTAGAAGTTCTTTTCAGGTAGAGATAACTGAGAAATTGTGTCAGCTCATGCCATAAAATTATTGCCTTTTTAAATAATTAAAAAATTATTTAGATATATTATGTTATCCTTAAGAGAAACTACCACTTGATACAAACATAAAATAAAATCATACACTATATGTCCCTGGTGGCATCTCTTACTAACTTTAGCTTTCATGTATTACATACTTTGACTTTGGTTTTCTTTGTCATATTGCAGTTCACTCATTTTAAAAAAAACCAAAATACTCCCATGGCAAAGTTTTCTCTGTAATCTGTGAACTGCTTCACCTTTGGAGTGGACCTCTCTTGTTTGTTCAGGATATCACTTTTAATTCTGGTTGCTAATGACCTAGCCCCTCGGAGTCGCTGTTTTCATCTGTAGAGAAAAATAGACATTCTTATGCTTTGGCTGTTTTCTTCCACCTTTGTTCAAATATACCCCCTACTTCCAAAGAATATTGTAGCACATGCCTGAATTACTTATGATGGGGGCAGAATTTACTTTAATTAGTAAAACCC
>CM052450.1:6264335-6281662 GCA_028533085.1 Varecia variegata | reverse complement strand
AGAAGATTCATTTAAAAAATGGTAAGTACATGGAATTTACCTGAAGACTCTCAGAGTTGAGATGATGACCTAACTTGGTCTTCAGACAGGAATACTTGTAACTGTTCCACTTACTTGGGAGGTTTACCTCATATCTGTAAAATTTCAGAAGTTATTCTACATATTTAAAAAATCTCTTGGGTGCTTAACAAATATACACCATAGGGAGTTCTTTGTAAATTAAAAAGTGTCATAAAGGAATTAAATTTAAAGTATCAGGTTAGAACATTTGACAGTACAAAAATTTGTATCTGAAAGCTTAAGGATCTGGAATTTTGTAGGACTATATCACAGAGTAAGTTGCTTTAAATTCTTTCCAAACCAAAGTGATGTCCACAAAAAGGAATAAATACAGAATTTCAGTTGATAACTAAATTAGATTTTCTTGTAGGAAAAGTTTAATATTCACATAATTTATCTGCCAAATGTAGTCTACTGTCTCCATGGTTAGGAGCAAGTTTCTGTTATAAATCATTTCAATTCCATGCAATAAAATGTATGAGTGAATATCATATGTTTCGATTTATTTTGCCTTTTCATCCAAGGCATCTATATGTTATAAAGATGTTAGAGCACTTTGATTATAGATGGAAAGAATATCTCTCTCAAACTTAGAAAAGAGAAATATTGAAGTGTCTTTAAATAGAACTTATAAGGAAAGGTTAAAGAATTAGACTTATGTAGATTGTAAAAGGAAAAGAAAAGGTTGTGGATGACTTAATAAATAATTCAAGTATATAAGAAAATTGTTATAAAGAAGCTGTACACCATGAACATTAATTTTCAGCAAGAACGGATCATGTGAAAATGAGTATTAAGCCAAGCCTGATGGCTCTAAGTGAGCTACAAGGAAGGATGAGCAGATGCTGGAAAGGTTAAATGCTAGAGTAGTAGCTAGGAAAATCATGCTCTTCCTTTCAACAATGCAGTGACTGCCGGGAAGAGAAAACAGATGAGCAATCAGGAAAGATATCAACCCACTAGATTATTCAAAGAAAGCTACTAACTAACATTTAAAAAATTTTGGGAGGTTATAACATACTTTATGTTACCTAATTTTCACAAACTGTTGTTATTTACTACGGTCTGTTTCTATTTACAACACTTGTAACATCAATTATGTAGGTTTTTTCCACACCAACAACCAAATCTCCAACTTTCTGGATACTGACTGGGTGTGCAATAATTCAGTTCGATTCTGACAGTAACTCAGGTAGCGTTAGACCACACAGGGTAAGGGCTCAGTCCCACCTCACAGGCTGCTTTCAAGTCCTGGGCCTCCTGTGCTCCTGACTACTGGCTATAAATCAGGGGTTCCCACGACCACCTCCTCAGGTTCAATAATTTGCTAGAATGGCTCCCAGAGTGCAAGAAGGCATTTTATTTACTATTATTGGTTTATTATAAAGGGTACTATAAGAGGTAAGAAAAACTTTTTTTCCCTCTACTTACACACCACTTCTGACTCTGGATGTTTACCAGTTTATTAATAAAGGATACAGATGAACAGCCAGGTGAGGAGATACATAGAGTGAGGTCTGGAAGGGTCCTGAGTGCAGCAGCTCCTGTCCCCATGGAGTTGGGCACATAAGTAGAGTGTTTCCCTGAGCTCTGTGAGCCACTCGAACAAATTGATTGAAGCTGAGGAGGGGGTCGTGGGAACTCCCGATTTACAGCTGGTTGGTCAGAAGTATAGGTGACAACTTAGGCTTATGATTGGTATCTGAAGTGGAGGACAGTCTTGTGGGACTGAGCCCTTACCATGTGGGATCTGATGCTATCTTCAGGTAATGTTAGAATTGAATTGAATAAATATTTATGTTTCTTATTATATCATAAGATCACATTATTTGATCTGTATTTTGCCATAAGGAAGTGGAGTCTCTGAGGGGTTAGTGACTTGCCCCAATTACAAAGCCAGCAAGTGGCAGGATCCATATCTGAAGCAGGTCTTTCCATATCATTCTGCATTGTATACAGAAATGCCTATATATGCTGTTAATAGGTCTAAAGAACAGGAAGGTAGAGGAAAGTGAAAAAAGAGAAAATAAATGAAGGATTCTTGAGTATGGACAGAAAAGCGAGAGTACTGAAATTATTTTTAAAATAGTAAAGGTATTATACAAAGTGGCTGAAGGTCCCTATCTTGTGGATAAAGAAACTGGAATTCACAACATTGTGCATAATGCTTATTTGGAGAAATCACTGCTTTTTGACTTTAATTGTCTGCCTCTTACTCCTTGCTTCTGTGGTGCCTTACAGAGTGGGCCAGGCATATGGTCACAGTTTAGTGAATCCTTTGACTTCAATTATGGTAGAGTAGCTGCTAATGAGAGTTCCAGAGGATAGAGAGCTGTAAATATGCACACAGAGGAAATGTAAGGTGACTAGATTGTAAGCTCCATTAAGGGAGGTCCCAATTTTATTCAGTTTTATGTCTCCAATGCCTGACATAATACTTAGTATACGGTATTGCATGCAATGCACATCTGTGGGGAAGACTGAAAGAGAAGCAGTGTTTAAACACAGGAACTTTTACAAGTATGAAAGATATTAATGTGTACTAAAAAAATATTTGATTCAAATTTCCCCTAAACATTGATTAATGTTTCTTGAGTTATTATTTTATACACTAATTGTCTAACTAAAAAATAAATTCTGTTTCTAAAGATTAGATATTTGTAATACAGGAAACAACATAAATAACTTGTTTATATATGATGAAAAGGGTGTGATACTGAATTAGAGCTACCACTGCAAAGTAGGAATATTTATTTACTGCATCTGAAGAAAGGTCATATATTAGGAGCTTTTGGTTAATCAGAGTGGAAAAATAGTAGATACTGATTATGGTGACGGGATCTCCATTTATGCTATGCTGCAAGGTACTACCTCAATTATACTATGTAGTAGGAGTACTTTTTTCCATAATAACGAAGCAAATAATGACACACATGAAGTGCCTTGACAAAAAACTCTTGCTAAAAAGGGTTAGAGCTATTGTCTTATTTGTTTATACATTCATTCATTCATTCACCAAAAAATTAACTCTCAGGCATTGTGCTCCTTGCTGAGGATGTAAATGAGAAGAAAACAGTATCCTTCTCCTCTAAAAGCCCATCATATAGTAAAAGAAATAAGGAAATAAAGCCAATAAATATTTACAATACATTGAGATAAGAACTACATCAGGGCGCTACTGGAGCCTTTAATTCTGTCTCAGAGTGATGAAAAAGACTGAGAAGGACTTCACAGAGGAGATGATGCCTGAGGTATCAGGTGAGGCAGCTTCTCCCAGGTAGAAGTCAGGAAAGCCTTTCTGGATGGAGAAAACTGCATATCAAAGCCATGAAAGAACGAGAACACAGAAATATGGACTTGCTGAGAGGGGAGGGCCCAACAGAATAGAAAGACCCGTCTCCAGTCTTCTTATACAATTGGGGGGGAGGCATTTAGGTTTGTGGTTTTGTGGAATTAGTTCAGCAAAAAGACAAAGTAACTGGAAAAAACAGCAGTTACAGTGATGCCGTATGGATTTAGGCTGGATAAAGAAGGAAGGAAAGGTTAAAGGCATGGTCTGATAGACTGGAATAAAAGGAAGGTTCAAAGTTGTGGCCATGACTAGTTGGAATAAAAGGAAGGCTCAATGTTGTGGCCATGACGAGTTGGGGGAGGAAAGTGTGGGAGCAACAGCTGGAAAGATGGGAGGTTGTGAACCTCAGACTAGACTCCCAAGGCAAGTGTTCTTCCACCCAGATTGTGGTTGCTTCCCTGATAAGATAACTAAGCTAGCAAGTAAATTTGTCTAGCAACATAAGTTAATGGCCAGATTTTTAAGTCTTTCCTTCAGGAAGTGCTCTGTAGATCCACTTTGATATGATTTTTTATTCTAGGACTCTTACATATTTATGTAAAAATTTCCCTTTCTTTAAGTACTTTTGATAGTCAAGAGATGTTGCCATAATTGAGTCTGGATCAGGAGATACATGTATATATATGTAAAACTCAGTAGTTTCTGATATGCCAAAAAGCAATAATGATAATTGTGATTTACTACTCTTTTCTAAGCCAAATGGGAAGGTAAGTCTAAACATTGTCCTTTCTCTCTTATTTGGAAATTCTGCATTTGGGGAAATTGTTATAAAGTGGAGCGAATGAAGAAAAGGCTAGGTGACAATCAGTGCTAGTCATTATTTAGTTGAAGATTTTATCAATGAGAAAAAATAAAACTTCTTAAAATTCCATCCTTCTTATCAATCATATTTTTTGTCTTAATGTGTTTTGGCTAATCACCCAAAGAAACTCCTGGGTTCATGTTGTTTTTTTTTTGTTTTTTTTTTTTGTTAAAGGAAGAAAAAATAATATGATTAAATGAAAACAATTTTAACAAATAAATAGTTCTATACTAGGAACTACATAAAATGGATGTCAAGGCAGCAAACATTTGCTACATAAGCATCTTTATAACTTATAGTGGGGAAAATATAAACTGCAGATTTTTACGAAAGGAAACGTTGATGCATATTTACCATTAAGATTTTGTCATTAAAATGGAATCTAGTCTTGGTTTATCATAGCATAGTTCTGAAACTATTGCCCTTCTCTTATTACCTGAATTTTATAACTACAGTGGTGTTAGGGTGTGGAATTTTTTGCCAAATCCAGCATGTCACTGCCAAGATGGTGTTTGCATAGCTCCTTGCCTGTGCGTTTTGTTGCCAATGCACCACCTACTGGCAAGTCCATGAATTAGCGACCTTCCCTCAGATTTAATAGACTTGTAGTTTAGGGATATCCAATAGGACTTCCTATAGTGATACAAGTGTTCAATTTCTACACTGTCCCACGTGGTAGCTACTAACTACACGTGCCAATTGAGCACTCGAAATGTGGCTAGTACACCTAAGGAACTTGTTTTGAAATTTGGTGTAGTTTTAGATAATTTAAATTTGAATTTAAATAGACTTATGTTGCTACCATATTGGACAATACAGCTCTAGTCTTCTGGAGAGAGAAGAAAAGCAGAAGAAATAGCAAGAGCAGAAGTTTTAGGAAACTTATTTCAACTGCCACATTGACAAACCATGATCATAATTCACTGGAATTGTTGTCATTCAGGAATAACTCTACCATTTTGGAGAGGTTGTAACCAGGTCTTCATATTCCCATTGATGAGATATCATTTGGAAATGTTACATTTGATTCTGTATCTTTGGAATTTTAGTGGCCCTTGCCTCCATCCCAGGAATTTGATATCTGGGTTTTTTTGTTGTTGTTTGTTTTGGTTTGTTTGGTTGATTGGTTTGTTTTTAGTTTTTATCATTTTCTCTTTGGAAGGAATCCCTGGCCAGTTATGAGGGACTCATTAGTTTGCATGTGAAAACTTTAAAATGTTAAAATATATTAAGTTGCCATTTATACTAGTTGAAAATTAAGGAAAAGTTAAGTGAACAAGTATGTTTGACCCTTATAGATAGTTCTTAGTTAGATTTTGTATTTCTCACTGTTGGAGTGTCATGTGAAAAAGTTAGCAACAGAATTAGCTGACTTACCTCCCTAATCAGAAATAGAAGTAATGCATTTGAGAACAATGTCAGTATGTTTTAAATAAACTGAATGACCTAAATCAGTAGGTACATATGTTAGGATGCGATATAGCTACTAATTATAATTCTCAGCACACTCAATGATAGTCATTATGTAACTTTTTGAAGTTAGTTTTTTTTACAGGAAATACAGATATTTAGAAAAGGATCAGAGATCCTGCAAAATACATTTTATAGGCTTTACAATTCAATAAAAATTAATTTCAGAAATTAAATTCTAATTATCTTTCAGATTGTCATGTAGCATTACTTGGTGTTAGATCATTTAACAATTTCTGGAAATATATTACCCATAATGAAAAACATATCTGGGAACATCATAACAGTTCCTTTTATGTTTTCAGAAATATAAATCTATTATTTGATTTAGCTGAATGTAAGCTTTAACTATCTCTCAATTATTTACTTAGATTTTATTATGAGAACTTAAGAAAAAACAACACTAAATACTAATTGAATATCTCTCTTCTCATCAGTTTTATCAATTTCTTATTGTATCAAATTATTACTAGGAACATTTAGAAGTTTGAGAATCTTCCATCACAGAGATCAATTGGCAACCTTGGGTTGCTTTTTTCCAAAATGTAATTTAATATGATTTTAAATAACAACAATGGACAATAGGTTGATCTACTAGATTCCTTTTGGCCACAAGTCCTTTTGTGGGGAAAATAAAAGCATCTAAAAACTTATGACCCCACTTCTTTTGAATACTGAGAGTTGTTGAGATAAAAATCCTTAGCTGGATAATTCTGTTAATCTAATTGTCTCTTTTGGTGATGAAAGAGCACTAGACCAGGAGTCAGGGCACATAGGAACTTTTTTCAGGAATCATGCCTTACTCCTCTCTTTCTGTGCTCTTTTTCCCCCAGGCCACATATAACAGTCTATCAGTTTTTAAAATTGAATTTCCTAGACCCTTTATATTTATGGACATCTATGACCATAATGGAACATGTTTGCTATGGACTGATGCTTGAATCAGCAGATGCTTGACATTGCTGATAGGGATTGGTGTGAATGAACTAATGTAAAATTTAGAGTTCACTGGTTATACCAGATGTAATGATATTTTTAGGGCTAGGTGCCTCCCACTTTCCCTATGCATGGTTAGTTCAGTTCCTCACTGTCTCTCATATCACTCCCTCCTCATCTCCACTGGCACCACCCTTACCCAACTCAAATGCCTAAATTTAAAATCTTCTTCTAATAGACATCCTTTCTTCCAGTTTTGTTTCCCCACTCTAATCCATCTTCCATAGTGCATCCAGGCAAAGTTTCCCTAAATATTGCTTTAAATATGTCCATTCACTCAAAACCTTTTTGTGCTTTTTTGATTACCCCAGAATAAAATTTATACTCCTCAGTCCTCTACAAACTGACTCGTATGTAATTCTTTTAAAATTTAATCCGCAATTTTACCCTCAAAAAGCAATGCAGGGAGAAAAAAAGAAAGAAAGAAGTTTCCTTTCAATATAGGAATACTGTTTATCTTAAAAGAATAAGATATTCATACATCTTCTTTATTCATGTTTCCTTAACCTGGGTAACTAAGTATTTGACCTTACTATTAATATTAAGCCTCTATCTCTAATTCTGAATTAGAGGCAGAGAAGTTTACATATTAATTCTTTTGTGCCATAAAATATTGTTGATGGTGCTAAATTTTATATGTCAAACTGCTGTCAAATAACGGGGTATCTGTGTATGAGTTATGAATTTTCTTAGTATTGAATTTCTCAAAGGAGTGGATAGGTACCTTCTTGTCCTGTCTTTAATTGCCAGCACTGAATTTTTGATGGCCACTGAACGTTTTCTCTGTGCCCGTTCTACCTTCAGTGGAGTCCTCTTTCCTACTGCTCTACTCTAGCCCCTGCTTCTCTACTTTCCGTCCCTCCATGACTTGCCCGTTACTCGAGTCACAGAGGCGTCCAGACTGCCTCCCAATGGCATCATTCTCATTCTAGTTCTGTGTTCCCTACCTAAATTGTACCTATAATGTGAAGCCCATCTCATAAACCACCAAATTATTTCTGATTATTATTGGTCTCTTTGTTCTGCTATCTTATAGAACTTATTTTTTTTTGCCACATGATTTTGCTCTGAATCATGATCAATTTCATGTGTTTAGTTGTTTTTTTTCTCCCATCATATTGTATATACTGTGAGATACTTGCTGCCTATCAAATATATAGGAAAAAGCAATGTATTTTTTTCCCCTCTCCACACATCATGCTTCTCTCCAACACCAAGTGTGTGGGAATTTTTCCCCACGCACTAAGCAATTTTCCAGCAGGCACCAGCTGAGTCGTCCTCCTATTCAATTCCATTCTGAAACAATGTACCTGGAGATAGCATCAGATCCTACTAGTGCAACCCCCTCCTTAGGTTTGATTAATTTGCTGGAGTGGACCTTAGAACTCAGGGAAAGCTCTTTACTTACATTTATCCATTTATTATAAAGGATATTACAAAAGATACAGATGAACAGCCAGATGGAAGAGATATATAGGGCAAGGTATGGGGAAAGGGACAAAGAGCCTGACACCATCCTTCAGGAACCTTCATATGTTCAACAATCCAGAAGTTCTTCGAACCCTGTTCTTTTGGGTGTTTATGGAGACTTTATTATGTAGACATGATTGATTACATTATTGGCCATTGATGATCAACTCTACCATTAGCCCCTCTCCCCTCCCTGGATTTTGTGTGTGTGTTGGAGGAGGTGCTGAAAATCCCAATTCTCTAATCATGTCTTGGTCTTTCTGGTGAATAGCTCCCATCCTGAAGCTATCTAGGGCCTCCAGCCACCAATCATCTTATTAGCATACAAAAGATACTGTTACCACTCCAGAGATTCCAAGGATTTTGGGAACTGTGTGTCAGGAAATGGCACAAAGACAAAACATGTATTTCATGATATCATACTGTCCACTTTGGAACCCACAGTGCCTTGCATAGAGAGGAAAAAACTTAATTGTACCCAATAGACATATATGAATATTTCTTAATTGCTGAATTGACCTCCAAGTAACAATAACAGATTATAGGGAATACTTGGGTCACTAACCTTATCTATCAGTTTGCATATTAACTTCAATGGGTTGCTTGAATCACATCAGCAATTTTAGATTTTGTTATGTAAGTATTTTGCAATCGTAGCACATGCCAATGTATTACTGCTTACATTTAAAACAATATTTTATAACAAAATCTGGTGATTATCTCATGAAAAATTTATAGAGTTGTTATTTTACAAGTATTATTTAAATTAGTTCACCCTAATTTAGAAATTATATCATGTGAGTGAGTTTTGCAAAATTTTGCTAAACAGGCTAAAGTAATTTGTCACTTTTAAGGTGATATAGTGGCTGCTAAATTTCCAAATGCCTGTGCTGGTCAGGCTTATGAGTAAAAGTTAGAATAAGTGGGAGGGGATATTTTTGTATACATGATGAGCTTAAGGTTTTGTTTAAAACAAACTGATTTCCTATTTATCCTGGCAACAAAAATAATTTTCTTTTGATCCCATTAGCTGCTCCCTTTTTAAGGCTGAAGATCAACACAGGAATCTTGGTTCAATTTGAGCATATTCAGTATATAGCTGACATCTCCTCCCTAATCACTTGCTGCCACGTGGAAATCAAAGAGCCACACAAAGCCTCTTTTCTCCTTAATGTTAACCATGTATGAACATGAGAAGTATTAATTTGTCTTCTCTGGTATCAGGAAATGGTAGATGTTTGTCATCAATTAGTCTGTCACCAGAGAGAATATTGGAATAAAAAAAGTAATATTTCTCAACATGGTTGATGAACTCAGTCTCTATTGACCAGAATTACTTCACTAAGAATCAAAATAATATTATTATAACCACATGCTCATTATATCATCATAACTCTTTTTTAACAAGTGCCAAGTGACATAAATATTAGCATGTTTTTTTCCCATCAGTAAAACATGGAAAAAACTAATTTTATCTATTTTTATTGAAATTTCTAATAAATTTTAGCTATCTGGAAACATTTCAAATTTCAGAATAAATAAGATATAATAAATACTATTTAAAATAGAAAATAGGGTGTGTAATCTAAATAGGATATGCAAATATGAGGACTATGGTGATTAAATTTCATTTGTAAATGTCCAGATAGTACATATGCACAGATATATTTTAAATACTATACTACTTTATTCTGTCATTCTTTATTGTACTTGCTATATAATGAAATATTAATAATAGTAAAAGTTACATAGTGCCTACTATGTGCCAGGCATTGTTCTAAGCATTTTATGTTATGAATTTAGCTAAGCCACAATAACCCTGTTAGGCAGTTACTGTTATTATCCCCATTAAAGTGTAGATAGACATCATGGAGCTAGCAGGTCTGCATTTGTATCCCAGCTCCACCTTTGAGTGACTTTGGGCAAATTATTTTACCATTTTGAGCCTTAGTTGATCTGTAAAATGGCAATAACACTTCATAGAATTATTGTGGAAAGTAAATGATGAGGAGTCTAGAGTTAGATACCTGGAACATAATGGGCACAATAAATTTAGCCAAACTTCCTAATCAATGAGCTGATTATAAGAAAGATTTAGTCCCTAATTTTACTTAGTACACTTTTCTATACAGTATTCTGTGAGATCTTGGAGGGCATAAGTTGTCTGAAACATACTCAATAAATGCTGGGTACGAAAATGAAAATACACAGAAATTTGCTCAAGTACTCTGAATAAATCAGTGGGGACCAGTGGTGAACAATATTGTAAATAGTTGCTTAGGTAATTTAATCATTAGTATTATCTGATTAGTTTGCTGGTGATAATTAAATCACCTTGAATAAAAAGTCCTTAGGTCTTTTTTTGGAGAAATTTTCAACTAGAGGCTGCATGAAACATATCAGACCCAACTGACAGGAAATGCGCTTCCCGAGTTTGTAAATGTTGGCAATTTCTAAAAGAGTTGGGAGAGATTTTTTCTTCCTTAGTCTTTGTAGGCAGTGTTCGTGGCCACTTATAATCCATTTTTGCCTACCTTATCGCTAGTAGTGCATTAAGACACCCAAGTCTTAAAGTAGTGTTTATTTTTTATTCTTGATATCATGTATATCTATGTTTAATTATTTTAAGTGATTGGTGAGAGATTATAAACAACTTATGTATTTTGTTTTTGTTATAATTAAAAAATAAAGAATGAATTAATGCCTTGCTACCTGATAGAGTGCCATGTTTCCATTGCTTTAGCTAATAAAAAGCAAGTTGTCATTGATGATGATAGTATTGATTGTTCATGGTTGTGGTGGTCGTGATGATAATGGTGGTGATGATGGTGGTGGTGAAGTGAGATTGAAAATTTCAAGTAAAAAGGAATCACTTCTCCCCAAAGCCTAAATTGGACTCTGGACTTCTAAATTCAAATTTAGAACTATTTTTTCCATCAAAAATTGGGTTTTATATTATAAATCAAGAGATATAGTTTTGGTTTGTTCATGGGCAAATGATGTTACTTCATTGATGGTGTTGAACTGTATGAACCATATGAACTATATGGTCCATGTTCTTGCTACATTAAAACTACTTTATTAAAATGAGGAATTTTTCCCAGGAATTCATAAATTAATGTTTGAAAAAATTATAGTGGGGTACACTACATCATTATTTAACCTGATTAAGTAAAGGCTGATTAATTTTGACTATCTTTATTCAACTGTTATTTGGTGGAAATCCAATTTTACTCCTTTACATTTGTTCTTGTTCTTTTTAAATAGCTTATCATCAGCAGGAATAATCTTTCCAAGGGAACGGTAAAGTTCTCACCTTCTGTGGGATGATGTCATCCCATCTGTGTGTTGCACACAGACTTGTTTCATGACCCTGAGCAGCACCCTATATCCAGGCTTTATTTGCTCAGTGACTTCTTAGCTCTCTGCATCCTGGTTTGGATAACTGACATTTATTTTCACTTTGATATTTGAACTATGGAGCTTACCAATGGTATTCTTGCTGGGAGAGATGCCAGGCCAATTCTGGAAGGCACCATGGTTTGGACAAAAATCCTGAGAGCTGCCTGAATCTTTGCAGAAATCCCATGTCAATATGAACTAGACATGAGATGCATTTTATTTCAGGAAGGTGAGCTGAATAAATGTGGGTATTCAATAAATTCCAAAAAGAAAGAACAGTTAGTACTACTCAGCCATAAAAAAAAAAAAATGGTAAACTAATACCTTTTGTAACAACCTGGGTGGAACTGGAGACCATTCTTCTAAGTAAAGTATTGCAAGAATGGAAAAACAAACACCACATGTACTCACTATTAAATTAGAACTAATTGATCAACACTGGCATGCACATATGGTAGCAAAACTCAACAGAAATCAAGCAGGTGGGAGAGGGGAGGAGAGGATGGGTAAATTCACACCTAAGGAGTACAATGTACACTATCTGGGTGATGGACACACTTATAACTTTGACTCAAACTGTACAAAAGCAATTGATGTAACCAAAACGTTTGTACCCCCATAATATTCTGAAATAAAAAAAGAAAGAACAGTTCATTTTCCCCTCTTATTCTCTGAAGTTTATTTGCAATGCCCCTACAGCATGTGTAGTTCTTCAGCATTTCAGAATTGATGGACTCCAGATGGAATCACAGTTCGAACTTACTGGCCATGGCCACTCTGTCCTTGACCCCACACATTTCTCTAGCCCTGTGTTCTCCAAGAGGAATCCATGGAATAATGAAGCTATCAACTAAGTCCACAGGCCGGAAAAACTCTTCAAACATTAACTTCAAAGACTAGATCATAATTTGAAAAACACGATGTAAACAGGAAAAAAAGGTGGGGGGCAATTGTAAGCTGCTAGCAATCAGGCACTAATTAGGTTCCTTCTCTTGTGTTGCTGCTGCATTCCAGCAGTACCCTTTGTGTCTCTTTCAAATGTATAGATTCCTCAGGCAAATTTTTCTTAGTAAAACTAAGCCAAGCCACGATTGGCAGACTGGCTTATAGTAAAGATATGTCATCCAGATCAAACTGGCTAACTGAATTTCTCCATTTCATTTATTGTAAAGACCTAATTAAATGGAAAGCAGACAGCATGTCTGGTTCCTCAGTGTATCCCTACAAGTTAGCACGCTGCCTGGCATGTAATCATTGTGCAAAAAGCAGATGTCATTGAATGAATTAATTTACTTCTGTTAATATTCATGGACTTTGTCTATTTCAAACACTGTGGAAGTGAATTTATTTTTATCTTATTGAGTGGGGGATATTTACATTAAGAGAATTATTTAATATTTCTTTGATGGTACCTTCTTTGACTATTAATTCTTATTGTGTCGCAATAGATGTAAAACGTGATGGATTAAACAAAATATATATCAACATCCCAAATTTTCTCAGAGAATTATTGTTTTCTTTTGGATACTACATCTTAATTTAATGTTTAATTTGCAAGTCATTTTCTTGCCATAGAAGTGGAATGCAATATAAAATTTGAATAATTGATATTTTTTGTTAAGTTCCTATAGATTCATGGGCATAAGTTAAATGTTTGGGATAGTAGGATCTTGGGACGGACTGGCAGACATTACAATTTCGAGGCAAGTTACAGTTTAGAAATGGCCTGCATGCTATCAACAGTTTTAAGTGTCTTTTATATACAAGTCATTGTGCGATATGCAAGGGATATTAAATGCTAGAGAATAATGGAATGTATGGCATATGGAATGTGGCATAAAATGGAATTATTGGCATAATATGGAATGTGGCATAATATTAAGACATGGTCTCTGACCTCAACAAAGTTATGATCTAATAAATAAAAAGAAAGATCAGTTTAATAGTCAGGACAAGTTGTGGCTCCAAGCCTTCATTCACTGTCTAGCCCTATCTGGAGACTTTGGCTGGAAAAGGGTGTATATGGAGTTCCAGATTAGCAGGCAGAAACAGTAGGTCAGTTGGTGGAAACTTCTAACACCAAGATAATTGACATTTCTCTATATACATTTCTTTTTATTTGTAGAACCACCCAAAGTCACTGTGATGCCCAAAAATCAGTCTTTCACAGGAGGGTCTGAGGTCTCCATCATGTGTTCTGCAACAGGTTATCCCAAACCAAAGATTGTCTGGACTATTAATGATATGTTTATCGTGGGTTCACACAGGTACTGGGTTTGTATCATGTTCTTTGCTTTTATTGAGTGAGAAAAATTGATGAAATTTTTGGGCCAAACTGATCTCTGACCAAATATCTAAGATTAAGGGAGGTTTGATCAAAATCCACAGATTCAGATTTTTCTAAACAATTTAGGAAATGTCAAACAAATATATCAATGATGAATTTAAAGAGTTTGAGATTATTAAAGCTTGAATTCAATAGCTGTGATCAAGTGCTTTTCTGTACTCTGAGTTGCAAACATAACATTGTAACACTTGGTTTAACTTGGGTAATTGAAATGGGGATAATAAACTTTCTGTGGGGTAAAATAACAGTTTTAACATCTATTAAAGGCATTTAATAGAAGAGAGAGGGAGAGGCAAAGGACAGAACAGTAGCTCTAATTAAAGTGTGTGCAGACATTCTTTGTAACTACTTTTCACTTTTGCTGTACTGTGTTAAAAGGTATTTATTCTATTGGATGCTTTTTAAAGACATTCAATCCTCACATGTTCAGACAGTGTAATAGACATGTGGAACATAAACAACAAAGTTTCCAGCCATTGGGTTTCCATTACTCTGAGTCTGGTATGAGGAGGAGATCTTAGGTATGATCCAGCAAGCTGGGCAGATTCTATTTCTAGACTCATCGCTGACTTGCTGTATGATTGGAGGAACTTTTTAGCATAGCAGTTCACCACGCAGAGCCAGATTGCCCTGGTGCAAATTCCAGTTCTTCCATTTACTAATGCTGACTTTGGTCAAGTTGTATAACTTCCTTGCTCATCTGTAAAACAGAGATAGGAATAGTATCTAACTCACTGGGTTGTTAGGAAGATTAAAAATATTAATAAATGTAAAGTTCCTAGAGCAATGCCTGGAATGTAACTAGTACTGGATATATGGTATCTATTGTTGTTATTATTAGTAGTATCATTATTATTATATCTCTGCTTTTAAAATGATGTTAATTATTATTACAATCAGCACTAAAAATGTAAGTTTAAATATTTGAAAATAATTAAAGGAAGATGCAATAGTATCTTGATACTGCTATTATGACATTTTCAATTTTATTTTATTTTTTTTATTCATAGGTATAGGATGACTTCAGAAGGTACCTTGTTTATCAAAAATGCAGTTCCCAAAGATGCAGGGGTCTATGGTTGCCTGGCAAGTAATTCAGCTGGAACAGATAAACAGACCTCTACCCTCAGATACATTGGCAAGTATAATTAGTTTAAAATGCAATTAAAATAAGATGAATATTACATCAAGTTATGTAATAGTATCTTTTTGAAAATTAATATTAGTAATAAGTTATATCTAGTATTATAATTTATTATTCATTTCACACACTGATTAAAGATAACATTGTAACTAATTTAAGGTAAAAGTGCAGAGAGTGAAAAGCTTCCTTAGTCAACAGAAATCAAGGAAGCTTCCAGGTTCTAGAAGAGTTCCAGATTGTCCAGTGTTCTATCCTACTAATCCTTCCACGGTTCATGTGTTCTCTGAAGTGTTTCACTTTTAGATTAATAAATTCTGTATCCTTTCTAGCTTATCTCAACTTCCATTGTGTAATTTCTACTTATATTCAAAACTGTGTATAATATTATTTTCTCTTTTCATCTTTAATTTTCCCCTCCAAACTTAAACATTTTTTGAAACTGTGACTCATGACAATTATTCTATAGAATATTCCTTTTAATTTGGTCTTTCTTAGTTAGATAAAGGATAAAGGTATCATATGCTTGGATCTAGGTTATAAATTGTGAATAATTAATGGCCTGCAATTCACTCTTTCACTTATTCTTATTTGACCTCATTCATAGTAAGATAGTAAAACTGTCAGTAGAGACAAAAGGATGAAAAGAGCCAGCAGGAAGATAGAGAATTGTAGTTGGAGTGTACAGGTGAGGGAGGGAACAAAAACATCACAAGTGTTGAAACTGAGAGCCTAGAAAGAAATGGTGTTATTTATAGAAATGAGGAAGGCACATAGTAAACACATTTAGAAGGGAAGATGAGCTCAGATTTGGAGATAATTGAATTAAAAATGTTCACAGAACACGCAGGTGTAGAAGGAACAAATAGTTGGGAATGTAGAACAAGTGGATGAAGCAGAATTTTACATTGTATCGTAGAAACAAATTTTGGTTCATTCACATAGAAGCCAAAATATTCAACACATTTATTTAACTTATTAAGCATCTCTGGGTATGCAGCAAGCAAAGTGCTGTGCTAGAGACTGTGGAGTGTAAAATTTAAAAAATGTGTGTCATGTAGTCTTTACCTTTCAAGAGCTTACATAATAAGGGTGGATGCATAAAGAAATGTAAGACAGATAGGCAAGTACTACAGTGGGAGGTTGGTGGAGGGGAAGATTAATTCAGACTGGAGAATTTGCAAAGATTTCTCAAAGGAGACAGGATTTAAGCTCATTCTGGAAGAGTGAGTGGGATTTGAAGAATTGTGCCAAAGGGCATTTTAGGAAGAGGAAATAGCTTTAGCAAAGTCAGAAAGATGGGAGACTAAGATGTGTTATGTTTTGGGCTACCGATGGAGCTCTGTACTTTGTGATAAATGAGGAAGTATAATGGAGCATAAGGTTAAAAAGAAACTATGCCCACTTTTTAATAGGGTTGTTTGTTTTTTTCTTGATGATTTGCTTGACTTTGTAAATTCTGGATATTAGCCCTTTGTTGGATGTGTAGCTTGCGAATATTTTCTCCCATTCTGTAGGTTATCTTTTGCTCTGTTGATTGTTTCCCTACCTGTGTGGAAGCTTTTTAGTTTAATCAAATCCCATATATTAATTTTTGTTGTTGCATGATTGCCATTGGGATCTTAATCATAAATTCTTTGTGTAGGCCTATATCTAGAAGAGTTTTTCCAACATTTTCCTCTAGAATTCTTATGGTTTCATGCCTTAGATTTAAGGCATTTAACCTTGAATTAATTTTTGTGAGTGATGAGAGGTAGGGGTCCTGTTTCATTCTTCTACATGTGGCTATCCAATTTTCCCAGCACCATTTATTGAATAGGGCTTCTTTTCCTCAGTGTAAATTGTTGTCTGCTTTGTTGAAGACCAGTTGGTTGTAGGTAGATGGTTTTATATCTGGATTCTCTGTTCTGTTCCATTGGTTTATGGCTTTATTTTTGTAGCAATACCTTGCTGTTTTGGTTACTTAGCCTTGTAGATAGTTTGAAGTCTGGTAATGTGATGCCTCCAGATTTGTTCTTTTTGACAAAACAGCCTTATTAAAAAGTGGGCAAAAGACATGAAGAGAAGCTTCTCAAAAGAAGAAAAACAAATGGCCAATACACATATGAAAAAATGCTCAATGTCATTAATCATCAGGGAAATGCAAATTAAAACCACAATGAACCTTACTCCAGGTAGAATGGCTTTTATGAAAAAGTCCAAAAACAACAGATGCTGGTGTGAATTCAGAGAGAAAGGAATTCTTATACACTGTTGGTGGGACTACAAATTAATATAACCCTATGGA
>CM052450.1:6174016-6263835 GCA_028533085.1 Varecia variegata | reverse complement strand
AATGGCCAATACACATATGAAAAAATGCTCAATGTCATTAATCATCAGGGAAATGCAAATTAAAACCACAATGAACCTTACTCCAGGTAGAATGGCTTTTATGAAAAAGTCCAAAAACAACAGATGCTGGTGTGAATTCAGAGAGAAAGGAATTCTTATACACTGTTGGTGGGACTACAAATTAATATAACCCTATGGAAAACAATATGGAGATTCCTCAAAGATCTAAAAGTAGACCTACCATTTGATCCAGCAATCCCACTATTGGGTGTTTACCCAAAGGAAAAGAAGACTTTTCATTAAAATGACACCTGCACTCGAATGTTTATTGCAGCACAATTCACAATTGCAAAGATGTGGAATCAACCCAAGTGCCCATCAATTCATGAGTGGATTAATAAAATGTGGTATATGTATACCATGGAGTGCTACTTAGCCATAAAAAGATGAATTAATAACTTTTGCAACAATCTGGATGGAACTGGAGACCATTCTCCTAAGTGAAGTATCTCAAGAATGGAAAAACAACCACATGTACTCATTATTAAATTGAAACTAACCAATGAGCACACATGGGCATAGAGGGAAGTAAAACTTAGTGGAAATCAAACAGGGGAGAGGGGGTGAGAGGGGAGGGGCAAAACCTACCTAATGGGTAAAATGAACACTACTTGGGTGATGGGCACACCTATAGCCAGGACTGAAGCATTACAAAATCAACCCATGTAACCTAAAACATTTGTACCCCCTTAATATTTTTTTTTTTTCAGTAGAGACAGGGTCTCACTCTTGCTCAGGCTGGTCTCAAACTCCTGAGCTCAAACGATCCGCCCGCCTCGGCCTCCCAAGTGCTAGGATACAGGCGTGAGCCACCGCACCCGGCTACCCCCTTAATATTTTGAAATAGAAACAAAAAGAAAGCTACACACCAATTCACAATTTTTAAAAAACAAACTATGGAATTTGGAAAGCAAGGGGAATCACTGAAGATTTTCTAGCAGAGGAGTAACATAATCTTTGAGAAGTTACCTTAGATTTGTTTAAAACTATCTCAGTTGAAATTTGGAAGTCTTAAAATGTACAGTTAAAAGAATATGTGTGAGTGAACTGACCATTGGGCAAGAGGAAACAATCACAGCAAAGGAAAGAAACTGTATAGGTGTATTTACCATACACAGGGGAAAAGATTCAAAACCAGGAGACTCTACTTTTAAAGAGACAAATTTTTGCCTTGGAGTGCAAATATCTCTCTGTAGTTAGACACAAATATCCTTAAAATCACATAGAAAATGTTATTAATAAATTTATCTGCAATTGTGTTACCCTCAAGTCTTAGTTTAACCATCAGTTTTATCATCATTCCTCTTTTGGCTATATTTTATTATAATTATTCCTCTCTCTCTTCCTTGAGTATTATTTCTATAAGAGGTATTTAGCTTTCTAAGCTTTTTCTTTTCCTATATGTCTCTTTTTCATAAAGACCTTTTAATTAATTTCCTAAATATTTTGGACTTTGTTTTATCATAATTATTTTTGGTTTCAGTCCTTATTTTTGCCTGGTATCCTTTTTGACCTTGCTAAGTAATGTTTTCATCCCACACATCTATGTGCACATGTACTATAAGAGTTTCTTTCTGTTTATAAACACTGAAGTAGCCACAAGCACATAAATTCTGATAGATTTTTTTATTGGTTCATTTAGTAAACATAAACAAGGTCCATGTGGTCTCGTGCTAGATGCTAACTATTTGCACGTTTGCTCTTTTCAGAAGCCCCAAAGTTGATCGTAGTTCAGAGTGAGCTCTTGGTTGCCCTTGGGGATACAACTGTCATGGAATGCAAAACCTCTGGTGTTCCTCCACCTCAAGTTAAATGGTTTAAAGGTACATTTCTTAAGTATGTTTGTATCTGGTTCACTTAGTTTTGTTTTCGATTTTTAAATGATTTGTTAAAAATTTGTTTTGATGTGTGACTTAGCAGCCCCATAAAATGTGTTTATGATCTCAGTGGAGACGATAGTTCAAAATTCTGAACTCTAAATTTCAGGATTTGACATCTGGTATGGATTACAGGACTGTGAAAATCAAAGCAGGAGTTCAGCTTGCTAATCCAGCTGAACATTCTCTTTGTTAGTTTAGGATTGTTTCCTGTAGAGAATTGTCCAAGAATACTTGGTTAACGTTTAAAATAGCTTCACTGATTTTAGTTCACTTTTCTTAGAGGTGATGGCTCTCACTAAAAAGCTTTCTAGATTCTCAAGGATGCTTTCTGTACAGTGCTCAAAGAGATACATGGAAGCTTACAGGTAATTGAAATACGAATGTATTTATTAGTCAGCTACTTCATGCATGGTAGATGCTAGTATCAAGTATAGAAATTATCTTCCTATATTTGTGACATAAAAATTACACCTCTGTGATTCTTTAATAAAATAGCCATAATGTGCCACTTGGCCGCAGTGAGAATATACTTGGATCCTGGTCCAGGCTCAGATGCTGACAGTAGATATCTGCGTAAAAATCCCTGCTTCTGCTTCTGTTTCAGTTCTCCCAGTTTACAAGAAAAAGAAAAAGTCCTGTAAACACCCTAACTGGGAGGTTGCTAGGATTATTGAAATGCTGTTTGCAAAATACTTTTTAATCTTCAGATGAAAAATGCTAAATATTACAATGCCCTATTGTTATGATTCTGTTTGTTAAATCCCAGACATCTCCATAGCAACAGGTTGATGTCATAATCACAAAATTATGAATTCACCTCGGGTTCAAACTCTTGGGGAACATGAGGTGAAAAACAAAGGCTTTATGTAGAAAACAAGTATTTTTAAATAATATAAATCAAAAGCAAGGAAGGAAACTAGGAAATAATGCCATTTTCATGGTTTTCCACATTAAAAGATTTGTAGTCTTCATATTTTTTTGCTGATAAGAAAGCATTTTTGGGTTTGGTCCTTAATCAGGTTCCTATCATTAAAATAAACTAATTTTATTTAAATACTTAACTCTCTGAATTGCCAATGAAATATATGTCATTTTTGGATTTACATTATAATTAAATAGATCCAGAAAATGTGTTATAGAGATGGCATTTTTTTTTAAATTTTAAATGTCATTCAGTAGCTCATGTTTAAAATACAAATTGAGAAAAGTTATGTACCATGCCAATTTCTCTGCCTGTATATGGCAGAGTCACACAGAAAGTCTTTTATTCTCCCACATTGGTGCTACTCTCCTGAATAAATTAGTCTCCATGCCAGTCTTGACCCCACAGATAGTGTGGAAACTGAAGGAGGATGTAGAGAGCCATGCAGCCACCATGCAGAAGATTCTAGAAATTCACTACCTATGAGTTTTTCCTCTTAACCATAAATATTACAGTTCAGTGAGTCCAGGAAATAACATACCATTTTTCTGTCCAAGTTATGAACCAACAGAGATAGAACATAGGCATTAGATACTGATTGACCATATTGCAAGACATGTTCTTGAGGTTCATCAACAAAAGGCCGAGCTGTCCTGGACCCCAGGATCAGGCCGACTTATCCCCCCAGTCACAGGCAGACAAGTGACTGCATAAGTGGAGTCAGAACCACCAAGAGCAAAGGTAGAGGACAGACTCCTCCGCATGCAGACTGGCTCCAAAATGGAAGGGGTTGTGGAGGGGTGGGCCTTCCTGTCCCATCTCCTCTGAGGACAAGACACCAGAAAGGTTAGGAAAATCCTACCTTATGGAAAGCATAAAGATGGAGAGAAAGAGTTCCAGAAGCAGAAGAGTTCCAGTTGCAGAAGCCAATATGAACCCTCAGCTACCTTCTGTTATGCTAGACATTAGGCATTACAGAGATTTGCAAAAATGTGAAACAATGCCACTCTTCTCATTAATTCTCTTGTTATATAAAATATAATTTTCTTAAATAAAATATGTTCATTATGTTAAAATGTCATGAGTTTATTATCAAATAAGTGAGTGCATATGTTTTTAAATTTCTTGGACTGGTTACTAAAATGTTAAATACAGTACAAATAAATATGATCCACATAAACAATAATTCACTAGAGTTCCTGATAGTTTTTAAGAGTATTGTTAGGGGGTCTTGATATAAACATTTTTTGATAACTACTTAATTATCATCAACTATTTGAAAGGCTCCAGTGTCAGAGATAATGATCACTTTTAGTCTTTATATCCACAGAGGCCATGATTGAATTTAAGCTGCAGCAGAAAAAGAATTCTCCTCAATGATAATGATTGTAAATCCTGGAATAAATCATCAGCAAAGTTTATTTTACTATATATAACATTATTCTGATCTTATCTAATATTAAAAGTAAATAATGCCTCTTTCATTTCCATCTAAAAATTCTGTAGTTATCTATGGCTTCTGAATAATTTGATGACTAATTTTTCATTAGAAATCAGGAAAGGAGAGACTATCAAAATGTGATCAAACTTGATTGAACTAGTATTTTCCAATTTATTTTTTGTTTCATGACTGCTATTCTTTTTTTGTATTTGTATTTTTTTTATTTTTCATAGATTTAGGGGGTACAAGTTGAATTCCATTACATGTATAATATATATTGTATAATGGTGGAGTCTGGTCTTTTGGTGTACCTATCACACGAGTAGTATTCATTTTTATTTTGGAAAAAAGCTACTAGCAAAAAGGTCTTTGTTTCATCCTGTTATGTCTTCTGACATATACAGAAGTTATATAAAAAGGAAGTAAATTCCAAAAATCTAAATGGATTTCTATTTAGTCCAAACATTTTAATACTTGATGAACAGCAAGGTCACATTGCATCCTCCCTTGGTGGGAGGAAAGTTTATGTCAACATCATCTGCTTTCATTTATGAGCATTTCTCAGAGGCACAGAGACACAGCTTTGGTTGCTGCTCTCATTCTCACGTGGCATGTAGTAGCAAGCTTAAAAGGATGATTGGGGTTTTAAATATTGGAATGCTGCAAAATACTTTGTTTTGGCTCTGACAGTTGGTTGCTAATGTAATTTTTTTTTAAATTTAGAACTACTTTGACCTCCTCTCTTGTGAAAATTATATAAACACAAAGAGAATTGTCTCTCTGTTGCCTGGAATCTGTGGCTTGGTTCTGTTTTCAGTGTCCTAGACAATTACTGTACTGGCTCCTGGGTTCTCTTTGTCTGTTAGAAGCTAAGAGAGTTACTTTTATTGTCCTCAGGCCCAGGGCACATGGCTGGTGTGTGACATTTTGGAGAGTACCTTTCCAGACGACATCTGGGAATGCTATGAAACTCTAAGAGCAATGGCCCTCAAAACTCCTGGAAGTTTCTAAGATCCTAACATGTTTGATATCACCCATTACAAAAACAATGCGTACACTGAGCTGGCATTAAACATCCAGTGCTATGTACTTTTTAATGATACTGGTCATCCTGGTTAATTTCATTCTTTGGAGAGGAGACACCTTGCAGGAGGTGAAGCATCAGGACATGCCAAACCTAAATTACAGCTTTGTCGAGACGTTGTCTGCCTTCAAATAAAAGTGGTCCTTGCTAGAGTTGAGGTGCTGGTATTTCGACAAACTAAAAAAACCTCTAGTTTCTCAAGCATTTCCTGAGAAACCGAAATGCATCCTGCTACAAAGATGGTAGAAACCTCTTTTCTACCCTCATCTTCCTATTCCCTTATTACTTAGCATAGGCACAGTTACAGCTACCAGCCTTTCCTAGTTCCCCAATGTAGCTTCAAAGAGCTCATTCTTCTTTTTATATCTGTACATATGCAGATATATATATATATATATGTATATATATATATATCTGACGTATTTGTACACAATTCATTACAGGTCAAGATTTTAGGTTATAGAAAGTGCTATGTTATGTTGGACTCTTGTATTTAAAAACTTTGCAATCAACCTTATTCAGAAGTTTTGAAATCAAACCAATAGGTGATGTAAATACTTTAGCATTTAGTGTTCTCCCCTCTGCTTTGACTTAGGAGATCTTGAGCTGAGGTCCTCAGCATTCCTCACTATTGACCCTCTCTTGGGACTTTTGAAGATTCAAGAAACGCAAGACCTGGATGCTGGTGATTATACCTGTGTAGCCATCAATGATGCTGGAAGAGCAACTGGCAAGATAACCCTGGATGTTGGCTGTAAGCACCCAAATCCGATAGATCAATTCGTTTTAAAATTGATCTGCTATTTTTCCATGTTTAATATAACTTTGACATACTTTGGTAGAAATATTTGTCAGAATGGCAAAATTAGAATGAACATTTCAGATTATTGATATGATAATGGTAGTTAGCATTTGCTAGTGCTCTCTTTGTACCATTCACTGTGTCAAGGACTTTTATATGCATTATTTCATTAAACTCTCATGACAACTCTAAGAGGAAGATCCTATAATTGTATCCATTACATAGATAAGGAAACTGAGGTTGATAAAAGTTAAGCAACTTGATCCTGGTCACAGAGCTAGGGAGATGCAGAGCCTGGATATTTGAACTCAGGTTGTCTGACTTCAGAGACTGTAGGCTTCACCAGTACATCATATATTGCCATTTTCCTATCAGGAGTCATCCATTCTGCCACCAAATATCTAAGTATTAACATCTGGAGGCCAGAAATTAGACTTTGGCCCTAGAGCATAATTTAGAGATGTTGATGACAGCAAAGGTAGATGTCATTGTGCTTTGGCTTTTTAAAAAATTCACTAGCAATTACTTCCCAGTATGTAAAATAAAGTACTAACTTACAAATAAATGTCAGTCATAATATGAAGGATACAATGTGTGCATGACAACTGTATTTAGGTTACTCAAGAAGTTTGGTCCTCCCTCCTTCTTTGTCTCTCTATCTCAAGTCTCTTTAAAAAAAAATCTCCACACAATGTGGTAAAACATGAAATAAAACAGAGCTCAGTGTGTATGAAAAAGAACCTGGCAGTTTAATTTTAACAGATAAACAGTTGTATCACTTAAAACTTATAAAATGTGACATTTCATTAAATTGTATTGTATTTTCATTTATGCATGATGATTTTCATGCCAAAATTATTTTTTATTAATAAAAGTTAGGAACTGTAAAGAAAACCCATCTTTTTTTTAGAATATAGTAACACAAAACATTTTAGTTAACATTTTATCTTAAGTCTTTAAATGACAATTATGGCCTTCTAAGCTTGATATTTTGTTTCATGTAAACTAAATTTTTTCCTCCTGGGATCTTTTAGGATCCCTTTGCCCCTGGGCTGTCTGTGAACACTCCGCATTCTTGGTGATTATGCCCTTGGGGTAGAATCAACAAAGCTGGAAATGACCACAAAGACCACTACAGAGTCTGTCTTGGGCACTGCAAGAAGTGTTTGAACCATGACTAAACTTTGTGGTTATTAAGGGAAATGTCTTGAAAATAAGATTGGAATCTCTGAGTGGAGGGTATCTCTGAACTTACCAGCAGGATGTGAAAGACAGTAATGCTTCTAGAAATGTAAGGCCCAAATGAAGAGGGTCACTAGGTATAGAATTCTTGTTTCCAAGAAATGTACTGAATATAACATTTGAATTCTCAACATTTTTTAGTTCTGCTTCTCCGTCTTTCCTGCACAGATATTTCATATTTACTCAACATTCTTTTAAAGTTGTCTAGATCTAGAGGAAGAGAGAAACAGCCTCAGTAATTGTTCCCAGCAAAAAGGTAATGACATCCTCAGCCTCCTCAAAGTTTGTAGAAAACCTAGGAATCTTACACATGCTTCTTCACTTACTACTTCTTGATAATCTTTTTTAGCTTCTGAGTTTTCCAAGTTCTCCTTTCTGTACAGTGGTACATCATAAAGGGTTAGGTCTGTCTGTGCTGGGGTGACTTGCATCAGACTAGAAAACATCCCAACTAATGTTTCATATTTATGATCCATTCCTTGAACTGAACTGAACTTTGTCTTATCTTCATTCATATTTAAGATCTTCACCTTCCATGACCTTTTTAAGACAATGTCTTTCTCAACTTTTATTCTAGTGATTGTCCTGATAAAACCATTAACTGAATTATTTGAATTATTTGCTTACTGTAACCTTGACCGTTGTTAACAATTGCAAAATATAACTTAGTGTTAAACTCAGCACCGTTCATGTTTCTATTATGCCTTCACTCTTTCCTTGTGCACCATTAAATCCCTCTTGCTGTAGCTTGCAAAGGTTGATTAGAGCTTGTCTGTTCACTTAGAGCTACTGCTACTTATTCGAGCAGATAGAAGATGTAAATGCCAAGAACTATGCAAATCACAGCTGTAGTGATGATTATAGTTATCACTATTAAGTTTAAAGGCAAACACACTACAAATCAAAACTTTCCCCAGAATTTAGATAGTGGTTAAGAGAATGTACTCTGGAGAGAGAATGAGTTTTCTGCCTGACTTTCCTCGTCTATAAAATAAGGATACAAATGGTGCATACTTAACCTCGTAGATTGGTTGTGAAGATGATCAAGACATCGTCACCCATGTACACTCAACATGTCACCTGTAACTGCTGTTGCCCTAAAGCCATTTAATGCAACATATGTCAAGTAGATGGATATTAATTTCACAAATTAAGTGGTCATTTTGAGTCTTTGGGTCTTGAAAAATAATAAGGAAATGCCTATACCATAGCAACATAGTATTTAAGATGACGTATTGGGTTTTTAATATAAAAGTCACCATCTTAACTTGACTTTTTTTAGAAAGGGCTTGAGACAAGTTAAGTACTAAGCTTAGTAATGCATAAAATTATTCATTTGAGTTGTAAAACTATTGGGCATAAATATAAGTAGCTTATGACTTAAAAAAAACACACTTTTATACATACCATGTAGCTATTTGGGCTTTCAGATTGTTTTTGTGGGCCTATTACTTCACACTGACAATACTAGATCAAAAAAATTATGAAAAGACTACTTAATATCATTTCTGATTTCTAGATTCTTGTAGTGAGTGTCCTTTTTCCTATTGCTCATTATCATGGCTTTAAATTATGGACATTTCAGGTCAACAGAGAAAGTTACCAATGGTTTTTATCCTTTGTAAAAAGGGATAGTGAATTGTGAAGTCATTTAGAAGAAAATAAGATTGGCTACATCAAACAAAAAGTTGACATGGCAACAATTTTATTTGTAGCATTCCACACCACACAAGGTTTGAGTCTTACACTGTGGTTTCATGCTTTGTGGTTTGGTAGAACCAAAACAATGTGTTCAATCATTTTGGGAAGGAAAATCTCTGACTAAAATAATACAAGAGTTGCCATATTGGATATATATATATTTAATTGTCCATCAGCATCCTAGAATAATTTTATGGAATAACTTTTAGTGCAAGATGATCAATCTGTTTGTGATTTTTATATTTTCAAAGTAATGTGTGCACATGGCCTTGTATATATATGTAAGTGATGTCAAAGCTATACTGTGGCATTAACCCTGCACAGATCTCAAGGTGCTTGCTCATAAATATAGGGGATCACACATTATCCTAGCAGGCTACACGAGGGAGCCAAAATTGAAATTAACAATAGACATATTAAACTCATGAAATAAGATTTAATCACTTAATGCTACAGTATTTTACTAATTTTAATGATAGCTAGTATTTGGGTGATTACTATATTCTAAATGATTAATAAAGATTATCTCGTTTAACAAAATGAGATAGGAAATGTTATTATCTCCTTGTTGTTCATGGGCAAATTTAAACTGGGGGAGCTAAAATAATTTTCCCCCCAAAATAATAATAACTTCCCAAGCCTACAGACAGAGCAATAGTAGAACTGCCATTTGCAAACACTTAGTGGGCATGTTCACCTTTCTAATGAAGCAGCCTCTTCTGTACAAGCGTCATGCACTGTACTGCACTGGTCTTCTTCCCCCAGTCTCATTGATCCGTTTACCATCCACCCAATGTAAATTCACTTGGAGTTTGTGTTGGCCACACTCAGGAGTAGGAAGTGCTTAAAAAGCTTCTTGGCTGAGCTAAGAGTTGCTTCATTTTTGAGGTTTGCTTGTCACTGATGCTGTCTTGGCTGCTTACCTAGTGCCTGGTGTTCTCATTTGCCTTGTTTTCTGATACAAGTACATATATTCCTTGACCTTGTGCTTGTCTTGTGCCTGGATGCTGTTCCCAAAGCTGCTTCACAATGGATAATTTCTCCTGCTTTAATTGAGTTTTATTGGCACAACTTGAGATTTGCTAATCCTTTTTTGTTCTTGGCTTTCTTAGTTCTGAAAATTCAAATTTGTCTTCATTTTCACTAATGCCAATGTTCTGATGTGTCAGTAAACTGGGTTTTCTTCCAAGTACTTGTTAGATCCCAGCCTTCTGCATATCTTTTTGCTGTTCTGAAATTTATTTTCTGTCCATCACCACATTCACCTGCTCGTACTCTGAGCCTAACACATTTTTTAAACTTAAGCTCCATTTTTCAGAAAAGCTACCTGCTCTAGAATAAATGACTTTTATTTATCTAGAGAAAAGTAACTAGGTCTTAGAGACTTCAGGTAAGCAAACTATAAGCTACTTTATAAACTATTGTTAAAATATGTTCACTTTGCCTATTATTTTTACAAGTCAAATTCCCATATAGATGAATTAAGACTCTAAACCCAGATACACTACTTCTTTTTAAAAACATACTGTTCAATTGTGATATTTAATTTAATTTTGTTTAGGCTCCATAAAAAAATGAAGGCTTCTGAAATTGCCATGTTTCTTTCAAAAGTGAAAGTTCAAATGTACTGGGTCAAGATTGTCACCATCATATACACCTATGCATATACATACACAAACACACACAGACTGGGTTATTACTGGTGTTTTCATATTGATTCAATAATTCCTAATAATTCATTCACAAATATTTAGTAGCCATGAATAATACACAAGGTACTATGTTAGCTGCTGTAAAAGATGAAAATACAGATGCAAATATAAAGTCTCTAGGAAACAAAACAAATCTATAGACTAATAATGTGGCTGAATGTGGCAATTGCCATGAGAATTGTAGAGAGTAAGTTCTCTGAAACTTCAGAGAGGAAAAAAATGATGTCCATCTCCGATGGTAAAAGATGGCATCATGGAAGAAGGCCCTTTTGAACCAGATTAAAGGATTGTCAGTATTTTAACAGCCAGAGATCAAGAGCAGACATTACATTTGAAGGGGATGGTAAGAATACAGGTACTGATATGAGAAAAGCCAGTCCTTGTTTGAAGAAGAACAAGGGGTGCTGCTTACCCAGAGAGAAGAATTTGCATAGAGAAATAATAGGAGATGAGGCTGCAAAATTAGAGGGAGTTCTTTGACCTCAGCTAAAAAAGCAGTAATGCTGCTTAGGAGACAAGTGTATATCTAAGCTCCAGAATTCCCATGAGAAGGAAAGAAGTGATCTCTGCAGTCATTTATGTGAGCCTGCTAAATAGTATAACTATGAGTAACTGTTAGAACCCACAGAGAAGGGGAGGTTAATAAGATGACAGAGAATTGTGGCTTTAAAGTTGGATTGACCTGGTGTTTAATCCTAGCTCCACCATTCAACTCCATGTGACACTTAGCAAATCAGCTATCTGTGCTTCAGTTTCTTCATCTGTAATATCAGAGTAATAATAGTACATATCTCATAGGGATATTGTAAAGATTAAATGAGATAATTAATCAAAGCATTTAACATAATTTCTGACTCTGTAAGTGGCAGTTGTCGTCATTTCTAACCAAGATTTAACCTTGACTTTATCAAGCAGCCCAACTTAGGGTACCTTCTCTTAGAGTTTTATATGGGCAGGTTTCATCCATTGCCTCCAGTAGTACCCTGTGTATTTCTCCTTGGCTGATGCCTCAAACATCATTACTCACAAGTTTGTGGGACACATTGAGAGCCTCATCTATCTGGGCTTGCTGACAGCTTCCTCCCTATATTGCATTCCTGGTTTTCCAAGCTGTGCTTCTGATGTATTTCTATCTCTTCCTCCTGGCTTCTGTGGTTACCTAAATTATGTGGGTATCTGTATCTTTCTTATCTAAAACTTTTATGGTTTCTGAATCATTTCTTAACTCTGTCTGAAATGTTAAGCACTCCCAGTTCTCCCTTCATCAAGTACTATATTCTGGTCCTTTTTTGTATTACTGATTCACAAACTTAAATTTCTCTAACTCAAAAAATGTGAAAGATATGAGAAGCAAGAATGTGCTATTGAGCAAGAACATAATTTCAGAGTAAATACTGTTAGCTTCTTATATAATGATTGTTGAAGAATGAACTCCATTATTAATTAAGTTCATTTAAAAATTCAGCCAAGGTGAGTAAGTTGTGGAAAGTGTCAAAATTATTTCATTTCAAGGCCAACTTATTTATGAAGTAGTCTTAAGGTTTGAGTAGTATGACACAAACTAAAATTGAAAACAAATTTCTAGAATGAAAGATTTTCTTTATTTAAGATACCCTTGCTTTAAATTCCTGCTCTTTTTAAAAATCATCTATATTAAAGAAATGGTTGAACTTCTAAGGTCTCTATTCATTTGTAAAGCAGAAAAGAAGCAACTGCTATTTCTACATAGTACAGTAATACCTACAGGGTAAATTTACAATATTATATGAACAATGATTTGATTCAAATTCAATCTGTTGAACGTTTAATAATTCAGTTCATATCGAATATGCCTGCATACTATACCAATGACATTTTTGTGGTTTTTAATATCTTCCAGCACCTCCAGTTTTCATACAGGAACCTGCTGATATTTCTATGGAAATTGGCTCAAATGTGACATTACCTTGTTATGTTCAGGGATATCCAGAACCAAAGATCAAATGGCGAAGATTAGACAACATGCCGATTTTCTCAAGACCTTTCTCAGTTAGTTCCATCAGCCAACTAAGAACAGGAGCCCTCTTTATTTTAAGTAGGTTAAAGGAAATACATTTTATACAAATGTGTACATTTATATTATACTTTCATGTTTTATACCTAGGTATTACTATTTAAAATCATGGATTAATCTTGCCAACACGTTTTATGTTTGTTGCATTTCACTTTGAGATAGTACTAACTTTTTATTCTTAGGAATTGTCATAAATGAGTTATATTTTATTCATATATATCTCATTAATTTGTCATAAGGGCTTCAGAAGCAATATGACTTCTTCATATCTTACTGCTTCTTATTGCAAATAGTCATCTGTGGTCACATTTTATTGACTCTTGTAACAATTGTTGTATAGAAAGGTAAACTTCAGGTATTTATTTTTGGCTAACAGTACATAATGACATGCATAAGGATGCTATGGAAACTCCTTGATTAAAATCTATAACTGCCAGAAGCAAAAGATCCCCTTTCTCCAAAAAAAGATCAGATACTCCATCATCCAAAAATTTTAACTATAAGCTATCCAGCATTCAGATACTTGAAAACACTTTGGATTTTTTCAAATAACATTAAGAATATTTACATGGTGGTACCAGAGGAGGAAACTCATTCAGATCATTAAGTGGTATTTTAAAACCAATTGTACCTTTGGAATATTTTGCAGAAAGCCTCCAATTAGTGATTTCCAAGTTTATTTACAATATTAAATGTACATTGGCCATTTAAACTTCCAGATGTAAATTAAGCTGTCTAAAAACAAGTTTTTCAGTGTTTAGCTCTGTGTTAAGCTTTGGAGTGAAGACAGAAGTCATATATAGGGTCCCTCCCTGAAGTATTTTGCAATCTATCGTCTGAGTGCCTGGCCACAAAAGTAGCTACTGGGAAGTACAGCTCAGATTGGGTTAGATTTTGCAGGACCTGAAATGTCCAGGTGAAGAAATGCACTTGACGATGATGTAAAAACTGGAGTCTCCCTCCAAGTTTCATAGGCAGGTACATGGAAAGTTCCGTTTCAGAACAATGCCTCTGCAAGGGAGGAGGAGAGATGAAAGAAAGGAAAAATTGGAAGGTTCAAATAGTTACACAGGTAGAGTGATGGTGGGGATGAGAAATAGCACAGAGCGGGGGGAAAAAGAGACCCGAAAACATATTGATTAGAGGAGCTGAAAGAAAAGAAAGGATAAAAGAGGCTAATATATTGAGCAACAGCTGCCCAATTGTATAAATTAAATTGTTTGGAAGGAAATTTGATTAGAAACTTAGTTCTAGCTCTGACTTGGGTGGGACAAAGGCAATATATGTAACCAAACATTTGTACACAAGTAATATTCTTAAATAAAAAAAAAGAAACTTAGTTCTTAGTAGATGTTGTATTTCTACACAATTTAGTCTAAGAATTGGTAATATGGAAAATAGCTTGGTTAGAACTAATGTATGACTTATAATCTGGGCGATTTCCTGAATTTCCCTTTTTAAGAAAATTGTTTATTACTATTTAGAGTAGATGCCACCTGAATTTACCAGATGCAGTTAGGCAGTTAGATGCATATGGTTAACAGAGGAGTAGAAACTTTGTCATTGTTCTTTATCTGAGATAGTATGGAGGTATTCATAATTGAAAGCTGCATTTTTCTATGTTCAAAACTTATGAATAGATTAACTGCTTTTTTTGGTTAAGATATTTACAACATTACAATCACTACCCTACTTAAAATCCTCTCTTGCCTTCCCTATTGCTCGTAAGACAAAACCACACTCTATAGGAGGCACCAGCTCACTACTTCAACTTCAGTCTCCTGACGGTACCGACACAACTTGTAACTCAGTGGTCCCCATCCTGATTGCCCCGGAACCCTCTTTAATTACAAATGTTTTGTAATACCCTTTTTTTTCTTTTTTTTTTGAGACAGAGTCTCGCTCTGTTGCCCGGACTAGAGTGAGTGCCGTGGCATCAGCCTAGCTCACAGCAACCTCACACTCCTGGGCTTAAGCGATCCTCCTGCCTCAGCCTCCTGAGTAGCTGGGACTACAGGCATGCGCCACCATGCCCAGCTAATTTTTTATCTATATATTTTTAGTTGGCCAGATAATTTCTTTCTATTTTTAGTAGAGACGGGGTCTTGCTCTTGCTCAGGCTGGTCTCGAACTCCTGAGCTCAAACAATCCGCTCGCCTCAGCCTCCCAAGTGCTAGGATTACAGGCGTGAGCCACCGCGCCCGGCCTTGTAATACCCTTTTGTTATCTTGAAAGAAATTCTATGTATTTGATCTAAAATAATAAAAATATTTTAATTCTAAAATGTAGTACAAAGGAAAATAAGGGATAGTAATTTAAATTAAAACAATATGTATTTCAATACGTAAATACCCTGGCATTATCTGCTCAATATGCCCACATGTTTATGTAGCATCACATGAATTCGATAGCTCCAATCACCAGACTGATACAGGAGCATGGGATTGATGACTCAAAAACTCCAAGCTGGTGAAGTGATTTTCTAAAATGGTGGATAATTATTGCCGAAGTCCTTCTGCGTATACAGAATTAGGTTATAGTCTCATGTAATTATAAACAAAGTTATCAAATCCATAAATTTCTACTTGGGAACTTCAAAAATCCTGCTGGACTTGGGATAATTCCAGTGTTTGCCCACTAAATGCCCCTGATCATTGGGCCAGCTAAGAAAATCTCTCCTGCAGACTTCCAGAATGCCTTCAGGGCGGTGGTGCAGTGTCCATTGGTGTCCATGCTTTGAACAGACCATGATTTTTCAAATCGTGCTTTTGCCTTTGTAATTTTTTGGGTTTGAACTATGCTTTCTCTATTCTCCCCAGTCCTCTATTCTGAGGTATAGCTCAGATACTACCTCCAGTGTGGATCCTTTTCTAACTCCGCTGTATACGATCAATCACTCTTGTGTCGGTGCTTCCACAGCTCATTGTTTGAAATTCCTGTTTTAGCTTCTTCCCACTGTGGTATGATTGCTGGTTTCTGTGTGTGTCTCCTCCCCTAGAATGGGAACTACCAGAAGGCAATGTCATAATTTCCGTGCACAGATCTCAGTACTGTTTGGCACATAGTTAATGCTCCGTAGATGGCCTTGAATGAATCAATGAGTTCTTCTTTTTAGACTTATGGGCAAGTGATAAAGGAACCTATATTTGTGAAGCAGAAAACCAGTTTGGAAAGATCCAGTCAGAGATGACGATAACAGTGACAGGACTCGGTAAGATCAATTAAGTGTCTACATACCACACTTTTTAAAATCATCAGATTTCTTTTAGTACATCCTCTTTTGCCTGTGCCACTTAAGAAAACAAAGATATACCTGATTACTAGACTAGTTTTCCCTCCCCTACATTTCATGTTTCTTAGAATGTTAGGTCTGAAAATAACCTTAGAGAGATCATCTGCTCTAACCTCCTTGTCTTCCATTTGAAAAATGAAGATCAATTTAAATGAATTGATTTAACTCTAAATATGAATACCCACACAGACACACACATATTTGAGTGGTGGAGTTCTTTTCTGGTTCCTTTTATACACTTATCATTTTAGTCAAAATGGAATTATTCATATGTATGATATGAAATAAAAATATAATATGGTTTATTACCAAGTGGTGAGACATTTGATTCAATATATTTTATAGATTATTCTCCTCCCACTGATCAAAATACCCATTTGATCATGAGCTAAGTTTAGATTCCTATGTCTAGTCCTTGGAATTCTCTTTCTGCAATAGTACTACATTGTTTAAATTATTTTATTTTATTTTATTTTATTTTATTTTATTTTATTTTATTTTATTTTATTTTTAGACAGAGTCCCACTCTGTCACCAGGCTAGAGTGCAGTGGCATTATCATAGCTCACTGCGACCTCAAACTTCTGGGCTCAAATGATCCTCCTGCCTCAGTTCTACCAAGTAGCTGGGAAATATAGGCATGCACCACCGTACCTCACTAATTTTTTCTATTTTTAGTAGATATGTAGATATCTCAGTCTTGCTCAGGCTGATCTCAAACTCCTGACCTCAAGGAATCCTCCCACCTCAGCCTCTCAGAGTGCTAGGATTTCAGGCATGAGCCATCATACCCGGCCCACTGCTTAAATTATTATAGCATTTAATGTGATTTTTAAATCTGACATTATATGTTTCTCATTAATACCCTTTTTCAAATTTTTTTTATGTGTTTCCTTTCATTAATCTATATATGCTTACATTTTCTGAGTAAAATCTTTTAGGTATTTTGCTTTGATTTATGTTGAACTTATTCATTAATTTCTAGAAAAGGACATATTTCCAATGCTTCTTTACCATTCCATCTAAGAGAATCTACCTCATTTTATTTGCTTGTGCTATTTCAACAGCTTCCTTATTGATCCCACTCCTTCCAGTCTATTTACAGTTTTCAGATTAATATTTCCCCTAAAGGTGGTTCTGATAATTCTACTTTTCCATTTATAAATGCTTTCAGCCACCGTCCATTTGTCTACTGAATACACTGTAAATTCTTAGCTTGACATTTCTGGCCTTCCACACAATACACATTCTTTATTTTACTTTCCTTACTTCTGTGCTACTGTTTTACCTATCCTTTTTCCATTCCTACTACTTAGAAGGATCTTTTATCTTTACATTCAAATTCATACCCATTTTCATTTAAAAATTTTATTTCTGAAAATTCAAATTTTTGTAGCATAAGTGGTAGTCCTTTTGGCCTGTAAAATAGTTTGCCTTCCTTTTGGGTGGAACAGAGTTGAAAATGCCTGTGCTCTCTCTGATTTAGTTGCTCCACTCATTGGAATCAGCCCTTCAGTGGCCAATGTTATTGAAGGACAGCCGCTTACTTTGCCTTGTACTTTATTGGCTGGAAATCCCATTCCAGAACGTCGATGGATTAAGAATTCAGCTATGGTAAGAACACTTGAAATGCATGCATTCACATTCCTAAGTTTTTTGAGTACAAAATAATGTATTCCAAACACTGAAATATCAATTTAATAAATAAACAAGAATATATTTTGTAAGTGTACCAAAGCTTTTCTTGATTATCAACATGTTTATGTCATTTATATTATTTCAGGATTCATAAGATGGAGAAATAATCAGTGTTATAATTTTCATAATTTCACACTAGATTCAGGTCACCAATAAACTCCTTTCAGAATATGTAAAAACTTAAGCAAGTATTAAGCTGTTTTCATATCATTTAAATATTTTTATACCCTTCTTTGTGGTACTTTATGAAATGCTAATATTCTCATAAAATTCTTCCATTTCATATATTAATCTTTATTCTTATTAACTTCAAACATTATATCTTTTATCATGAAACTATTTTAAAAGTATATGTATGTCATTATCATTTTTTTCAGTGTATGACTTTTGATTATGAAAGGATGTGAAGAGTGTTTTCAGTTCTATGAAGTTTTTTCTATAAACATGTAATCTACTTTAGAACATTTTTCCTTTAATTTTCCAGAGTATTGAGATTCACTCTCTTCTTGATGTGCTGATTAGAAGTGAATTGACTCCATGTAAGAAGTTGTAAAATTGTTTGTATTTTCATAAAAACCTGAGAAAAATTAGTATACCTCACTTATGAAATAAGTGCCCTTATAGGATGATACTATTTGAGCACTAAAGTATCCTATATGCGATATGCATAAATGATACATATTTAGAGGTAATCATTTTCAACTGAAAATATTACCAGCCTTTTCTACCACAATTCCTATATCATATATTATTTGCACCTGTCACCTGACAAGGGTGGGTATTGAGATTAAGTCATTCTCCCTTGGCTCGAATAAGTGCCTATGTGCCAAAATAAAAATATAAAATGGCTTGCTAGTGGTAATACAGTCTTCTTGGAAAAGAACTGTTTCAGCCAAAAGTAAAAATTATTAGTGAAATTTGAGTCCTGAGTGATGACACAATTTACAAAAACATTAAACAACTGGTGTCTATTTCTTTCCTTTTTGTAGCATGTGTAAAACTGTCCGATAAATATTAGTAGGTATAATTTTTAGAGTGGTATCAGGGTTAAATACAATTGATAGACTCTTGGTAACAGTTAATGCTCATCATTTTCCACTTAAGGGCATTAAAATATTTTGTTATTTTATAAGACATTTGATAACTCAGTTGGAAAAAAAGCAGATCCGGTTTTGGCTCAGACAAATCCTTGCCTCTTTAAATTAAAAATGACCGTTTTTTTTTTTTCCTTTAAGTTGGTCCAAAATCCTTACATCACTGTGCGCAGCGATGGGAGCCTCCATATTGAAAGAGTTCAGCTTCAGGATGGCGGCAAATATACTTGTGTGGCCAGTAATGTTGCTGGAACCAATAACAAAACTACCTCTGTTGTCGTGCATGGTAAGAGACACACCCAATGTAATTGTTTCCAAACCGTGTTCAAAGTTGTGTTCATATATTTTAATCAAATAACTCTGTTCCTCTAATTACAAATAAATATCTCCCCTACTTTTTATTTTTTATTTCCTGAACAATATCTACATTGTTAATGTTGTTTCCAGATTTCCCTTTCCTGTGTACACAAAAAGACATTCTTGGGAGTCGCCAGCTGAGTCTGGCCAAGGGCTTTTGTAAGTGGTTTCTTAATTGATAAAAGTGAACTCAGTTCTCAAAGAATTATGTTTAAAAATGCGTTTTAATTTCAGGCAAGCTGAACTTATTATACCATCCAAATTGCCTTTTCTTTTTGGATTGTGCAACAGGCATGTCCTTACTAATGACCCCTTTGTGTGTGAGCTAGAAATGACCTAAGCTTTTCTAAAGGTCATCTCATGTGCTCCAAACAATCTTCTTTCATGTTAAATAACTTAAAGGTCACAAAGAAGAAAATCCAGAAGCTATCTTTTTCCATTTATGACTAACAGTTACCAACTTTTTACATCTCAATAAATAAGTGACAGCTTCATAGTTTAAGAAATTATCATAACTTTTGTGTATATTTCCTTTAAAGACTTTGCAACATTGCTTTTTAAAAAATGTAGTATTAAAAATAGTTTTGTGTACAGGGATGAATATTTTAGAGAGGAAGGTAGCACAAAACACTTATTTTTAGTAGTCGATTCATTCTTTATTTAGAACACAAATTGGAGAACCCAGTAGTTTTCAAATTTTGTTCGGTATGTTGACAATTTCAATGAATGCAGACCACCTTCTTTTTTATGCCTGCTTCTTATTTTAAAAAGCCTCTCTCACCTCTCTCAGTTTTATACTAAATCTCCACCAACATCACCTTAGGTATTCTTGGAGAAGTATTATTTTGAAGAAATACTGAAACAACACTAAATTAGTTATAGCCTAAAAGAATAAATGCATACTTCCAGATTAGATATGGTTGTGTAACTATTTTTCAAGAAGACCAGACCATAGATTTCCAAGACAGTGCTTTTGGAATGATTTGAGAATCTGGTATAGGAATACCCTCATGTCTTATCCTTTTGGCTTCTAGTGACTGCTTGGAATATTGTGTTGAGAAGGATTCTGAGGTCAAATTTTCACTTGGGTGAAAGAGTGACAGGACTAGTTGTGATATGTGCCAGATCTGAGGGTTGAAAAGACAGACAAAGCGATGATATGGTTTATCATGATGCAAGAAGTTTTAATAATTAAAAATTAAGAGGTCACTGCATAGCATTTATTAATCCATCATTGTCCAAAATGAGCAGCTAATTAAAAAAAAGTCAACCCAGCCATTTGGCACCAACTAAACCTGGGAGCCACGTGGCAAATGGATGTGATGCTCCATCGTAGCTTCTCCATGCCTCCATATTCGTGTTAATTAGCAGTGCTGCTCGTTCATCATCTGCCTCTCCACTTCTGAGAATATTCACCACTGAAGGCTCTCAACAAATTCTTAAAGAATGAATGAATGAATACAAGTATAAGTGCCAACTAAAATGACAAAGCAGTTCAATTGTCATATTGGTTTACTCAGATTGACAATCTGGAAAGAAATTTATCTTCCATATCCAAATCTCATCAGATTTCAAAACTGTTGCCTAAATTTGCCACTTTTCTATATTGCTGTCAAACTCAATAGGCATTTAAGGAAATGACTTATTCCATGTGGCCATAAATTGACGGCATAGTTGAAAGTTGAATATTCCATGATGATTCTGAAAATTAAATTTCTTGCTTTAGAGAGTAGCCTGGAATTCTTATTTAGGGAGGGGGATTTGCTGCCAATTCTTTAAGAAGAAATTATATAAAGAATAAGCACAGCCGTAGGAAAATATGAGTATGCAGCATATCTAATCTAAGCCTCTCAGGGAATTTTTTTGCACTGAGGTTTCTGATATCTCTTGTTCTAGCAAACTTCTACTCTAGGGTAGTTATGATAATTCTGGAAAAAATTGATTTAAGGAAAAGACATGATGAGTGATTGAACTCCTGGGAGCAGTTCCAGTCTCATCTTTCAAGAAGATGGATAGGAAATGCCTGGTATATATTGGGCTTTTATTGTCTTCCTTGCACTGTGTTAGGAACTTTCATTTATGGAAGATTCTTTACAAAAATCATTATTTGATTAATTGTGACATACACAGAATTGAGTGATCTGACATTAATCCTTTTCCTCTTATTTCTACTCATATAATGTTAATTCTTTAGTTGCTTTCTGAAGTCAAAAGTATGTTATTCCTCTTACTGAAAAATATTGACTTAGAATCTGTATTTTAGTCTTTTAAATGTAAACTCCTAAGGTCTCTCAAGTTTTTCTGTTGAATTCTTTTTCAGAAAACAAAGCTTTTTATTTAAGTTAAATTTAGTAGCTTGCTAAGTGATTTGTGTGTACAGACGGATATTTAATAGGTAGTGATTAAACAGCCCATTTCTCTGAGGTGGGCTTAAGTCAGCTCACTGTAGCTTAATGGGGAATGGGCAATGATCAAAGATATGTGTAAATGTTTTATTCTTAGGGTATAATTCTATATTGGGTTTCCAGGAAAAAATAAATTTTCTTCAGTCCTCTCCTATTTTTGTTAGGAAGGTCAGCTTATTAGACATCACTTACTGCTTGATTTTAAGCTTTTGTTAAATTTTCCAGATCATAAATATCTTAACTATTTTCTTTGTTAGGCATACTCCCTTACATACTCCCTGCCTTTCTATCAGAAAATGTTAAATTAATCTTTACAAACATTAAATATATACTGAAAATGTTCAACTTTAAATATATGATGCTAAATGGAAGAACATGTGCTCAGATTCTAATCCTGCTTCCCTTTCCAGTTCTGCCAACCATCCAGCATGGGCAGCAGATACTCAGTACGATCGAAGGCATTCCAGTAACTTTACCCTGCAAAGCAAGTGGAATTCCCAAGCCATCTATCGTCTGGTCCAAGGTAAGTGACATATCTAGTCATATTTCTTGAAGAGCAGAGTGTGAAGTTCACTTGGAAATTATCCCCAAAGTTTTGAGCAGGAATGCAGGGGAGTGAGGCATGGAAGAAGGGGAAGTTCACAAAGGGATTCACTGAGCCGGTTTCCTCTGTGGCTGGGCTGATAACCTCTAACGTGCTAGGAACCCTCCAAGAAACCTCATAGATGTATCTCAGAAGGATCCCTCTGATGGACAGGAAATGGGGCATTTACACAGGCCACGTGGCCCCCAGAGGAGTTTACACCCCTGCACTTGTTGGCTACCTGTGCACAGGTGAGTGGCCTCCTGGGGCTTTGGATAAAGCCCCGAGGCTGAAAAGAGGAGACTTAAGTGCAAGAAGCAGGACTCTGAGGGAGTACGTGGAGCTGTCCACCAGAGCTGCGCTGAAATTGAGGGCTGAAGGGCCTTGCCTTGTGGCAAGGGGTCAAAAACAATCCACTACAACATGTGAAGGGCTCAGAAAAGTTCCTGGCACACAGGCTGTGCTGTAGAAGGGTTCACTGTTGTGTTGCTGATGCTATTCAAACATCAGGTAGGTGATTGCACTAAAGACGTTTTAAGGACCCTTCCCAGTGATATGACTGTGTGGATTTGCCTTTTTATAAAGTTCTATGGTACAGTCACAAATTTCATATATGACTAAAAATCGTAAGACACATATACGAACTGATTTATTTCCCTCTATATCCCTGTTATGTAGTTGTCCAGCTTTTACTTGTATTTTTTTGTTTGTTTGTTTTGTTTTTTTACCTCTATTTTTGCAGTGAGGAGAAACCCATTTCCTGAGGAAGTCCTTTCCATCCGTGAACAGCCACGTTGGAGATGGCATGTTTTCTGTAAATTAATTTGAATCTGGCAGATAAAGTAACATAAAGTGATGACATAATAATTAAATGTAGCACTTGTATAATTAGCACTATTAGCATTTTGCCATACCATCTAGTTTTATTCACTTAAAAATCTCTGAATTATGGAGAAGTTGGCATTGGCATCAGTAAATAAATAAAAAAGTCAACATTTTTTAATTCTGGACACAAAAATCACAATGGTGAAGCTGATCTTCGAACTGCATCGTATCTGGCACTGAGTAGAAGTTCAATGTATTTTGAGGAAAATGCAAAAGTGAAAATTTCCAGACTGGTCTTTGTGCTGCCAAGTGCAGAGGTTAAGAATTTAAGCTCCAGAGCCTGACGGAGGGGTTCCGATCCCAGCTCTACCACTAGCTGGCTGTGCGATTCTGAGCAAGTTCCTCTACCGGCCTCTCCCTGTGCTTTCATCTCTGAGCTGTAAAAAGTGGGGTGCGGTAGTTCCTACTCATAAAATCGTTGTGAGCGTTAAAATAGTTTATTCACATGAAGTGCAGTGCCCAGAAGAGAGCTGGTGTCACGTAAGCACTCACTGCACCATCCGTTCCTATTACTGCTATTCTCCACCTTTTTAAATGGCCCTGGGATAAAGGGGACATGGAGAAATACCACTTGTAGTATTTTTGTCTAATTTTTCTTAAAATACCTTTCTTCAAACTATCATTTTTAAAATTTAGCCTTTTTCCCCCTTGGAGATGTTTTCTTTCTCTTTTCTCTTCCAGACATTAAGTCATTCTTTTACGATCTTAAAATACTTTTTGCTTTTTGTTGTGTTTTGCAGAAAGGAGAGCTGATTTCCACAAGCAGTGCTAAATTTTCCGCAGGGGCTGATGGAAGTCTGTATGTGGTGTCACCGGGAGGTGAAGAGAGTGGGGAGTATGTCTGCACTGCCACCAACGCGGCTGGCTACGCCAAAAGGAAAGTGCAGCTGACCGTCTATGGTGAGAGCTGGTGGAGGAATGGGTTTCTTTGACATTGTCTATCTGTGCCAAAACTCACAGTTCTTTCCCAAATAGTGCTACCAGATGGCTGTATCCCTCAAGTGAATCGCTCCCCCAAGTTTATATTTTTTACAAAAATGCATTTTTTATTGCCAACCAAAATCACCTCTACTCAGATTCTGATTTTAAGGACTGCAATTGTATAGTTCTTCGGAAAAATTTTATGGTGTTTTCCCAAGAAGTATGCTTATTACACCCAACCCTCTTCAGTAATACCATTTAGTTGAAACTCTTAGCAAAGCCAAACCTCAGCTATGTCTTGGGTAGTGCACTGCCTTGAGGGGTTACTTTTATAGATGGTAGACTCTAAAAGGAAATTTCAACTGAGCTCTTGATTGTGTTGTGAAAGGAATTGCTGAGAAAGGAAACTTTTTGTCATTTCACTTTCAGCTCTCACAATAAAAGTATTAATGGATCGTTTTAGATAAGCCCTGAAACTTTGGAATAAACAGCATCTTTTTATAAATTACTCAGGGAGATTAGTAGTCACATTTTAATGTAAATTAAACTCTGTTTTGTATTCAATGTACTATTTCCCTTCCAAAACATGTGTTTATTTTAGTAAGGCCTAGAGTGTTTGGAGACCAACGAGGACTGTCCCAGGATAAGCCTGTCGAGATCTCCGTCCTGGCCGGGGAAGAGGTGACACTTCCATGTGAAGTGAAGAGCTTACCCCCACCCATAATTACCTGGGCCAAAGAAACCCAGCTCATCTCTCCGTTCTCTCCAAGGTAGGAGATCTGGGATGAATCACAAAGCACAAAAACGTACCCAACTTCTTGAGACAGATGACTCTGCCTGTTCAGGTTTTCAAATGTCTAAAAAAATAACTTTTCAATTTGAGGTAATTCACATGTACATCTGAGTCTACAGAAACTATATATAACTTCTAAATCATGCTTCTGACATCTTTATGTCAGAAATGCTAACATTCAGCTTTGCCATAATTTCCCACTGGTACATTTTATAAGGTAGTGCTTAAAATGGTGCAGACTTGTATGTAGATTTCCGTTTGCTCAATGTGTACAGCACACATAGAATTCCATTAATCCCATAGGAGCAATAAAACACAATAGGCATTCTAATGTCTAGGATTTGACTTTCATTGGATGGTTTTGTAAGTCTTCTTAATTAAACCCTTATACAAATAAAGGCCCATTGAGACAATATGTTGTATTGAATGGGCTAAGCGACATGGCTAGAAGAATGTCAGAGCTTTAAGAATACATCCTTTGTTGACATCCAGCAATGAGTTTAAATTTATTTCTGCCACTTAAGCTTGCCTCAAACTTTTGGCAATTTTCCAAGGGATCTCTCTGAACCTCATAGTTCCTGTTTGTAAAATGGGGATGATACTTACTTGAGAGGATTATATAAGATAATGTACATTTAACATCCCCTGTTCTCATTTACTCTTTTATGTCAATACCATGCCAAAAGTTATTGGTAGAATAAGAATCACAATCTCTAGACTGTAATTAACTGTCTGTTAGACTTATTGATATATAATTATGAAGGTATAAATTTGTGCCTGTGTTTCCCTACTGCTGGTGGGGAAAATAATGAACAATTAAATTATTTTAAATTACATAATTAAAAATTATATAGTTATATAATTTAAAATTTTTATATAATAAAGTTACATAATTTTATTATTTTTAAAAAATTGTTTTGAATATTTTTAGTAAAAATACTACCAATATTACAGATAAAATCAAATTTCTATTTGTTCCTTCCCCAATCATAACTTCTTTTGGAGCAAACACTGCCACAAACTTGGTATGCATCCTATACATACATTCTTTAACAGTATAGAAAATGGTTTTCTGTGTTTTTAATTTTGTTTTGTGTTTCTGTTTTCAATTTGCCATTGTAACATATAGTATATTATTATTTTACTACTTGCTTTGTTAAGTCAACATTTGTCTACGATTATACAGATAGATTCAGTTTATTCATTTTTAATTACTACATGCATATTCTACATTTTATTTTTCCATTCTCTATTTGTGGATATTCTAGTTTGTTTATTCTTTCTCTCTTTCTCTTTCTTCCTTCCTTCTTTTTTACAAGCAAGTCTTTTCAGTGACTATCTTTTTATACGTCATTTTGTATACACATGCATGAGTTTCTTAGTTTCTTTAGGACCTAAACCTAGAACTACAATTTATGGTCACAACAAATTCCTATTTCCAGCTTTGCAGACATTGCTAAATTGCTCTTCAAAGGGTAGTATCGATTTACCCATCCACCAACAGAGTATAGGTGTACCTGTTTCCATGTTCTAATAAATGCATGGTATGGACTGACTTAAAAATTTCTGCCAGTCAGTGGGTATGAAATAGTACCTTGAAATTGTTTTAATTTTCATGTGACTGACTTCAAGTGAGCTGGGAACATTTTAACCTGTTTGTTGGCCACTTGTGATACTGGCGAATTAGCTGTAAATCTGCTGCACAGTGTCCTGGTGACTTGTCTTTTTCTTATTGAATGTAGAAATTTGGTCTTTGTTCTTGATAATAGTCTTTTGTCTGTTGTATGTGTTGAAAATATCTTCTCTAAGTCTGTTGCTGGAGTTTTAAGTTTATGTATGATGTCTTTGGTTGTACAGAAGTTTCAAATTCTTAAGCAGCACAATGTATTAATCTATTTTTTTTCATATTTGTACTTTTTGTGTCTTTTTAACATGAAACAGATTATAAACATAACTGTCAATGTTTTATTCCAATATTTTAAGTTTTGTTTTTCATATTTTGGACTCTGATCTATATGAATTTTTATTTTGTATATAACATTAAGTAGTGCTCTAATTTCACTTATTTTTCCCATTTGGAAAGCCAGTTGCCCGATGTCATTTTGAATAGTCAATGGTTTTGTAAGTCTTCTTTCCTAACTTTTTGTAATATCACCTGTGACATTGCACATTACATGTTGAGTTCTCATACACACTTAAGTCTTTTTGGAGGTCTCTGTCCTTAACTATTTATCCTTTTGTATGTTTCTGAGCCAATAGCATACTTGGTTTGAGTTGGGTTTATAAAAGCTCTGATGAGGTAGGTCTATCTAGCTTCCACCCACCCAAAAAAAAAAAACTATTTTAACATAATTTAATGTAATTACATTTTTATATGTATGTCTAGTTCATCCAACTACATTATTATTTGGTAGGAGGAATATATTCAAAATATGTTTGAGAACATAGGTACCTTCTTTTGCCTTTATTTTAACACACTAAATATTTTTTGAAACATTGTAGAAAAAAATAAAATATCCAAAATAAATTCATAGTTTACTAAAATATACATTTTCTTTGTATAGCTGCAACTTAGTAAAGAGATATACAATTATTTAATGATTTCGGACCATTAGGTTAGATTGAAAGATAAAAGTAGACTAATTTTGTGTTTGCAAGAGCATTATACTGAATATACAAGGTAAATATGAAAATTCGTGACTTTTAAGGTGTATGTATATGGATTGCAGATGGCAGCATGTTTGCAAAAACTGCTTGGAGTGTAGTAATTTCACACAGAAGTGCAGCTACATACGGGATGTTTAAATCCTCACGTTCTTTGGTATTCTGTGTCGTTTCTTTCTTGCAGACACATGTTCCTCCCTTCTGGTTCAATGAAGATCACTGAGACCCGGATTTCAGATAGTGGGATGTATCTTTGTGTTGCCACAAATATTGCTGGGAATGTGACTCAGTCTGTTAAATTAAATGTCCACGGTGAGTTTTCAAATAAAGGCACGTGATAACCCTATGAATGGTAATAGGGAAATTCATAATCCCAGTTTCTTTGACAGTTAACCTGCAAATTATATGTAGAGGGATTATAGAACAAATTTTTTTAAAATATGAGACTTGTGATTTTTTTTATTTACTCTGAAAAGTTTATCTGCTGCCTATAAACATCCTTCCTTTTTTTCCTTTTTCAAACGAACTATATTAAATTTTGAATCTCAGTTTTTCTAGTTGTTCATAGTCGCTTGTGACTATTGTTGATACACAGTAGAAAAAAATATGTGTTTAAACTGGTGGCATTTTGTAGAAGCTAATATGAAATCTCAAAGAAGAATGTAATAGTATTTAAATGGTCATTTTCAATATTTAAAGAGCTCAGCAACTGAAAAAATTCTGCTTCCTAGGATTCTTTGACTAATTTATACCTCTCTAGTTAGTCTGCTTTATTCCTCCAATTTACCATAGTCTGTCCAATGATTTATTCATTCAGCACACTGAGTGCATATTCTAACCCAGGCATTGTTTAGTTGACAGATATTCAAATATCATAAGAAAAATTCCCAGACAGTATTGATCTGATTTCATTCTCAGATCAATCACTATAATTGTGTCCTATGGACCATGGAGTTTGAAATCAGATGAGAGTTCTGTCATTTACTAGCTCTAAGGCATTAAACGTATTACCTAACCTTTCTTAGTTTTAGTTTTCTTGTTCATAAAATGATGATAATATTACTATTAATAGTCATTATAGATTGTGAGTGATGACCTTTAGAGAATGTTCATAAATATTAAGTTAAAGAAAAAAGATAGGGAAATGAGGCTTTTTAGGGATGTATGATACATAAATTCTGATTATATCCTTATGGTTCAACTCGATTCTACAGTACACAATGCATGTATGTGGATACCAAGAATCTCGTGCCAGTGTTTTGATAAATTACCTCTTTTAAACTTCTAAAGGAAGATGAATAAAGGCTCTATGATAGAGGCTTTATGTGATTTTCTTCTCTGAAATTAGCAAAGGCTTTTATGAGAAACTTTTCTTATTGTCTGACTAATCCTTCCACAAAGATAAAAATTGAGTACATAGAGAGAAATGCTTTTTGTTTTTCTATATTATAGACATTATCTGGATTGCCTTTTAAGAGAGTTTAAAAACCTTAAATTATTTATAAATTAAAGGAAACCTGACATTTTAAAATGCTTGCTATTCCTCAAGTTTGGAACTAAGAGTTTTATATTTATTTTTTCCTATAATCCTTGCAATGTACTGGTATTGTAGGTTATTTTGCCTGGATTATCAAGAAACAGGCCTCAAGAAGTTCCCTGGCTTGCCCTAGATCACACAGCTAGGAAATGGTCCAAACCCAGGTTCAAATCTTGAGATTGTTCCACTTTTCCATGATGCCTCTTGGTAAAGAGCTCTCATTTGGAGGAATGGAAGGAATTTTGAAAAACTGGATTATTATTAATACTCAATTCTTGTTTCTAGTTCCTCCAAAGATTCAGCGTGGCCCTAAACATATGAAAGTCCAAGTCGGTCAAAGAGTGGATATTCCATGTAATGTTCAAGGGACACCTCTTCCTGTAATCACCTGGTTTAAAGATGGAAGCACCTTGCTGGTTGATGGAGTGCAGCATATTAGCAATCCAGATGGAACTTTAAGCATCCACCAAGCCATGCCCTCAGATGCTGGCATCTATACCTGTGTTGCTACTAACATAGCAGGCAGTGATGAAACGGAGATAACACTCCATGTCCAAGGTAATGTTTGACATAGTAAAATATATGTATGGTGGGGGTGTGGAGTTGGGGGAACCCCCTGGAGTCTATATAGAATAGTCTTGGATAATCTTAAATCACTTTAGGAAGATTTTTATATATAACTTTTGTGACTCTTTAACTTTGAAAGGAGAATCATTCCAGAAAGAAATGAAGCTATACTATTACTAAACCCGCATCCATTTTTGTATGTTCACTTTTGAAAATGAAGTTGCTGTGGATGATGTAGATGATAGAAACAATCCTAGATTGTGCCCCAAGCACTATTTTTGGTTTGGGAAAAATTGTGGACAGAGTGAGTTGTAGCAGGGTTTCACCTCAAAGTGGTGGGCTTCACTCCAAACAGATCCCTGGGAAATCTAGGTCTGCTACACCACTATTGACATTGACCTTGTTTTGAAGCTGTACAGATCAGTATTTATTCCTTCAAGCAACAAGTATTTACTGAGCTCCTGGCAGGGGTCTTTCATGTTTTAGGTAGTGGTGAGAAAGTAGTGACAATGGCAAAACACTTGCTTTCATGAGCTGTTCTAGTGTGAGTAGACGGAAAGCAAGCAAACACATAAACAAGAAATACAGATTGTGAGAAGTGCTGTGTAGAAAATTAAAATAGGATGATGGTCCTGGCAGTTGGCTACTTTAGATTGGATTATCAGGCAGGATTTCTCTAAAGCGGTGATATTTAACAGTGAGATCTTACAGACTGGGAGGAACCATCCACATGGAAATGAGTAGGAAGAGCATTCCTGTCAGAGGGAATACTAGTAAAAAGACAAGAATAAAAGATAAGCAGGTATAGTACTTAGTATAATACTCAGTACAGTCTTAAATAATACTACTGTACTATTAGTATTAATTAGTATTAATACTGTACTAATATTAGTATAGTACTAAGGTACCTGGCACACTGAAGTTCTTTTTGGATGGTTGACCAAAACATTAATGTCCTAGTTATTCATTCATTCATTTGACAAACTTTATTGGCTGCTTATGCTTATAGTTGAATGGGAAAGATAGGCATGTATAAAATAATCTCACAAGTACATAATTACACACTGGTTAGTGCCATCATGAAATGGTAGAAGAATCTGTATGAGATTTTAACAGAAAGACAAATCAGAGGTGGCTTCTCTGGGGTGGGTACATGTCAGTTGAGAGTTGAAGGGGGTGAAGAAGTGAGGGGCAGCCTTTACAGGAGAAGGTGGAGAGAAGCTCCCAGGACAGGGACACAGAATGTGAAGAGGAGGGAATGTAATATATTGGAGACACTGGAGTAAATCAATCAATCAATCAAGGCCAGCTGGCTGCATTCCATCCAGACTGAGGGCTGAGCAATGTGTGATGAAGCTGGAGACATAATCATGGGTCAGATTATCCAAAACCTAGGAAACCAGATGAATGATTTTGTACTTTATTCTAAATGCAATGAAATGACTTTGAGGAATTATAAATGGAAACTGATATGGCTGATTTGGGATTCTGAAAGATCACTCTTTTAGGAGAGAATCATTTTGCTAGAGAAGGTTAGGTGTAATTGCTGTAGACTATTTCAGTAGCTCAGGCAAAATATGATGGGAGTTGGAATGGGAGAAAGAAGGGAATGGACTAAAAAAATAATTAGGAGAGGAAATCCTCAGGACATGGTGATGGATTGGATATGGGGAGTCAAGGAGATGGTGGTCTCAAGAATGACTCCCAATTTCTTTGTGAAATGAATGGATGGTGAGGCTGTTCAGAGAGACAGGATGTACTAATAGGGTGCACTGGAGAAAATACAGGTCTGAAACTTTATCCTATAGACAAAATGAGTACATATAATGATTTTAATTAGAGAAGTCAATGATGAGATTCTTGTTTCAGAGACAGTATTCTGGGGGCTGTGTAGAATATCAGTCCAAAGGGAAACATGTTTGAGAAAAGGATCTCAATAAGAAGTCTATTGAAATAGTTCTGGTAAGAGAAAGTAAGGGTTGGAAATAAGCAGGGACTGTAAGGTTAGGGAGGAATATACAGATATGCGAACATATATGGTACTATGTGATTGCCTGGATGTGGAAATCAGGAGTAAGAGAGAAAAAAAAATGAGTGGGTAGACCATACTGCCTTATCTGAAAGAGTAAGGAAAACAGAACAGGATTGTGGGAAGCATGAAATAATGAATTTTGGTTGGGGAATTTTGAGTTTAAGGCCCTGGGTCACATCTAGGGTAGAAATGTCAAGCAACTGGAACTATAAATCATATTTAAAAGAAGAATCAGGAGAAATAGCAACTCATAAATGCAGGTTTTTGTTGATGCCTCAGGAGTATTTAAGATTGACCAAGGAAAGCCTATGATAATGCATTTATTTTTCCAATAGAACCACCTACAGTGGAAGATCTAGAACCTCCCTATAATACTCCATTCCAAGAAAGAGTGGTCAGTCAACGCATTGCATTTCCATGTCCTGCTAAAGGTGTGTAATACTCAGAGATGTAGACATCAGCATAATGTTATATTGTTCTAGAATTCTATATTAAACCCCAAATATCATCTTTATAAAATTTCACTTGTCAGTCCTTGTTATAACATTTGAGCATAATAGAAACTAACTCCTCTTTCAAATAACAGCTCTTTGAATAGGCATTTTTCCCTCCCAAGTATTTTATTTCCTTCCATGGAAAGACCTTCCAAGCTTTCAAACTTGCCTAATCCAGTATGTTTTCCAGGTACTTCATGTCTTTCCTCCTACTTCTTATTTCATTCTTTTTTTTGGCAAGGTTTCTCTTTAAAATGTGAGAGCTAGAGCTATTCAAAATATTCCAGATTTATCTCAGTCAGTCAGAGGTATAAATTAGAACTATCCCCTTGTTTGTTCTGGACACTTCTAAAAACTCTTTTCCTAGATCCACTGTCAACTAGGAATTCTAGGGCCAGGTTATAACTTGTCTCTTGGAGCTTTATCCAGGCTCTTCTTCTCCTTGAATTTCTGGGCTTTCTATCCTACCATGTTTCCTGAAAAGAGATTGATATTATCTCTCCTGGGGGTGTGTGAAAGAGGCATTGTCACTCTCACCTTTACCACCGATGCCAAGTAGGTGATTAAGAACATCCTCTCTTTCAGCTATACATTCATCTGCAGTGATTCACACCTGGTTTGTAGCAGTTCTGGCAAAGTCCAAGCAGTAGTCTTTCCCTTACCTCCTGGAGGGCTCCAGGTGGCTGGTACCCTTTGTGCTCCGACATGTGCTTCTTAGCACTTGTTTCTGGCTGCAGCAGCAATTGAAGGTCCTCACGCTGTGTCTGTTTCTGTAGCAAGCTTTTGTGTCTCTCAACAGCAGCGGTCACCAGTGATTACTCTGTATTCTACCAGCATTAAAAGGATGATAACTTTAACAAGCTTTTCAGATATCTAAAGAATTATCAGTAACTGTTCCCAGAGCCAATGAGAATTAGGGAGGCAAGGCCTGGAGAGGAACCCTTCTTCGGAAGGGTGTAAGTCTAGGTAAGCACGGTGGGTACTCCGCATCACGGATGTTCCCAGTGGCACCATTGCTCCTGTTCTCCACTGGATCCCTCACTCCCAGGATGGCTTGTTTGTCTTGACTTCCCCTTTCCACTTTGAAAAATCATCTCTTCCCAGCTCCTCATTTTCACCTGGAATATAGTGCCTGAGTTAATTTAAAGTAGCTAAGTACCTTTTAATTATCTTCTGTATGAATTTCATTTTGACCATGGTCATTCTACCATTTATAAATTAAAGATCATGCAACTACTTTCTTTTATTTTTTTCATTTACTTTTTTATTTATTACCTCAACAAATAGTAATTAAGAAGTCTGATTAAAGTCCATAAAGGAATGAGTGGGATGTAAGGAAATGATTATAATCTCTTTTTTTTTTTCTTGACCACATGGACAGGAAACTGGAGTTCATCAGTTTACCTTCTCTTCTTCATAAGTCAATATTTTACTATGAGCACAAGTAAATAGGCCAATCTTTTATTTTTTGCATAAATATAACTTTCATAGTCACTTTTATAAGTCTTTAACTCAATTTGAGTGTCACCTCAATGACACATTCTACGTATTTCTGTCATTCTTTTGTATTTATCCTGGATTATATGTCCATCTTTTAACATTTTTATTATCCTTTAATACAAGATGATTAACAATGTCTTATGTAATCATATGATTTTATTTAATCTTTTTTCTTTTTAACTTTATAGAGAGTAAGTAAATTTTTAAAGTGCTTAGAATAGAGCCTGGCACGTTGTTAGCTAAATAAATACATTCTTAATATAAAGCTAATGTTTGTCTGTTTCCAGTATTCCTTTTGGCTCTATTATACATTCTAAGATAGTTTTATCATTTTTTCTCATGAACACATCACTTCCATTCACTCTGTTGGTCATAAGTATATCCAGGAAAGCAATTCTTCTCACTTCTTTCTCTACTTTCTTTTCAGGAATTGAGCTATTGTTCTTTGTTTAACAGAATGAAATCTCCAAAAGATGTATGGATAGTAGAATTTCCTCATCTCTACTATATCAGGCCTCTTTAAAAAGTGAATTATAAAACATCATTTCTGCACATCACTTATGTATTCTATTTGGTTGGGCAATCTTCAATGTTGTATTTTTGTGACATATCTTATTTTTGTATCTTATTTTTGCTCTGTCTTTATTTCACCCCAAAACTTTTCCCATATCTAGTCAGCAAGATTAATACAGTTTTTTTCTTGCTAATCACTGTGGACTCACCAAGAAAATACTTTGCTTACTATCATCTGAATGTTTTGATAAAAACAACTTCGTTCAAACTTTACAGTAGAGACCATAGATCTCTTAAGACTGATCAAGAATTAAAGGCATTAACTACCATACTTTCTTCAAATTTCCATGCCAGGAGAAATATCTTGAAGGTAGCATAATATCTAAGAGTATAAAGTAGCGTCATAACAAAAATCTTATTTCTCCTTGATATATTTGGTATTTAATAATGATTTCTAATTTTGTTATAAAGTATCACAAGACAGTCATTTCTTATTTAGGTACCCCTAAACCAACCATCAAATGGTTGCACAATGGTAGAGAACTGACAGGCCAAGAGCCTGGGATTTCTATCTTGGAAGATGGCACATTGTTGGATATTGCCTCTGTTACACCATATGACAATGGGGAGTACATCTGTGTGGCCGTCAATGAAGCTGGAACCACAGAAAGAAAATATAACCTCAAAGTCCATGGTATGTATAGATAAAATGCTAAAATCATATAACTGAGTATGTAACAGTTACCAATTCTTACATATTTAAATTATTCTCTCAATGTAGTATTAATATTAATGTGAATAGCTATGTTAACAGAAAACTGATGAGCTTATTTCATTTTTTTTTACTTAAAATTTTATGTAATTTTTTTTATTGTGACTTTACATCATTCAAAATTCAAATAATAGAAAAAAATACATAGTAAATAGTGTCCTGATGCTGAACTGAGCCATCTACTATCCTCTCTACAGGCAAGGAAAGTTATCAGCTTTGCATGTATGTGTACACATGTGTGTGTGTGTGTGTATCTTAACACAGATATTTTATGCCTAAACAAGGAAATATGAATGTATACAATTTTATCCTCTTTTACTTATAAAAAGTACAACATATAGTAGAACATTATACCCATTACACTGCACTTTGTCTATTTTACTAAACAACCTATCTTGGGGATTATTCAATATCCATAACCGTATAGCATTCCACTGTACGGTTACTGATGGTTTATTTAACCTTCCTCTACTGATGATGACCATTTAGATATTTAACAGTTGTTTTCTATTGTAAGTAAGTCTTCAATGAAAATCTTGTACATGTGCCATTTTGTATGAATAAAAGGGTATGTACATTTTAAAATTTGGTGAATATTGGCTTCCATAGACACTGGGCAATATTCACTCATATTAGCAAAGTAGTGAGCCCCACTTAAGATCATAGCAACTTGTATTTTGAGTGATATGGGGAATAAATAGGTTCTCCCTTAAATTTATCTGAATTTCATCCTAAATTTAAAACTTTGAAATAATAATTAAAGTAAAAATTCAATAAGGTTGTTACTTATAAATAAATCAGTCAAGACTTTTCATTTTATAATAAAGTATGTGCTTAAATATGACTAGCTTTTCTGGCCATCAATATCTCAGAAATTACTTCCTAAAGGCCTTTATAAGGAAACTGTATAAATAATATTTGCTGTGAAACTGTCTAGCCGTTACGCCTTTGCCTTTGCAGTTCCTCCAGTGATTAAAGATAAAGAACAAGTAACAAACGTGTCGGTGATGGCAAATCAGCTGACCAGTCTCTTCTGTGAAGTGGAAGGTACTCCATCTCCCACCGTTACATGGTATAAAGATGATGTCCAGGTAAATGAAGACTTCCAAAGATGTATAATCCCTTGCCTCTGCATCTGAAATGAATTATTCTGATGTGAATTTCTTATTAATAACAATATGAACATTTACTTCAATTTATAATTATGCACTTTATTAGGATTGGAAATAACTCATTTTGTCCCTTGTAGGTGACTGAAAGCAGCGCTATTCAGATCGTGAGCAATGGGAAGATACTAAAGCTCTTCAAAGCAACTCCAGAGGATGCAGGAAGATATCACTGCAAAGCAACTAACATAGCAGGCGCTTCCCAGAAGTCCTTTAACATCGATGTGCTAGGTAAGGAAAACATTCTTTGAGAAAAGAACTTACAACTCAGATGCATTTCTTCCATAGTGTAGAACTGACACTATGTAAAAGTAGGGATAAAAATAAATTGATAGAAAAAACACCATTCATTTCACTCTGTTATTGTTTTTGTCTTTAATGTTAGTTAACCAGAACCATATGATATTGAAAGTTTGAAGACATTTATTATTTATAATACAGAGATGCCTTGTATTCTTACACACCAAAGTATCAAATACTCAAAAATGGTACTATCTTGGGCAAAACAGGAAACTCTTACTCTTGTCAATTTTCCCAGTTTGCTGGGCAGGAAATTTTCAGGGCGATGCAGTGTGTAACACATCCATGCTGGGCACATATCCTGAAGCTCCTAGGATGTACGTGAACTGGAGAAGGTAGAAAATCCACCTGCCCCTGCATCTAATTAATTCTTGTAACTAAGTCAGTCCTAATTCTAATTAAGGAGAGAGAATTCTGAGAGCAGGTATTATCTGTAATTAATTGGGATATGAAATTTTTTAATAGCCATAAGTTTGAAATTTTATAAGTTTGTAAAATTATATCTGTCATTTAAAGTTCACTTTGTGATAAAATGATTTTGCCTATTTTCAATATTTTGCTTCTCACAGTGGGCATAGAATTTGTAAGTCTGGAGTGGAAATGAGGTCATCAAATGATTTTTCTCATTAGTATTCACAACGCCTGAAATTTTCTCTCCCCCAAATTACCATTATTATATTTAAGTGTGGGCTATAGAAATACATTAAGTAATCTTTCTTTCATTTGTTTCATTGGCATGATTTTTCTTGGCACTCATTTACTCCCAAGACTTTGAATTCCATCTGTGTGCTGGGACTCCCAAATTTTTATCTCCAGCTCAGACTTCTCTAAACTGTAGGGATAGATGTCTAATCTTCTCCATGGTATCTTGACTTGAATATCTTAGTCGTGTATCAAACATAAAGGTCCCAGTGAATGTCCATTCTGGTTGCCTTTAGTGGCCCCCATCATAGTGACCAGGACTTCCATCCATCCACTTGCTTCTTCCATCTTTCCAACTCTTTAAATCCACCTATATGCTGTTATGTCTACTTCCTAATTCTGTGTTAAATTATCTACTTCTTTCCATTCCACTGTGAAAGTATGTTCATCATTTATAAGTTGAATTAATGTAATACCCCCCTAACTGCTCACCTGCATCCACTTTTTACTATTTGAATCCATTCTTCACTCAGCAGCCCAGATGGTCGTAAAACACAAATGTGATCACACCACATCCTTCTCCTACTGAAATCCTTTAGTGGCTGGTCATTCATCTGAAGATGAAGACCAAATACCTTAACATGGGGAGAAACAGGAAGACTAGATGGTCAGGGAAGTGTATAGGAGCTCTTTAATATTCTTGATAATTCCAAGATAAAACTAACATTATTTTTCATGTGAAATCTCATCATACCAGTTTTGCCATAGGAGTCCTTTAAAAGGAAATAGGTAGTATACTTCAATCAGCACAGCAGTATGTTGTGTAGAATTTGAACATTATAAGATTAATGTTGATTATGTCATTCATTATCTATAATATATAGCAATAGCAAATTACATTATATGAGCTTTGCTGCTCACTTACATTCTAAACTACTTTTGCACATGAGTTTCATACGCCTGAAAACAAATCCTCTACTATCATAATTCGTGCAGGTAATTGTTCTGCTAGCAAATCTTTTTATGAATATGTTTCTATATTTCAATCTAACATTTGGGTACACAAATGTGATATGAAAAGGGATTATTGTGTGATATTTTATTTTTAACATTAATATCTTGTTGAAATATTATAGAACTCATTGCTTATTTTCTTCCCCTCCCCTCACTCCTTTTGCTAAGTCAGAGATTTTCATGATAAAATGTCTTTGTTCAAGTTCCACCTACCATAATAGGTGCCAACTCCCCAAATGAAGTCTCAGTTGTCCTCAACCATGACACCAGCCTTGAATGCCAGGCCAAAGGCACTCCCTTTCCTGTTATTCAGTGGTTCAAAGATGGCAAGTAAGTATCTTTTCTGTATTTTTTGCTAGGATCCAACTGATAGGAAATAGATGTGTAAAGCATAAAGAAAACAATATTGCTCAAAGAATGGTCTTAATGTCTTTCATTCTTATGAATTACAAGACTTTGTTGGGAATTTATTTTAGAAACCTAGAGGAACTCAAATTTAATATATAGGTAGTCCCTGTGTTATGAACGACCCAACTTACGGTTTTCAGTACTTACAAACAGGCTCCTGAAGTTCCCCATAAAGATAACTTATAATTAAATAATTAAATTAATGATTCAAGAGCTGGTTTGTTCCGTGCGTGTAAACAAACCCACATGGCGTAAGCAGTCCATTGGCGCAGCGTCTCTATGCCAGTGCCAGCGGCTGGTCTCATTGTTTTATGTTGTCGCTTACGCTCAGCATCACTTTCATCTTAACTTTTTATTTGACTTTGTGTGTCTGTGTTTACCCTTGTGACCATACCTCCAATGCAAAAGTCCACTGCAAGTCCAGGTGAGCCTGCAGTGAAAAGGAAAGTGATTACAGTGGAAATGAAAGTAGAAATAATTAGAAAGATCAGATGCTATCATTCATTGGGAAAGCATTAGGCTTCAGTCGCTGGACTGTTGGAACAATTATAAGGCATAAAGTGAGAATAATGGAACGTGTGAAGGCAGTGCTCTAATGAAAGCATCGGTTATTACTAAGCAATGTAGTGGATCACTTATTGAAATGGAAAAGTTATTATTGGTTGGTTAGAAGATCAAATTAAATGTAACATTTAGCCTAGCATGGATGCAACATTAGGTGAGTGTTAACCTTTAATATTGTTTTTTGAAATTTCTCTTATCTCCTATCTAAACTTTTTGTATAAGTTTGTTTTTATGTTCTGTTTGTTTGAATTCAAAGAAAGATCTCAGTATTTTTTGTAACTTATTATTACAGTACAGGGGTATTATTACTATTATTACAGTATTACACTGTATTATTATTACTACATACGAGCCATTATAGTACTGATATTATTATTATTATTACCATATATGGGCTGTTCATTAGGGATCCGAGTTACTTACAAATCCAACCTAAAGACATTCTCAGGAATGTATTTTGTCCATAACTTGGGGATACCTGTATGCTAAATATCCTCTGTTCAAAGGCTAACAGTGAAAAATGAAGAGTTAAATGCAGAGATAATTTTGTCTTTAAGTGGAACTGACTTTTTAAAAAGGAAAGTGTGTTTATGACAGCAAGATGAATACTTTAGTTAGTTCTATGTGTGGGCAAAAAGGAACCATAGAAGAACAAGCAGATGTTTCTCAGGCTGCAAGTCTAAAGGGCTGTTGAGGTTTGCCCACACTAAAATGGCTATGGTGACCCGTGTTGGTTGTGAGAACTTATTTTTCACAGCGTGGTTACAGTTTGTGTATTATTACAGTTTCTGAGAGCAGGTAGCTAAGGCTTAAGTAGCAAAGAGTTAAGATTTACAGTGTGTGAAATAAAGGATTGTATCAAACTTTCTACAAATTAATAATGAAAACAAAAGCAACATAGAAAAATGTGTGGAGGCTATGAACAGGCAATTAAAAATATAGTTAGGTAAGAAACATACTGAATTTTGTATGACTTTACAAGTCATATTGGCAAAAAGAAAAGTAAAGATCTGAAAATATCAAGTGCTGGCTAGAGTGTGGGAAATCAGGATATAGTACTTTGACGGGGAGAATGTAAATTAGTACCCTGAAAGGCAATTTGTTCCCTATTAAAACTCCAGTGCTCATAGACTGTGGTACAGTAATTACACTTTCAGCATCCAGGAGACGGAAGCAGTCACGCACGTCTGCAAGGAGGCTTGTATAATGATATTCACTGAAAGATTACGACAGCAGCAAAGTGAAAATTGACTAACGCCAACATTAGGAAAATAGATAACTCATAGTATATTATCAAACACTGTGCAGTAATTAAATTAAAAAGAGTAAGATCAAGCTATGCGTAGCAAAAATAGCTCCATAGCTGTAGTAGAGTGAAAATAAAAGCGGAATGATAACACACCATTTCTATATTAGAACTTTAGATTTCTTTGGGGATATATTTATGAGTAAAAATGTTTAGCAAAACATGGGAAGGAATACAAATCATAGTGATAATGGTGAGAAGTCCAAAAGACTCACATTAGGGGTAATAGACCAAGGAGAATTTTTCTTATTATAATGCTTACTTTTCGGTTTAAATTTTTATGTTGCTTGCATAATTAACAATCAAAAGTTTCAACATTACTTAAATTTGAGTAACATATTATCAAATATTTACTTCCTTTAAAACTTAAAATGTATTAAATTAAGGTACTTTATAAAACTTTTAGCTTTGGAGAGCTTTATACAAAGTGTCATATTAAGAAATAGTGAAGGATGCTACCATAGAAAATTAAATGTGTTTTCCATTTAATTGTGTAGTTTGACTAGTGGCTTATTGATGTGGCAGTGTATCTAATTATTCATTATGTGGCTAAGTCACTGCAACTTTTAAAAAAAGCTAACTATGGATCTTCCTGAAAGAAGATTAATGGATTTTAAAGGTCTGATTCTTAAGATGTCATAGACTTTAATAACCATGATGCTTCAAGTATTAAAATAAAGCTGATGCCAGTTACATAAATTGAGCATGTTATAGTAGTCAGTAAATGTCTCTGTATAGTAGAAAAAGACTTTCTCGACACCACATATGAGATTCTTTTGGCATAAATATCTTCAATACTTATGATTATATAAGCATTCACATTTATTACAGTATCTACTTTTTAGAGAAGTTGGCATAATCATTGCCTCTAGTAAATAATAACTATTAATACAATTGTGAGTACTTTTCCAGATATTATAATGATATTGGTTTAAAATAATATTGCTTGGACTGAAGTTTCAATACTATAATATTAAACTCGTAGTTTTTCTTTTCCAGATGATGGTAGAAATTTTGGCTGTGCAAACCAAAAAATAAAAAAAAAAAAACTAAAAAAAAAAAGAATAAGAATGAACAAATGAATAAAACAAATAATGATACTACTGGATTTCTGTCAATATTATTAAACAAATTAAGTTTGAAATGGAGAAACTTTTAATTTCAAAGTGATAATTATCTAACTTCCATTAATAAAGTGGTATAATGACTTCATTCTTCTGAATAGGAGTACTAATATTATTATTGTATTTTTTTCTCTAGCTTCTTTTTATTATTATTATTATTTCAGCATATTATGGGGGTACATAAGTTTAGGTTACATATATTGCTCTTGTATTTTTTTAGCCAACTTTCATTCATATTTTTAACCTTATACTCCTTTGAGTTTTGGTGTGATTAATAAGAGGGGAAACATGGAAAAATAAAAATATACCCACGGGATAAAATTTTTTCATTTCTAGGCCTTTATTTTTGGGAGATCCTAATATTGAACTTCTAGACAGAGGGCAAGTTTTACATCTAAAGAATGCTCGAAGAAGTGACAAGGGGCGCTATCAATGTACTGTGTCTAATGCAGCTGGCAAACAAGCCAAGGATATAAAACTGACAATCTATAGTAAGTGTGATTTTATGGTTTTTATTGTTTTTAACTCTCATTACAAATTGGAAAGCAGGGTTTATTCTCCAGTGTTAACTGCTTTCTCATTCAATACTGAATAATTTGGACTGCTACTTACTTCAAGAGAAGGAGCCTATCTTCATGTGTTTTACATTTCTTGACCAGGCACAGTGGCTCAAGCCTGTAATCCCAGCACTATGGGAAGCTGAGACAGAAGGATTGCTTGAGGCCAGGAGTTTGAGACAAGCCTGGGCAACATAGCGAGACCCTGTCTCTACAAAAAATAAAAAAAAATAGTCAGGCATGGTGGCACATGCCTGTAGTACCAGCTACTCAGGAGGCTGAGGCAGGAGGATCACTTGAGCCAGAAGTTCAAGGCTGCAATGAGCAATTGCACCACTGCATTCTAGCCTGGGTGACAGAGTGACAGACTGAGACACTGTCTCCAAAAAAAAGGATAGATTTCTTCAAGTGATTTTTCTATGATCTCACTTAAGAGGCCAAGAATTTCCTAGTTGGTTAGTATATACATAAATCAAATGTCTATATCTTTGAAAAGGAAAAAACTTCAAAAACTATAGAAATGCATAAAATAGATTGAAGCTGATAGTATGTACATAATTCAGTTGTTCTATTTTCATTCCATCTTGGCCTTTATCTTGGCCATGTGTTAATATTTTAAAAGCCTTATGTTTGTGCTACTATTTTCTCCCAGCTATGTCCCCACCAGATATATGTAACACTTATTTTCACCAAAATTACCACCTAGCTGTGAAGGTGACTGCCGAAGTCATTTAAATTTTACGAATGGAGCCATAGACAAGTACATGAACATTATGTTGCAGGTACAAAGATTTACACAATAGAAAGGAGTAGACCTCAGTAGACCACAGCTCTTACCACAGCTCTACTCACTGCACTACCTTGTATTTCCATAGCGTGTGGCTCTCAAGGAAAGTTTAGATACTTCAGAATGTCACGGGATCTTCCCAATGAAAAGTGGTCACCTAGTCACTTTCTATGATATTGTGGTAGTTCATTTTCTTCATAGCACACATCACTATCTGATATTTGATTGCTTAATTATAGGTTTATTTACTTATGAGTCCCTTCTTTCCAAGGAATCTAAACTTAGGAAGAGCAGGCCTTTGTTTTGCATGTCTGATATACAGCAGCTTTCAAGAAATATTTGCTAAATGAAGGAATGGTCTAGTGCTACACTGTCCAATACGGTAGCCACTAGCTGCACATGGCTGTTGCACACTTGAAATGTAGCTAGTCCAAACTGAGATGTGCTATAGTGTAAAATACACACCAGATATCAAAGACTTAATATGAAAAAGTAAGATATCTAATTAATAATTTTACAGTGATTATGCACTGAAATATTTTGGATATATTGGGATAGGTAACATGTATTATTAAAATTAATTTCCTCAGTTTCTTTTCACATTTTTTATTGTGGCTACTAGAAAATTTTAAATCATATAGGAGGTTTGCATTATATTTCTATGGGACAGCACTGGTTGGGTAATTAATAAGAGCTTGGGCGTCTGAGTCAGACTTGTTTCAGATCCAACCTCTGCCACTTACGAGCTTTGTGACTTTGGATAAATTGCTAACCCCTCTGAGTTTCATATTCTCAACCATAAAATGGGGATAATAAGTTATAACTGTGCCGCTGAAATTTATGAGCAATGAGAATACCACATTTGGTTTCTGTTGCAATTACTTCAAGATGCCATTGTTGAGTGATAGCCATAGACAGTATGTAAACAAATGAGTGTAACTGTATTCCAACAAAACTTGATTTATGGATACTGAAATTTGGATTTCATATAATTTTTACATATCACAAAATATTATTCTTTTGATTTTTTTTCCAACCATTAAAAAACATAAAAACTATTCTTAGCTCAGCATCTTCTGGCCTGTGAGCTACAGTTGGCTGATCCCCTGATCTTTATAGTAAACCTCTCTTTTAGGAGAATGATTCCATCATCAAACTTACCTCACAGTATAGTAGATCTTGCCCTAAATTATATCTGAGGAGAAAAATATGAATGTTTGTCATCATGAACTTGTTCTAAGAATGATTACCAGAAAATATTAAGGTACTTCACTCAGCACCCAGATCTTGTTTTCTAACATCCTTCTCCACTGAAAGGGACCAGACTCCTAGGAGAAATCATTTTAGGGCCGGAGCAGGGAATATACAAGATGAACCTGGCTGTGCAGTATGTAGTGGGGCCAAAAAGTAAGGAAGTTCTAAAATAAATAAAATGATGGTACATTAAATGGGCATAATAGCTGACTGAAAGAGCTCCCAGTGGCCCAAACTGGGTAAATAATGTAGTTTTGGATTGTAACCCAAAGTATAAAATAAGTTTTCATGAGTCCACATTGATATAAATAAATGATTGAATAAATATATAAATTGGAGAGAAAAGACACATCTTCCATAGAGAATTAATTCCAAATAAGTTATGCAGGTATTTCTCTCTCATGAAGGTAGAACATAACTCTTCACCTCATATGTATGGGCTGGGAATAATGACTCCCTTCAAAAGCGGGGGAAGAGTAATTTTATAGTGGAGAAACCTGGCAAATGCTACCTTAGCCAGGTTACCAAGGTTGACATCTCAGTGGTGTCATGTTGATAGCATGTACCCTTGATAACTTACCCTGGTACCTTACCTTGGTACCATAGGGTAAGAATGGTACTTCACCTCTGTGGTCTCCCTCTCAAAACCCACAATCCTAGCCTACCCATAAGAAAAACATTCTATAGAATATTCTATTCTAAAATTTAAAAAATTATTGAAATTATGTTGATACTCAAATTCAGACACAAGTCACTTGGTTTCTCTTAAATTGTTGCAATTATAGCACAATCCTCCAATGACCATGTTCAGGATATGCAGCAGAGATTGAGCTACTTGAGTGTTTTTCTCCAACAGCACAGTCCTCATGTGTTGTGAGAGGCCAGGCATGTGGTTGCTGAATCGTGAAAGACACACATGTAGTCAATTAGATGAGTAAAGTTTAGCAAATAGACTCTTGGAAGTTAAAAAAAAAAAAGGAGGAAGCAAAATATAAAGACTCTACAGCTATTACCAGTAGCTAGTTGTGAAAGCACTTAGACCTTTGGTATTTCTTGGGGAGAGGGCAGGCACTCATACCACATCTGACATTTTTGCTCCCTTGGCCTGATTTCAAACTTACTGTATCTACTTTGAGTGGGGTTTTATTTTGTTTTGCTTTGTTTGTTAAACATGACTCTTTTAGTTACTCTAATATGATCTATTGAACTTAAAATGAGACACTGAAACTGAATCTGTGACTTTCTGTTTCTATTGAAATCTGAAACCAAAAGGAGAGTAATAAAGATTGTTTTGACAAGACAGACAACTAATTGTCAGGAGACAAATCACAGAAAATGAATTATTTAAACATCCATAGCATTTAAGATTTTGATGCAGATGCTGAAGCTTAGAAGACTTGTTTTTGTTCTGAAATCCTTTGTAGTTCCACCTAGTATTAAAGGAGGGAATGTCACGGCAGAAATATCAGCGTTGATCAACAGCATGATCAAACTGGAATGTGAAACACGGGGACTTCCAATGCCTGCTATTACTTGGTATAAGGATGGCCAACCAGTGATATCCAGCTCACAAACACTTTATACTGATAAAGGACAATTTCTTCATATTCCTCAAGCGCAAATCTCTGATTCAGCAACATATACGTGTCATGTAACCAATGTCGCCGGAACTGCTGAAAAATCATTCCATGTGGAAGTCTATGGTAAGGAAAAATATATGCTTTAATTATACACCTTTTTACCTATGCTTTCTCGTATTCAGTTTGTTCACTGATAAAGCTTTTGTGAGTTTGGACTTTTTCAATATGCATGGATAGGAATTGGAAGAATTTGTTTCATGATTTGGAAAAATATTTACAAAATCTAAGGTTAGCAAGAAGTGGTTTATTCATTTGAGCAAGCTTTACCTATCGTACTTGGAACATTTAGGCGATTTGTTTCTTATGGAGAAGGTAAAGTAGTTGTTAGGACTAAGAGCCTTCTCCACTACTTGTCCTTTATGAATCAGACAGTTCAGAGTATTCTAGAATAATTAGAATAGTTGCAGATCAGCTGAACTAAGAAATTTTTTCCTCCACAACTTAGAGGGAGAACAGCATGTAGGCAGCTTCTATGGTCAAACTTTATGAGAAAAAAAAAATGTCCCATTTGTTCCATTAGGATGTATCTTGTGACCACACAAAGAACTGCCTGAAATATTATTGTTTTTCTCCCTAGTTCCTCCAATGATTGAGGATGACTTGGCCACACCTTTGAATAAGCAAGTAGTTATTAATCATTCGCTGACACTGGAGTGCAAAGCTGCCGGCAACCCTCCTCCAAATCTCACCTGGTTGAAAGACAGTGTCCCTGTGATGACCAATGACAACATCCGCATAGAAGCTGGTGGGAAGAAACTCGAAATTATGAGTGCCCAAGAAGTAGATCGGGGACAGTATATATGTGTGGCTACCAGTGTGGCAGGAGAAAAGGAAATCAAATATGAAGTTGATGTCTTGGGTAAATAAATATGCCACTACCTGGGTTCTCAGAGTCATTGCAAAACCTGATTTGTTTATTAAATACTTTTTTTTGTTGGTGCAATAATCAAACAATCTAAAAAAAGGTATAATTATCTGTTCAACTCTGGACTGCACATTACCAAGAGATGGATTTATTACTGAGGTCAAAGGAACTAGAATCTCACACAAATCTTTCACTGATTTTGATAAGTGTACTTGGTGTTTGAAGTACATAGATCCATTCTTACATGTATGACATCTGTCTCATTGAAGTGAGCAACAACATGGTCTTCTGTCGTGAGCACTGTGCCAGACAACAGGAAACTTAGTCTCTGGACCTTGGGAAGTCATCCTGCGACCTTGAGTCTCTATATCTTTATATAAATTGAAGGCTTTTGAATAGATGGCCTCATTTGGGGGGTTTCTATCTCTTGTTCTTATGAAAATAAGCAATATATGATATGAATCAACTTTATATTCACATGGCATCAGCAGCACCATAGTGCTAGATAGAGAAATACCCACAATATGTCAGAAGTACATTTATTAATCCTGGCAAGTGTTTATTATAAAATGTATTTCAAGTTCCCTTCATGTACCAAACTACTATGATACTTATCAGCCTTCTACACTACTACTTAGGATTGCTTGATGTGCTGGTGTGTTTTTTTCTTGTATACATTGCTTTGATTGTTACACCCCTATTGTCTTCTAGTGCCACCAGCCATAGAAGGAGGCGATGAAACATCGTACTTCATTGTGATGGTTAATAACTTACTAGAGCTAGAATGTCAAGTGACAGGCTCTCCCCCACCGACTATCATGTAAGGGTTTTGGTATGTCTTCTAAATACCTCCCGCTTTTTGATTCGAGTGTTTTAGAGCTATCTTGAAAGATGTTCTATATCATTAAAAAGTGATTGTGTAAAATTATATTCTTTATATTCCTCTTTTAAAATACATATTCTATATTCAAGGCAATTTCTACTCACAGGACACCTAAATTTGCTCAAGTAGAGGAATCCCATTATATGTTCTTATAAACTACATTTTCAGCTCATAGAAGCAGTCTGTTGGGCAGTATTAGTGTCAGACTTTCTGAGGCACTAAAATGTTTAACAAACTACTAAATAAAAGTATACTAGACATGTTAGGTAAATAGAAGAAGTTAATGTACATATACATTTATCAATTCTTTTTTTCTTATTCTTTCATTTACAAAGCATTTATTGAACATTTAAACTTTCATTTCCAAGGATGCTGTGGGATATGTAAAAGAATAATTAGTTGACTATGAGAATGAGGTATGGTCACACATGATTATAAAACTAAATGGAAAGTGATAACTCATAAGAAAGTTAAAGATATAATACTATGTGATTTCAGGGTTTTATTTACAGATGTTTTAAGTTTATGTATGTTTTGCTGATTAATACTATTTAGACATTTAAGTAAGTAATATTTAGGGACACTTGCCTCTTTTTGTGGCCTAAAATAGTAGAAGAATTAAGAACTCAACACATAGTTATTGGGTTCCAACAATAGGCCAACTTCTGAGTTGAGCCAGATGTCATTTTTTCTCCTCTTTTCCATTTACAATTAATTTTGCAGGGTAAGCAAGTAGGAAATTAGGCAAATACACAATAGGGAATATATTAGTATATCTATATGTCTTCTAGGAAACTACTTATTTAAAATATATATTCAGGCTTCTTTTTGCCCTTTCTATAGGTGGCTGAAGGATGGCCAGCTAATTGATGAAAGGGATGGATTCAAGATTCTACTAAATGGGCGCAAACTGATTATTGCTCAGGCTCAAGTGTCAGACACAGGCCTTTATCGGTGTGTGGCAACCAACACCGCGGGAGACCACAAGAAGGAATTTGAAGTAACTGTTCACGGTATGCTGAAGAAGAAACAGGAGCATTACATTTTAAATCAATTTATGCATTATTTTATTATCTAATTCAGATTGTACCTCAATAATGTGGATAAACCTTGAGTTGTGGAAAGTAGGGTGAAAGACAGGAATTTGAGTCGAATAATGGCAAATTTTACTCACTTTACTGACACAGAGATTCAACTGAGAGGTATCATATGAATAAATTTGGGCAGAATTTAAATGTTAGGAAGTGGATTTTATATAAAATGCCAAGGTCTGAGGAATGAGACCAAATATTAACAAGCTGGAAGAGGCAGGGAGCAACTTCCAAGTGAAGGGGTTGTGTTAGCATCTAAGGGTTTAGCCAGAGCAGGAGGGTCTGTGAATAGAGGAGTTTCATCAATGGAAGCTGACGGTGTAATTGGAGGATCCTGCGCACATAAGTGCATTCACAGAACCGGCACATTAGGGTTATAACCATTAATCTAGTGACAGAAGCAGCCCTCTGCCAGGGTATTGTGTGTCTCTCTTGCCCGCAGCACTTGGGAAGGGAGGGCCTGGAAGCAGACTCTAGAGAGCCATTTGGAAGCCAGAAGAAGAGGTTTCTAAGGATGTCAACTTCTTTCTTCCTTTGTCTCTGCAGACTATTATTTTTTTGCTTTTTAGTCCCCTGTCCGATGATGGAACATAGATAATCCTGTTTCTCAGTCTCAGTTCCAATTCCTGAGGGACAGAGTTTGGCAGACCCAGCTTAAATCAAGTTCCCATCCCACGTTCAGTCAGCCTGGCTGGGGGCAGAGTCATGTGGTAGAAATACAGCTGGAAACTCACCCTGACTCACTGAGGTAGAAAAAGGGTGGGTCATTATAGATTGAGTTAGCACACCAAAACACCACAAACATTCATACATTTTACTTATTCCTTGGTGAATTAGAGATCCATAGTTAAGAAATAAGTAATCTCTAAAATTGCTAAAAATTGTAGATTACATGCATGGGATTAAATTATTTCATTGCTTGTTAAAATAGGAATTTTCTTTTTCTAAATTTTAAGGTTTCCGGTCCTCGCATATGTATTTTTAAGTGTTTTATCCCGGTCATGGTTTTCATTCCCTCCCTCCTGTCCCGAAATCTAGTTCCTCCAACAATCAAGTCCTCAGGCCTTTCTGAGAGAGCTGTGGTGAAATATAAACCTGTCACTGTGCAGTGCATAGCCAATGGCATTCCAAACCCATCCATTACCTGGCTAAAGGATGGCCAACCTGTGAACACTGCCCAAGGAAACCTCAAAGTAAGTATAAATATTCCTGAACCTGAACTGAGAAAGCTACATAGATTTTCCTGGAGCTATCACATTATTCTTTCTTTTTTGGAGCAGGGGGAGGCCTTTTATTTTATTTTTAATTGACAAATAATAATTGTATGTATTCATGGAATATATAGTGATGTTTCAATATATATAATGTATAGTATAATCAGATCAGGGTAATTGGCATATACATCATCTCAAATATTTCTTTATGCTGGGAACATTCAAAATCTTCCTTTTAGCTATCTGGAACTATAAAATATATTATTGTTAACTATAGTCATTCTACAATGGTATAGAACACAAGAATTCATTCCTCCTGTCTAGCTGTAATTTTGTGTTCTTTAAAAAATCTCTCTCTTATTCCTACCTGTTATTTCTGAATTGTAGATTTTGGACAGATTTTGCAAAAAATGTATTAAAACAATATATTTTTTCCTTAGCATTTTTAAGAATTTAACTTAATAATTTTATTTGAAGAATAGAATTAAATAAAGACTAAATATCTTAACCATGATATTGATTTTGATGATAGTGTTTGGTATTCTTATTATTTTGATTTGTACCTGATTTAACTATTGAAAAACTGGTGTCTCATGAATGAATCTTCATCAGTACTAAGCCAACATATCTCCAACATGTTTACCATAGGCTAAAATTAAAGTCATATTTACATAAACCTAAGTGAAATAAGTCTTGAAAAACATTTTTTAAAACTAGTTTATAAGCTTTAAGAGGGCAAAGATTCAGTCTCTGAGAATAAATTCATTTCTCTATCCTTCATACTGAGTATAGTCCCTGGCATAAAACTGTATCTCAGTACATATTTATTGACTTAGTAGATAGATATATAGATAGGAAGAATATAGACTTCAAATCTAGATAATCTAAATTATACATTTAAAAAGCAGAATTAATGGATTTTGCTACTGGTATCAAGTTAATTGACTAATGTTGGCTTGAATTTTACTTGCAGTAAGTTTTCCATAATGAGAGATGTATCACGTTCTTTCCCTAGTAGAAGTAAAGGTTATGTGTTAATTTATTATTCCTATTCCAAAACCAGTGGAACTCATCTCACACCTTTGTGCTAATGGAAGATTCAGTATGTAGCCTTCAAACATAGTGCAGGCCAACAATTGTTTACATGGAGCACAGACATTTATCACATAATCATACAAAAGTAGAACTGCAAACTATAATGAGTGATTTTAGGAGAAAATATAGAGAGGTATAAGAACATATAATGAGGAAAGCCTTTGAGCATGAGGAAAATTTATGGGGAAAGCCTTTGAGCACAGCTATGAAGACCATATAGAAATTAAATGGGTGAATCAATGGAAGAGAACTAAGAAGAGTATTGCAGAGATGTGCCTGGGCAAACAACGTAAAGCAAAACAGCATGGCACCTCTTGAGGACCCGAAAGCAAGCCAGTGGGCTGAGGAAGACAGCCATGGAGAGGTGGTTAGAGATTAGAGAACAGGAAAGGAGGCATTTAAGTAAGGTTAATGATTTCATTTTTACTTTAAGGTAATGGGAGGCCATTGAATAGTGTTAAGAGAGGAGTGTGACATGATCAAGTTTGCATTTTAAGTAGTTACCCAGACCCCTTCCAAAGAGGTAAATTGGAAGAGCCAAGAGCAGATGTGTAGAAACCAGTTCGTACCTATTTGCATTTGTCTACGAGAAGGAAAAGATAGAAATTTGGACTCAGGTGCTGGCCATGGAGATGAGAATACTTGGACAGATTCGAGAGCTATTTATTAGTTAAGCCACTGGAGGTTGGCGAAAGATTGTTTATGAAAGGTGAGGGAGGGGGATGCATCAAAGAAGACCCCTATTAATCCAGCCTACATAACTGCATGGATAGTGTTGCCATCCAGTGAGACAGTCACCTCTTGAGGAAAACAAATTTGAGGGGGAAAAACTGTAATTTGAGTTTTAAACTTTTGGGGGTTGAGGTGACTTTGAGATAAACTAGTGGAGATGTTAGTAGATCATTGAGCTCATATGGTCCTGGAGCTCAGAAAAGAGGTCTGGCTGGAGATATTGGCACATCAATAATATTTGAGACCATGAGCATGGATGAGTTAATCCAAGGAGGGATAAAGAGAAAGAAGAAAAAGGAGAAAGGACTGACCCATTTCAGAGCCTTAAGAAATTATGGCTTATAGAGGCCATGTATAATTGTCCAGAGACATATATATAAATGTATGAATGTGTTTGTTGCAGTAGGGATGGAGAATTGGTTAAGAGGTAGTTTACATGGGAGAGTTTGGAGAGAAGGTCGTTTGGGGTCAGAATGTGGGGAGCCTGGAGAGCTATGCTAAGTTCGGATTTCATTCCAGGCAGGGTGGGGAGCCATGAATGAGCGTTGAAGGGGTACTGGTAAAAGGATCAAATTTGCATTTTTAAACAACTTATTCTGGCAACAGTATGCAAGATAGATTAACAGTTGGGGAGGTTGGAGACACTGGAACATCAGTTAAGAAGCTATTATAATCCCACAGTGGCTGTGGAAATGGAAAACAGGGGATCTGGGAAACATACAAGGATATGATTAATAGGAGTCGAAGTGGACTCCAAAACCCAGATGACTGGAAAGATAGTGGGTGCCATTAAACAAGATTGGGAACATTCAGTGAGAAGTAGGTTTTAGAGATAGGTTTATGAGCTTGGTTTTAGATATGGTGAATTTGATGTACTAACCTGTCCATCATGTAGCTGAAACTACGAGTCTAAGGCTCAGGGGATAAGTTGGGGCTAAAGCTGTAAACTGAGGGGTCTGCATAAGGGTTTTTTAATTGATGCCATGGGTTTGAATGAAAACTATCAGAGAGCCGTGTTCCCTGCTTGTGGGACAAGAAGAGGAAGCAGAGTCTGTAAAGAAATCTCCTAAGACAGAGAATAAGAACTGAGGGAATGCTTATCTACACCCAGAAAGTAGAGGGTTTCAAGGAGTGGGTAGTCAACGATGCCAAATGCTGTAGGTGGTGGAAGAGAGTATGACCTTACTACACAGGCTGCTGGATATTGTGACTGGAAGTTATCTGTAACTTCTGAGTAGTCAGTTTCAAAGAATAACCTCTGAATCTCCAGTTTCAAAGTGGTGGAGGCCAGTTGCAATAGGTTTAAAAGGGAAATAAGGAAAAACAGTCAGGAAGAAATTTATCTGCATTTTCATTATTCATATTTGAACATTTTATCGTTTTTCTGGCCCCCATGACCATTTAATCAAAAAAAGATTATTGTTTAAAAACTATTTATGAAGTGTTATATAAATGTGCCATGTTTTTTTTTCAAATAGCTTAAATTTTCATCGCACACTTCATAGTTCAGTGCTAAAGTCTTTTTATTCAGTGGAGTTTTATGACTATACCAGCAGTCTGGCCTTAGGTTATTTTATTTTGTGTTTTCCGATGAATAAGAAAAGGTTTTCAATGAGATTGGTCTGTTTTCTTGTGCATGATGAAGTGATCTGGCTTTAATCTATCAAGAGATAATTGGGATGTTGGCATGAAAATATAATTAGGTATTATAATTTAAATGAATTTTTCTATCTCAGTGAATGTTTTCAAGCCCCAGTATACAGTGCAGAACTCTTGCATGCTTTCTGCTCCCAATTAGATACAGTCTTCTGGGCGAGTTCTACAAATTGCCAAAGCCCTGTTAGAAGATGCTGGCAGATATACATGTGTGGCTACCAATGCGGCTGGAGAAACACAACAGAACATTCAACTGCATGTGCATGGTAATGTAATCTCCACATCTTAACAAAAGAATATTTCTATGGCTTTTTTCTAACTTAGTGGGCCCATTTTTATTAAAATACAGTATAAAATAAGCATTTATTTTAGTCTATATAAAAAAACTAGTTTTCTTTACATTATTATAATTATAGCTGCTCATATTAAGAACTTCAGTTTTCAGGTTGTCAAATAAGATGTGCTGAAGCCCATAAATAAATACACTATCCCGTGTTTTAAAGTATCTGTATTCTGTTAACTTACAACTTCCTACAGATGGCTTTTGAAGTTGCACCATTGTTCCTTAGTCTTGTCTGTAATTTTCACACCTGCCTGTGAGAGGGATTTTTGTGAGTAAAAGGTATCCTTGGCTCAAGATCTTCTCCTGTGTGCTTTAATAAAAACTTTGGGTGGTCATGGAGCACCTCATTAATATTACGGCTTCACAGTAAACTTGAAGACTACATGACCTTGAATATAAGTCTTTAGATCTCTAGAGGCTCATCAGAAAAGGCCAAGAATTGGAGGCTTGGACTTCGCTAATTCAGCCAGGACAGTTACAGAAAGCTGTTCAAGATTTCCATGTAAACATTATTCATTTTCTCTAATTCATATGATTGCTTGTTCAACCTTTTACTCATTTAATCATTCATTTATATGTTCACTCTGCATTTGCTGAGGAATTTAAACTAGAATAATGCCCTAGCACCTAGCTTAATTCCATGTAGATAGTAGGTAGTCAAAAAATATTTAAAGAAATGAAAGAGTAAATACTGGAAAAGTTTGAATTGGATATTGAATCATTATAATTTGCTTTTTTTGCATATTTTCTTTTATTTGAATCAATCAGTTCAAAAATTGAAATCATCAGTTTCCTAAATGTTTCCAATAAAACAATTTATTCTTTTCCCAGTCTCCCAAATATGAACGCCTAATTTATGGATGGCTACACACACAAACAATGTGGGCCTTTATTCTTTCACTGAATAATTAATTATAAGACCAGTATCTGAATGTAATCATTTTGGAATTGTCTGACTGTGCTTGGGAGGTAGGGGACAGGCTGACCCTGCTCTCCTGTAAGTTGCCTTGCATTTGTCTTGTTCCTCGTAAAGCCATTTATCTCTTCCTAATACTCTTTGACAGCCAACTCTGGCATTTACTCAGACTTCTATAGCATCTAAGAGTATGCTGGGAGTTAACTTTCTCTCCTCTTTCCTATTTCCCCTCCCTGAGACTCCTTCTCTCCTCTTTACATAAGCTGTTTATTTTTCCCATCAATTTCAGTTCTTACCTGGCCTCTATTTTGACCAAGAGAAAATAGTTAAGTGGGATACCATGGTACGGTGCAATCATCTCAGGCACTGGAGTCAGGCTAATTTTGGCATAATTTCTATGCTATATATGATGTGTGTTAATTTGAGTAAACCACTTACTTTCTCTGAGTATCTAACTTCCACAGTGGTTTTGAGGGTTAGAGATAATGGTATAAAATATCTCCCACTTCACAGGCACTTAATAAATGGTAGCAGTTAACTTTTCTCACTTCTACTCTATGAGATGTTAGCAAAAAGAAGGATGTTTTGTTCTCTAGACTGGCTTAAAATACTTAAATGAAGGCTCTATAATGAGAAACAGCATGTATGTCTCCAGGAGTGGGACAAATCTGCCTAGAAAAGGGGCTCTTGAAAGTTATACATGTTGCATATTAAAAATACAGCTTCCTGTATTAAAAATACAGTCCCAAATATCCTGAAATAACATCTCTGATGCAGGTGGTCTGTGAGCCAGTATTTGGAGAAACATTGGCCCAGACACTAAAGACTGGCCTAGAGGCTTGCCAGTGTAGTCAAGAATGACTGAAAACTGAGTCCGTGAAAGAAATCAAGTATCCCATCAAGTAAAGAGCAACAACAGAAGAGAAAAAGCAGAATTGGTACCTAAGAAAACACAAGTCTGTAAACCTACTATCTGAATATTGTAACAAAATGTTGTTGGCAGGAGATGCAATTAGGGTGCACTTCTTCATGGAAAATCATCAAAGAGAAGGGGATCAGGCTGGAAAACATCTGGGTTAATGTGAAAAGAAAGAGAAACAGAAGGTTAGTCATTGTAATGGTTGTTAAAAATTGGCACATCAGAGAAGGAATATAAAATGATCTTTTTTGTATAAATCATAGAATGGAAGACATAGTATCTTAAAACATTTCACTTAATATGATCTTGACTTGCAAGATAACAGTTCATCTCCCTGAAAGAATAGATGATGAAGTAAACTAATCTGATGCTAATTATGATCAGCCTGGAGGAAGTCTTTGGCTAAGAGCATGTGACTAGAATCTGGACAAAAAGCTTGCATATCGTCTTGACACTCATGACGGCAGCATCATATTGGATGCATGAGACTCCAAACTTGACTCTGTCCTCTTTAATACTTGTATTAACAACTTTAGTGATAATTGGAGATGTTTAAAAAAAGTGTAGGAATTTCTAAGACATTGGTTGCTGATAGACATCAAAAAGACCTCAGCAGTTAAAATGACAGGTTAATATGATGTGAAAAACTACATAACAAGAGGATATGAAAAGAGCAGCTTGAAGACACCACACATTGAAATACTTGAGGATTTGGATTTGGATTTGCATTTGGATTGCTCTAGTTACTGTACATATGAGAATTCAGTTTTGTAAAAATCTAATCAATCTTAGAAGTTAGTAGTAGAAGTATAGTATGAGGAACAAGAGAGGAACTAGACCTGTTAATACTCTTGCTCTTTGAAAGCTTCCAAAGTATTGCATCCAGTTCTGGTGCTACTGTTAGAAGGGCATTGAAAAAATCTATAAGGAAGCAATCATCATTTAATTTAGTTCAGTTATTGATTTATTTAACCAATCCTATAGTTAAAGTTAGGATTTGTTTTAATCCAATCTTTATTGATAGATAACAGATTCAGCAAATATGCATTTTCTACAGTTTTCATACAAAACTGTTCAGTCCTAAAATACTCAGCATTACAATTGTTTAATACTTTCCTTTCTTATAAAAAGACCTTAGATACTACCAATTTTTTAATAATAGCAAAAAAGGTGTTTCCAAAAGCTGCAGGAAGGCTGCATTGTCTCCTGGACTAGAAGACCAAGTCATGAGAAGATAAGCATTCTCTTGGGTCTTTCCGGTGGAGAGTTCTGTCTAATATAAAAGACAGGAGCCCTCAGTAGGTGGTCTTTTTTGATCATCAAAGTTTCATAATTCTGGAAGTTTTTATTTTCTAGACCAAACTATGAAATTGTATCTAAGCCTCAAATATCTGCCAGTGAGGCAGATGTTTCCACGAGCAAATGATTATTTGGAGTCTAATAGCTCAAGCATTCATTTTATCTGCACATAATTATTTGCTAGGAAAAAATAAACCAAGGTGAAGTGCCCAGAAGAAGCAGAATGTTGTGGTTAAAAGTATGAGTTTGGAATTTGGGTTCCTACCCACTGCCAATTAATACTTGCAGGACATTGTGCTTAGATGTTAACTTTGTAAAAACTTAGACTCCTCATCTGCAAAATGGGAAGGACAGTGATAACACACCACATTCATGGAAGTTGTGTGAGGATTAAATAAAAGAATACACCTGAAAATCTTTGCCCAGTGCCTGGCTCCTAGTCAACATCTGGAAAGGGTAGCTTGAAGACTGTTTTGGCAAAACACATGTTTGACTTTTGGCCCTTCTCACTGCACCATTTTGACAAATATATCTAAAGTCCTCCTGCCTTTACTATTGTCCAGGAACCCTTTTGTGTCTCTATTAGTAGTCTGGCAAAAGCATTTGTAAAGCACCCCTCATTTTTATTTTTTAAAAGTATTTGCTTGGCTAACATCGGCTAAGACCCACTCAAAAAAGGTTTCTCTATCATTCCTGCGTTTTGTTTAATATAGCTCACTTGTGGCCTAAAGGAGACTGGGGAATGTTGTAAGGAATTTTTTTTTCTTTTTTCATGGACAATTTCAGTTCGGGACTGAACTACACTGTCTTCTTGGTATAGATTAATTTATTCCTCAGTATTTCATAATTTCAGTGGATAGGGAGTATTAATTCACCAAAATCACTTTTGGATAAGTTACATATTAATTAAAATTTAACCAGGATTTCAAGGAGTCCATTCATGCCATAAGCCTGCAGTCCCCAACCCCAGGGCTGTGGACCAGTACCAATCTATGGCCTGTTAGGAACTCGGCCGCACAGCGAGGTGAGTGGCAGGTGAGCAGCGGGCAAGCGAGCGAAGCTTCATCTGTATTTACAGCTGCTCCCCACGGCTCACATCACTGCATACGCTCTGCCTCCTGTCAGATCAGCGATGGCATTAGATGCTCATAGGAGCGTGAACCCTACTGTAAACTGTGCATGCGAGGGACCTAGGTTGTGCACTCCTTATGAGAATCTAATGCCTGATGATCTGAGGTGCTGATGCTAGTGCTGGGGAGTAGCTGCAAATACAGATTATCGTTAGCAGAGAGATTTGACTGCACAATAAATGTAATGTGCTTAAATCATCCCGGAACCATTCCCCCTGCTGGTCCGTGGAAAAATTGTCTTCCATAAAACTGGTCCCTGGTGCCAAAAAGGTTGGGGACCCTGCCCTAAGTAGTTAAAGTAATGGTAGAATATAGCTCACTATTTGTCATGGAGAAGGTATTGTGGTTTTGGCATGATGTGTACATTCAGTTTTTGGAAGAAGGGAAAATAACCAATAAATTGAATGGAATTTAACCTCCTGTTTAGAGAATACAGGCATCTTATTGTTAAGATATTGTTACCTTACTAATGCTCGGTTTAGAACAATGTTTTCCTAAATTCAGGACTATCTATTTAAATGCTAGAGGGGAATAATAGAATTTATATTTGTATTTACTTTTTTGACCTCAAAATGAGAAAGAAATTTTTCTTACAGTTATTGTGTGGGCTAACACTGGAACTCTATTTCAGTGTCTGGTACTGGGGACGTTGAACCATCACAGGCTTTTGTAGGCAGAATTGTAATTTTCTGCCAAACAATCCCCTCAAATTTTAGTAGGTTTCCAATCCATTTCTTTCTTGTCTGCCCCATGTGCTAGTAACTAAACCCGAATATCTTCTCTGTGCAGAGGTCTTTAGTCTTCAGCTTTCCTCTTTTAGCTACCCTATCTTGTTTTGACATTTCCAGAACATGTTTTAAATGATGGCTACCTCGGGGACACCTGAAACTATTGGCTAAGTTAACACCCTTATGCTTGCTAGGTCTGGCTGAGAAGACTTAATGGAAGACTTTTAAAAAAAACCTCTAAGCAATAATTTTTATCTCTAACTCTTTGGAGTAGAAAAAGCAATTGGCTTTTTCCCCCAACCCTCTGAAACTATAAATTAAAATTATGTTGAAATACAATGAGCAGAAAATCAGACTAATTTTTTATAAGAGATTTTTATAGGTCAGTTATGGGCACTCCTTGATCCTCTGATTATTTCTTCAGTTAAGCATTTAAAATTCTGAGCTTATTATTCACATGCAGATCACAAATATAATTCACATACTAGAAAATTCACCCTTTTAGAGTGTACAATTTGGTGATTTTTAGTACATTTACAAAGTTTTATAACCATCACCCCTAACTCACTCCAAAGTTCCACTAATTCTAATTTGTCACCCCAGAAAGAAACCCCATTACCATTAGCATTCAATTTCCATTCCCCATTTCCCAGGCTCTGGCAACAAAACTAATCTACTTTCAGCCTCTATGTGTCTATTCTTGACATTTCATATAAATGAAATCATACAATATGTGGCATTTCGTGTTTAGCTTCTTTCACTTAGCATGTTTTCAAGATTCATCCAAAATATTAATAGCATGCATCAGTATTTAATTCCTTTTTATGTATAAATAATTTTCCATTGTATGGATATACCACATTTTGTTTATCCATTCATTAGTTGAAGGACATTGGATTGTTTCTACTTTCTGGCTGTTACAAATAATGCTGCTGTTGTACATTCATGTACAAATATTTTTGTGGACATATTTTATTCCTCTTTTGTATATACCTAGGAATGGAATTGCTGAAGCATGTGGCAATTGTATGTTTAACTTTTTGAGGAACTGCCATACTTCCCTAAAGTGGCTGCAGTGTTTTACATTATCATCAATAATGTATGAGGCTTCAAATTTCCCAACATTCTTGCCAACATTTTTAATTGACTATCTTCTTGATTACAGATGTGAAATGGCATCTCATTGTGGTTTTGATTTATGTTTCCTTAGTGACTAAAGATATTGAGCATCTTTTCACATATCTGTTGGCCATTTGTGTATCTTCTTCGGAAAAACATCTATTGATACTCTTTGCCCATTTAAAAAATTGGATTGTCTTTATTGTTGCATTGTAAGTGTTCTTTATATATTCTGGATACTAGCTCCTGATCAGATAAATGATTTGCAAATGTTGTCTCCCACCCTGTGGGTTGCCATTTTACTTTCTTGATAGTGTCTTTTCAAGCACAAGCATTTTTAATTTTGACGAGTTCCAATTTATGTATTTTTTTTGTTTGTTGCTGGTGCTTTTGGTCTCGTATCTAAGAAATCATTGCCTAGTCAAGAGTCACAAATATTGACTCCTATACTTCTTCCAAGAACTTTATAGTTTTATCTTTTACATAGCTCGTTGATCTATTTTAAGGTAATTTTTGCATATGGTGTGAAGTAGAGGTCCAACTTCATTTCTTGGCATGAGGATATACATTTGTTCCAGCACCACTTGTTGAAAAGACTATTCTAAGTCTTTTATCTTTATTCTTTTCAAGGTTTTTGTTGTTGTTATTGTTGTCATTTTGAGTCCCTTGTATTTCCATGTTAATTTTAGGATCAGTATATGAATTTCTACCAAAAAAAGTCATCTGGAGTTTTGATTAAGATTGTGTTGAATTTGTAGATCAGAGGAATATTGCTATGTTAACAATATTTAGTCTGTCAATCCATGAACATGGGTCTCTAAATCAATTGTGTATTTATTTAGATCTTTATTTTTTTAAGTTTGATTCAGTGATCTTTTGGACTTTCAAAAAGTCTTGCACTTTTTGATAAAATTTATTCCCATATATTTTATTTTATTTTTAAAAAATTTTTAATACTATGGATACATAATAGTTGTACATATTTATGGGATATATGTGATGTTTTGATACAGGCATACAATGTGTAATGATCATATTCGGGTAAGTGGGATATCCATCACCTCATGCATTTATCATTTCTTTGTGTTAAGAACATTCCAATTCCACTTTTAGTTATTTTAAAATATATAATAAATTATTGTTAACTGTAGTCATCCTGTTGTGCTACTGAATACTAGATCTTATTCATTCTATCTAACTGTATTTTTGTAACCACTAACCAACCCCTCTAGTGTCCCTCTGCCCCATTACCCTTCCTAGTCTCTAGTAACCATCGTTCTTCTCTCTATCTCCATGGGTTCAATTGTTTTTTAGCTCCCCCATATGAGTGAGAACATGCAATATTTGTCTTTCAGTGCCTAGCTTATTTCACATAATATAATGTCCTCCAGTCCAGTTCCATCTATGTTCTTGCAAATGACGGGATTTAATTCTTTTTATAGCTGAATAATATTTCATTGTGCATATGTACCACATTTTCTTTATCCATTCATCCATTGGTGGACACTCTTTAATTTTTATTTTTTGATACAACTGTAAATAGAACTGTTTTCTCAATTTCATTTTTGGATTTTTTTATTGATATTGTATAAAAATGTATATGATTTTTGTGTATTGACACTGTATCCTATAATCTTGCTGAACTCATTTATTACTTGATAGGTTTTTGTGGATTCCATAGGCTATTCTATTTACAAAATCGTATTATCTGCATATACAGATAGTTTAACTTCCTTTCCAATCTGGATGGCATTTATGGCTTTCTTTTTTCCTAATTGCCCTGACCAGTACAATATTGAATAGAAATAGGGAGTGTGATACCTTTATCTTGTTCCCGGTATTAGGAAAAGCTTTAAGTTTTTCACCATTAGGTTGTGATGTTAGCTGTGGCTTTTCTGTAGATAGACTTTATCAGGTTGAAGAAGTTCCCTTTTATTCCTAATCTTTTGAGTATTTTTAATCATGGAAGGTTTGCATTTTGTCAGATGCTTGTTCTACATTTGTTGAGATGATCAAATGCTTTCTGTACTTCTGTTTTCTTGTTGATTTTCTGGATAGTTGTTCTGTCCATTATTGAAAGTAAGATATTGAAGTCACCAACTTTTGTTGTTGAATTGTGTATTTCTCCTTTGAGTTTGTCAGTTTTTGTTTCCTGTATATTGAGGTTTTGTTATTATGTACATATATGTTTATAATTGATATGTCTTGATGAATTGACCTGTTATATTATTTAAAAAGTCCTACTTTGTTGCTAGTAACAATTTTTGTCTTGAAGTATATTTTGTTTGATATTAATACAGCCTCTCCAGTTCTTTTTATGTTACTGTTTGCATCACATTTCTTTTTCCATCCTTTTACTTTCAATCTAATTGTGTTTTTGAATCTAAAGTATGTCACTTGGAGGCAACACAAAGTTGGATAATTTTTTTTAATCTATTCTGCTAATCACTGCCTTTTGATTAGAGCATTTAACCATTTATATTTAATGTAATTACTAATATGGTAGAATTTATGTCTGTCATTTGTTGTTTTTTAAATATTTATATCAATTTTTAAAGTTTTTCTGTTCCTTCATTGCTCATATTTTCTTGTGTGCCATTTTATTTCCCTTGTTGCTTCTTTTAAAATTTTTTTTAGTTTTATTTTTAGTGGTTGTTCTGAGTATCACAATTAGCATCCTAATTAATAATAATATAGTTTAGATTTATACCAATTTAATTTCAATAGTATACAAATCCTTTGTTCCTATATAGTTCCCATCTCTTTTCCTGCCTTTACCCTATTATTGTCATATAAATTACATTTTTTTCATTAAGTACCCCATCAACACAGAATTATAATTATTGCTTTATGCAATAATTGTTACGAACAAAACATACAGTTTTTACAGTCTTATATATTTACCTATGTAGTTACCTCTGCCAGTGCTCTTTAATTTTTTATGTGCATTAGAGTTACTGCTTCATTTCAGCCTGAAGAACTGTCTTTAGTATTTCTTGTAAGGCAGGTGGCTAGCAATGAATTTTTCAGTTTTTGTTTTCCTAAGAATGTCTTAATTTCTTCTTTATTTTTAAAAGACAGATTTTCTGGATGTAGAATTCTTGGTTGGCAGTCATTTTCTTTCAGCACTTTGAATATGCCATCCTACTGCCTTCTGATCTTTATGTTTTTTATGAGAAATCAGCTGTTTGATTTGTTGAAGAACAATGTACATAATAAGTCACTTGCCTCTCACTGCTTTCAAATTCTCTCTGTCTTTGGTTTTAAACAGTTTGATTATGATGTCTTAGTGTGGATTTCTTTGCATTTATCCAACTTTGAGTTTGTTAAGCTTCTTAGATGTATAGATTAATGTTTTTCTTCAAATTTGGGAAAGTTTCAACCATTATTTTTTAAAATATTCTTTTTGCACCTGTCTCTTCTTCCTGTCATCTGGTACTCTCATTATGCTTGGTGGTGTCCCACAAGTCTCAGAAGTTCTGTTCACTTTTCTTCATTTTTTTTTCTCTCTGCTCCTAAAATTGGATAATCTCAATTAACGTGTCTTCAGATTCACTGATTTTTTTCTTATTCCAGTTCAAATATGCTTTTGAGCCTTTATTGCACTTTTGAATTTCAAAATTTCTATTTGGTATTTCAAAATTAATTTCTATCTCTTGTTTATTATTCTATATTTAATGAGATGCCATTCAGCCACTTTTCTTAGTTCTTTAGACATGGTTTCCTATAATTTTGGAACATATAGCCATCCCTCAGCATCCACAGGGTATTGGTTCCAGACTGCCCACAGATAGCAAAATTTGTGGATGCTCAAGTTTCTTACATAAAATGGCATAGTATTTGCTTATAGCCTAGCACATCCTCTCTTATACTTTAAATCATCTCTAGGTTACTTATAATACCCAATACAATGTAAATGCTATGTAAAAAGTCATTATACTTTATTTTAAAATTTGTATTAATTTTTATTGTTATATTGTTATTTTTTAAAAGATATTTTCAATCTGGTTGGTAGAATATGTGAATATAAAATGCTCACTATATTTAAATGAGCTGATTTGAAATGAGCTGAGTAGACTAGATATTGTCTAGTAAGTCCAATATCTAGGTTTCCTCATAAACAGTTTATTTTCTGCTTTTCTTTCTGTGTATGGGTCATGCTTTCTTGTTTCTTTGCGTATTTCATTTTTTGTTGAAAAGTGGACATTTTAAATAATATAATGTGGCAACTCTGGAAAGGATATCCTCCTCTCTCTGTGGTTTTTATTGTTGTTGTCATTGCTGTGTTTGTTGTTGCTTCTTATTTATTTAGTGAGCAGGCAAAATACTGGCATCCTTCAAAATGTTCATATCCTAATCCTGGAATATAATAATATATTAGGTTATCTCATAAAGGGGAATTAAGGTTACAGATGGAATTAAAGTTCTTAATCAGTTGGCCTTAAAATAGGGAGATAATTCCTGATTATCTGAATAAACCTAATATAATCGTAAGGATCATTTAAAGTGGAAGAGAGAAGCAAAATATCAGTGATATGATGTGAAAAGAATGAATGCTCCATGTCCCTCCTCCCTGCCACCCATTGCTGGCTCCAAAGATGGAAGAAATGGCTTCTAAAAGTTGGAAAAGGCAAGGGAAGAAATTCCTCTAGAGACTTCAGAAAGGAATTCAGGTCTGCTAACACCTTGATTTTAACCTAATAAAGCTATGTTGGACTTCTGATCTACGAAACTATTAATATATTGTTTAAGCTACTAAGTTTGAGGTAATTGATTATAGAAGCAAAGGAAACTAACTTTCTTGAACAAATTCTCTAAAGGCTGTTTTTACAGACGTTAAAACACTCCTGGGGAAAAGGTTTGTGCAGACACAACTCTGAGTTGAGTTAAATAAAGACAATCCTGTAAATTCTAAGGAAGGGCCAGATAGGTCAAATGATGACAGTTCTCTCAGAACAGTGCTTTTAGGTATTTCCAAACCTATTCTGCTTCCTCGGTATCTGCTAGGTTGCTTTTTTCACTGATTATGAGATTATTTGTTTTCACGTTTGACTGAGCTAGGGAAAGGGTGATAGGAATAAGATGAGTTAAAATGTCAAAAAGTTCACTGGTCTTAATGAGATTTAGCGATTTCGTTTTTTCTTTTCTTTTCTTTTTTTTAATAAACACTTCACGGATTGTTGCAAGTCTTTGGTTGATTTCCAGAGTTCTGAAAAAGTTGATTTTGACAGTTTTTCCAGTGTTTTTGTTTCTTTAAAGGAGGAGTGGATTTTTCGAGTGCTTACTCTGACAGACATTCTTGCTGACATCCAATATTTTTTTCTTTAAGTTCTCTAGTGAAGTGAGAAATAGCCAACCCACTCCATAGCTCTTGTATGTCTTACTCCCATCATAATGTTTTATTGCAGCAGCTACGTAGTCTGTCAAAGCCTTCAATGAGCACTTCAGGCCAGAAGGCTTCAAGTGAGTATTTAAATAACTGTTTTGAAGGAATGTGCCATGGACTGATTATTTTTCCTTTTCCTTTTCCAGTTGGAAAAGTCAGATAGCCATAATTAAAGGTCTTTTGTCCTCAAATATTGTATTTGTAATCAGAATTCAGTGCAGAAAACAGAAACATCTAGGCATTTCAAACAAGAAATGTTAATATGTGGAATTAGATGAATACAAAAGGAATTATAGTAGTGAAGGAGGAGTAGGTTCTAGGGTGAGTCTTCAGGAACAACTCCCAAAAAACAGAGATCTGGCCCAAAAGGACATCCATCTCTGAGGACGGACTTTGTTTTAGATTTGTCAAAAAACGTCTTTGAGTTTTTTGTCTTTTTTGTTTTTGTTAATTTGTTTTCTTTGGTGGTTTTTTCTGCTTTTATTTTTTTTTTGGTAGCAAAGATTTTGTATTTTACATTTATTAAAGTAGTACAGTATTAACTCTAGATTGTGATATGTTAAAGATGCATATTGTAATCTCTGGAGCCACCACTAAAAAATGCAAAGAGATGATATTTAAATTCTAATAAAGAAAATAAATTTAATACAAAATGCATTTGTTCAAGAATATTCATAGACCCTTTGTTATGATAGCCCAAAACAGGAAATAACCCCCATGTTGCCTTTTTTTTTATTATTTCTTTCTTCCTAACCTCTTTTGGTTTATTGTATTGGTCTTTTTCTACATTCTGGGTTGAATGCTTAGAACATTTATTTTCACTATTTCTTAGTTTTTTAATGTGCTAGTTAAGGCTTAAGATTTCCTTTAAGTACTGTACTGCTTTGGTGACATCCCATAGGTTTTAATATTAATTAATTGCATCTTAATCTGTGTTTTCTTAAGCCTATACTTTTATCTTGATTTCATTTAATGAGGTTTTCTACCATGTAGATAGCTTTATATTTTTGTTATTGATTTATATTCTTTTAAAAATAGTTTTATTAAATGGTGGTTATAAAAAACTTTATTTATATTTCTGTGTCCTACTATTCTATTTTGAATATATTACATTGGCATTCGAAAGGAATATATATTCTTTGGTAACTATGAATACACACATGCATACACAATCTGGATGGGTAATTTTATTTTTCAAGTACTTTATTATTTTCTTTCTCTACATACTCAATTTCTGAATAGGACATATTAAAATGTACCATTTTTAGAGTTTTCAAATATTCCTTGCTTTTTAACAATTTTTGCTCTGTTATTCAATGTATAAATCATTGTTATTATAGAGTATTATTCATGAATTGTATTATAATTAATACAAAGCTTGCTGCTTTGTCATGTTTCATAATTTTTGCTTTGTATACCTGTTTATCAGAAATTGATGTCAAATTGTTATATCTTTGTCCAGCTCTTTATTATTAACATTTGTGTGGGTTTTTTATTTGTGCTTTTTATCCACTTAGATTTTTAAATTTAAAAAATAGTGTTAGCTCAGACTCGGGGGATGGGGGGACATGAGCAATATATATAACCAGAACTTTTGTACCCCATAATAAGCTGAAATAAAAAAAAATAAAATAAAATAAAAAATAGTGTTAACTGTAGTTTAACCCATGAAAGTGTTAAAAATCTACCTTTTATAACAAAAGTGCCAAAAAAGTCCATTAAACAAGGAACTGACCTTATTCACATATATGCTCTTGATTTATATATTTAATTTTATTTCTGCTATTTTATATAATTCTCATTATTTTTCTTGTTTCTTTTCCTTCTTTCCCTCTTTCCTGTTTTGGTACATTAATGGGTTGATTGATTATTTGATTATATGTGGAGTGAGAGTCTCTAGTGCACTGGGTTAAATTTAGCAAATCCTTAAAATGTATTTTTTTCTATTAACTTCAAATACTAATTTACACCTATAACATCTTCTCCACATAAGACAGAACCTTTAGTTCACTTGTAATTTTTTCAACCTGGCACACATCTCCTTGAGATATTGTTGGAAACATCTGGCATGATGTTCCAAATTATTATTCCTTTTACATTCTACCTCTCAGACTGTATGAATTCCTACTTTACAAGTACATTAAAATAATAGAGCAGTATTACCAGTGGTTATTTAAAGTTGAAAGTGACATTTTCTGTTTTATTTTATGAACAATTTAATTATAAATTTTATACCAAAAGACACAACCTGTGAATAAACACACAAAAATTATTCTAATTTTTCTGAAATGGTTTAAGAAAGTACTGTCCAAAAATAAAGTTGAATATTTTTGAGACATGTTGATTTCTTCTTCACAAGAGTTCAAATACAATAGATTATTTTCTGGTAAAGGTAATTCAGCATTAGAGTGATCCGATTAATTAGAATAAAAACCATCCTTTAACTTTCTTTTATTCCTCTACTAATATACAATTGTAAAGATTTTCCTTTCTAGGGAACACAGAAATATATGACCTAGAGAACTTATTAAGTTTTTTCTTCATCCTGTTCTTCAGTTCTACTTAATAATATACTATTATTCCAAATCTATCAGTGTATATGTCTGAAAGAAACAAAGGTAGGAGAAAAACTGCAGTTTCCACTGGGCAAACAATTTCGGTTTAAATATCCTGCTTCTGTGAAAATGATGATCTGTCTGCTCCTTGCAGAACCGCCCAGTCTGGAAGACGCAGGGAAGATGCTGAACGAGACCGTGGTGGTGAGCAGCCCCGTGCAGCTCGAGTGCAGGGCAGCTGGGAGCCCTTCACCTGGTGTGTGTTGGACTCTGTACCTTAGTAACCTTTTAAGATTTCTGGCAATAACTGAACCTGGTTGTGAGCGTAATATATACTAATTACTAATAAAGGAAAGGTTATAGGATACATTTCAAGAGTAAAACATTGCTAAGAATGTAAGAGCTAGGTAGATGACATTTTTGAATTTTCATTGCTTTTAACTGCATGCAATAATTTGTCCATCTAAACAATGTAGAAATATTTGACTATCTTAATCATCTTGTTGTCCATAGCAGCCACAAAACCCACAAGGGTATTTTACATACATTTATGTTGAAAAATATATTTTTAACTTTTAAAAGTACCTTAATGAAGCTAAGCCAAATTGTCGTTCTAATGAGACTACCACTTCATTTTGTATATTCCCATCCCTGGTAGGTTATTCATATGAATCAATAATAATATAAATTTTTTGAGGCTGATAGTGTGAATGGTATTTAGTTTTGATTAGACATATACACAACTTTTATAGGTGCAAAGAAATACACAACAAAAAGAAATAAGTTGAAAGGTGGCTTATCAAACAATATTGATATACTAGAGATACTATAAAGAATATCTTTTCTCTAAATTCATTTTCAGGACTTATATTGACTTGGCTCTTGGTGTTTTTCTTAGGGTTGCCTTCTCTTAAAAATCAACCCTAAAGAGATATTTGTTTAAACAGATTACACTCAAATGATAAGTATAGGATAAAGCAATTGTGACTATTTTAGTTAAGATCCAATTTAGTGTATTTAATTTTAAAAGAACAATTTTGCATAGATCATCTCTCCCCTTTCCCTTTCAGTTATTACCTGGTACAAAGATAACCGTCCACTCTCAGGCTCCGCCAGCATGACTTTCTTGAACAGAGGGCAGATCCTTGGTATTGAAAGCGCCCAGATATCGGATGCTGGCCTGTATAAGTGTGTGGCCATTAACTCAGCTGGAGCGACAGAGCTGTTTTACAGTCTGCAAGTTCATGGTTAGTACTACTTCTCCTAGATTCATCCTGGGTGAAGAAGTATTCAAAATGATTAAGTGCTTTTATAAAATTCTCGTGTAAATATTTGTATTATCATCTTTATGTAAGGGTGCTGTGCTCTAAAACTGATAAATGTTCTTATTCCTGATTCCTATTAAAATGCTCGATTCTCACATGCTGTTGATTTAAGTTTGCTTTAGATGAGTGGTTGAAATTGTCATTTACACTCTTATTAGCTAATGACAATAAACCCGTTTATAAATACCCTCTAACAGAATCACAAGTATTAGTTAAAGGAATGTTTCCAAGTTATTATCTCTAATAATGCTTTTAAAGATGAGTTGGTAGTTAACATAGTACAGTAGATACAGTGAAGGGGGACACACAGGTGTGTATGCCTGGAAATCAAGAAATAAAAATCCACCCTGGCATTAAAAACTAGATTTCCTAAATAAACTAGAAAAACCTTCTTTTCCTCCTCTTAAAAACAGAGATATTGATATTTGCCCTACTTATCTCACAGAATGGCTACGCTTAGATCTCAAATGAGTTTGAAAGAACTTACCAAGAAACAAATAAACAAAAGACCCACCTGTAAAAACACATTATTGTGGACGTTACATATAGTTTTTATTATTTTGAGATGGCAGAACCTATGATGTTAACGTATCTTACTTTCATTTTTTTTTTCCAGTGCCCCCATCGATTTCTGGCAGCAGTAACGCGGTGGCAGTGGTGGTGAATAATCTGGTGAGGTTAGAATGCGAAGCCAGAGGCATCCCTGCCCCAAGTCTGACCTGGCTGAAAGATGGGAGCCCTGTCTCTAGTTTCACTGATGGAATGCAGGTACTCATTTCATTTCTCTGGTGCAAACTACCACTCGATTATTCAATACGTAAGTACAAACAGGTAAGGCTGTAGAAGAGATTTGGAGAACAAGGATTCACAAATGTTATAAAAACCACACACAAATGCAACTACGAATACCATGCATGCACAATTAGTATTCCTCAGCCATTCATTAAAAGCTCAGTATTTCTAAGAGTACCTGTACCTCACTTGTAGCTGTTACATTTGGACCATTTGTTTTAGATATCTGTTATCTTCTACCTGTCTCACTTCACTTTGTACTATTACCACAAGAGAGACTTCATACAAAGAAATGTTCATCGACAAAGACAAGAATTTCCTGGTAGAATTTATATTTAAGGGTCTGGAAATAATAATGAAGCAGAGAACCATGCAGAGCATACATATGTATGTGAAAACATCAAATAATAAAAATTATAATAAAAAATCATGAAAAATAAAATCGAGTCTTAGAAAATACTTGTTTAAGTGTATTACATTGACTCAAAATTAAACACACAGACAGAGCACATATATCTAATTTAAAGTTTAATTTTATTTTGCCTCACAGAGAACGTAGTTCTCCTAACATTCTACTTGTTCAACTTGGCTTGGAAATCCAATGCTTTCAGAATCTGAGATCATAGAAGATCCAGAGCTTATGTCAATATTTTAGAGAAACAACTGAATCAGTGGGATAAAAGGACAATGAATGTGGCTAATTAATTAATTTGGCTACGACTTTGTTGTTAATTTCAACTTCCTACCTGTTCGTCCAAACAAAAATTAGAAGCCACTTATCTTTCTCCCCCCTTGGCTTTCTGTCTGTCTGTCTGTCTGTCTCTCTCTCTCTCTCTGGTAAATATGAGTGAAATTTAACATTCACTTGGTGCTTTATATAAAGACTTATTTTCAGTGGTCATTACCAAGTTTGGGTCTAACCTCTCACGTTCTTGCACTGAGACAAGAGGGATTATATGAGGATGGCTGCCCACTTTAAAATATCCAAGTGAAAATCATCCTAGAGGAAAATGTCAATTTTCAGTCTCAGAAAATACGAGAAAAGGTCTGTTGCACCTACCATTCTCAAGGGGGTATGTTGGTTATTTAACTTTCTTATGTTGATAGGTTCTTTCTGGGGGTCGCATCCTGGCATTGACCAGTGCACAGATCAGTGACACGGGAACATACACCTGCGTGGCCGTGAACGCTGCAGGGGAGAAACAAAGGGACATCGACCTCAGAGTGTACGGTGAGTCATTTTAGTCACTACTTCTGCTCTGATATAGATGTGTTTGGGGCCTAAGATCATTGAGGAAGTTAAGATAAGTTATTGACAATAAAGAAAAGTGAACAATAAAAATAATAATTACAGGATCAATTTAAAGCAAATTCTCTTTCTGCCTTATATTTAAATGACCTTGACTGATTTTCCTTTTTTAAAGTTCTGACAAATTAAAATATATACATCCAGCATGTAGAGTGTGGGTTTTATAGACTACTTCGAAGAACATGACTATGGAATAGCAGCTCTGCAATTCAGAAGACAGAATCTTCTCACCGAAGCCAAGTATCTGTTTAAGTAGCTTTCTGCATCCGTTCTCGCTGGATGCTACAGCCACTGCTCATGCCTGTAATCCTAGCACTCTGAGAGGCTGAGGCAGGAGGATCACTTGTGGCCAAGAGTTCAAGACCATTGTACTGAAAGCCATGATTTTATTACTTTTTAATTATATTTACAATCAGTGTATTTTGTGATCAATACTATGTCTATGAGTTAAATGCTATTTAAGAAACAGAAAGTTAAACTCAACATAAATTTAGACAAAATTCAAGTTTTTTCCTACCCACAATGCAGCCATGTGGTAGGGAACGTCTGAGTCTATCACAGCAGAAGTCACCTAGAAGAAAGGTGGATTCTCATTGACATCCAATCATATATTATGCTTCTCAGCCCACATTCCAGCATACCTTTACATTTAGAACTCTTTCAGACTTTTTTCAGTGTCTTATTTGCATTATATTCCTTGGTTCATGGAATAATGAAATTATTTCTTCTATGGCCTCTTGAAGAGATTCTGTTTAGTGCAGGCCTTCTTTAAATCCTACCTCACTTCAAAGCAATTCACTCCTGTTTGAAATATATTATCTTTTTTTTTAACCTCCAGACCATGTGGACCATGTTGGTTTCCCTTTATACGTTGACCAAAAGCAAATGTAATGATCACAAATGACATATATTGTCAGATTTGTTTTTGGTAAGAAGGCCCCTTGTTACAACATGTATAGGTCATACATAACTAAAGTAAAAAGTCTCAGTTGGCATCAGTACACTACCAAAGGGCTCTCCATGCCATTTTTTCCTCATTGCTACTGCAATTGATGTGGGTTCACATCCAACCTCCGGATTTGCTGGTATGTTAAGATAACCATGCCCAACCCCAAGAATTCTAACTTCTTCCCTGCACTGGGTCACTTTTATGCTTTATGAAGAACTGAAATGCTTCTATTCTAAAATGTGCTTTGAGAATGATTAATCAATAAATCAAAGTATATGACACAGTAACTCTTTCAGTCATTAGCAAGAAGTAGAGGGGTGACATCAGTATGGACTGGGTTTTAGTCATCACTAAAAATCTGGGGTTGTCCCCTTACATTTTTCTACATTGGCTAGTGTGAAAAGTGGACTCAGGAGATTATAAAGAGTTGATATTTTCCAAGAGTTACGGAAACATGCATCACTTTCTTTATCATTTGCTAAAATACTTCCAGACAACCTCTTTAGGCTGAAAACCAGGAGCTTTCTTCTGGTATAAAAGTCAAATGGCGGCCGGGCGCGGTGGCTCAGGCCTGTAATCCTAGCACTCTGGGAGGCCGAGGCGGGTGGATCGCTCGAGGTCAGGAGTTCGAGACCAGCCTGAGCAAGAGTGAGACTCCGTCTCTACTAACAATACAAAGAAATTATCTGGCCAACTAAAATATATATATATAGAAAAAATTAGCTGGGCATGGTGGCGCATGCCTGTAGTCCCAGCTACTCGGGAGGCTGAGGCAGGAGGATCGCTTAAGCCCAGGTATTTGAGGTTGCTGTGAGCTAGGCTGACGCCACGGCACTCACTCTAGTCCAGGCAACAGAACAAGACTCTGTCTCAAAAAAAAAAAAAAAAAAAGTCAAATGGCTAGCTGATATGTACGTTTGAGAATGTGTGTATGTGTTTAGCATTTGAAATAGATATGTAGCAAGCTACTGGAAAGGTGTAAAATTAAAATAGGCTTTAATCTAAAATCAGTTTCCAGTCTATATTCCATTATTAGTATTATTTCCATAAATTATATTTCTGTATTTGTAATAATAACCTTGACAATCTTGTGTCTAATTGGAGCCTAATGAATTCATCCCCAGAGGGAAGTGACCTTCAGATTTATATTGTAGGGAGTGTGTTTGTGGGGGCCGGTGGTATAGTAGGAGGATGAAACAGTGGATAAAATAGCTTTCCCTACAATAATAAGAATAGCTCATTAAAAACTTTTCTCTCTCATATAAATTCAAAGTATGTTTTACCGTATTTCTGAGACACCAAAACAAGAGAATTGAGTTTTTAAAAGATTTGGATTTCTGTAGTACCTTTTCTTTAAACTTAAGCTCAAAGAACTTCCTTGAAGATCACACATTCTTTGGCATCCCAGCAAGCATAACCCTATGGCAATTCTGGTTTTGGTAAATAAATTTAACAAGTATGATGCAGAGGATGAGAAACAGATCCAGAATATACCCCTTCCTAAGCAACATAACCACAAAAAAAAATCAAAAATAGGGATAACAACTGAGGAAGCTGAGGATCTAAAGGGTAGAACCTTGTTCCCATCTCAGACTAAACAAAAAGTTAGAAATGAGAGACAGGACAGAAAAAATAGATGTATTTGGTAAAATACATCCTTAGCTGTAATTAGCTGTGCTTCAATTTTTGTCCCTTAAACAAATACTCTATTGCTTTTGCATTTTTTTCTTAGTTTTAAAAATCTGTTTTCCTTTTGGACTTGATTCAACTCATTTAGCTATAAAGAAAGTTAAGCGAAGGAAAAATATTTGGAAATAAATTAGTATTCTGCAGTCTGCAATTGTTTCCAACTTTCACTTTTGCAAGCAGTCCTAAAGAATTCATGCTCTTTTGTAAATTCTACAAATAATCTAAGATAAACATTTTTTTACAGTTGTGGTGCTTTTTTGTCCAATGAGACCATACCTTACCTAAAATTATTTCCAGGCTGTGAAATCAGCTATTCTATTTTGGGCTTCCTGGGCTAAGACTTGTGAATATATCTGTTTTCATATTTTAGAAGGTGGCACTAATAGTGCTTATTTTGCTGTTTTTATAGCAGTTTTAATCTCAAACAGACTAATCGTGTATCTTTTATCTAATGTGTCACATATCAAAAACAATCCCACTGTTTTCTGTTCCCCACAGATTACTTTAACCTTATCAAGAACCAGATGTCTGTGTGCTATTAAATTTAGCAAAAGGAACATCATAAATCTCTGCACAAATGTTCTATTTTTTGGTCCCAGCCATTGTTCAGAATATTTCTTCCTCTAGCATCAATTCCTATGGGGTTAGCACAAATCCTGCACCCAGAAAAAGCACACGAAAGTTCCCTTTAGACATCCCTTTTCCTATGTAGTAGATGCGGTAGCAGAGAAATCTTGTGGTTACAGAAACACAATGCTACTGCTGTAGTCAAAGTCTATTGCATTCATTGTCATCCACCACACACTGGGTTATCAAGCCTGAAACTATGGCTAATAGACTATAATAATATTCCTTACCACAAAAATCTTGTTTCTACTAAAGCATTTGCAAAATCCCTTAGGATTCATTTCAATGCAACTTAACCTTTCTTGTAAAAAAAAATGCTGCAAATATGTTAAGTTTCCTATAATCCTGAATAGTTATGGGATTTAATGAGAAATGGCCAAGGAAATTCCCCTCTGTGCTTTCTCGAGTGGCCCTTTTATAACAGGTCTGATTTCATCATTACTTTGTGTTTTCTGAATTATTACATATACAGTCCTGAAAGAGTCCTCGAGAGCTTACGGAGCCCACCCTCTCATTCTTGGCAGGGCTGTACCTAAACCATGTAAGACAGATGATTGTTTACTCTATTCTTTAATACACCCAAGGGAAGGAGATTCCTTAAACTTCTCCAGGAACACATTTCAGCATCTGACAAGCCTCACAGCCAGGGAATTCTAGTTTTAATCTCATTAAAATTTCAACTCATTTCCTCTTTTTATGTAATCGTGTGTATGTTGCACAGCTGGTCAGTGATTGCTTTGTTCTTTATTGTATCATTTATCCCACATGGTCTTCGTTCCATAGAAAGTGGACAAGGCACCATGGAAAACCAAGAAGAATGCTAAACTGCAAGTTAGAAGACTCCTAGCCTTGTCGTTGATTTGTCATATTATTTTGCACAAGCTATTATTTGTCACCCATTTTATGTCTTGCACACTATGAGGTGGAACAAGATGAGCTCTATGATCTCTTCCAACTCTATTTTTTAATTTTGCCTCTGTGACTATGAATTTATTTCTTTTGCAAAAAATATAAATAAATATTGAAAGTGTGTTTGCTTTTAATTCATTGCTGTTTCCAAAATATTTCATGAGTGATTCATTACTTTGAAAACCTTAAGCAGTAACATCTAGTTCCAGAGATTTCTTACTTGGGCACTTGGTGAGAACTTCCAGCTCTAAAAATGTTTTAAAGGAAAATTTAGTGAGAACTATTTTTGTTCAATGGAAATACATTAATCAGTGATTTATTGACACTTGATTCTGAACCAAATGATGCAAAGAAGTTATGTTAGAATGATTGTAATCCTACATCTTAAAAGAACTAAGAAAATTATTCAGTATATGTCCTGATGATTAATGAAGATAAACAGTGTACTGGCCTGTTTTATCCTGAAAGAAAACCCACCTTTCACTTAGCTCCACCAAATATTATGGGAGAAGAACAAAATGTCTCTGTCGTCATTGGCCAAGCTGTGGAGTTGCTATGTCAGAGCGATGCTGTTCCCACACCTACTCTTGCTTGGTTGAAAGATGGCCGCCACTTGCTGAAGAAACCAGGCCTCAGTATCTCCAAAAATGGAAGTGTGTTAGAGGTAAGAATATAGATTCATTTATTTCCCCTTGTATTATTCCTAAGCTCATGGTTTCAGTATTATCCTTATTAAACTTGGCTAGCTTTTACAAATGTTCTACTAATTTCACCTTACAAAATTCTAGGAACCCTTTTATTGATGAGATTTCTAATATTTTTAATTTTCCTGCTTAGTGAGATTTAAATATTTAACTGTCCATGCATATCCAGAGGCCATCTCAAAGAGATGCTTCTAAGAAAATATTATAGAAACAGTCTAAGCAGTGCCTCAGCTTCAGTCACTCAACCAGTCAGTGAATACCCGTTTTAGGTGCTCTGGATAAGAATGCAAAAAGTATGACACATTTCATGTCCTTGATGTCTTCCAACTTTACATAAATATATGAAAAATTAGCTAACAGTTCAGTTGATAAATGCAGTAAGTTCTGTAAGTCTGAGTCAATTACCAAGTGAATGGTCCAGACAATATATTTTGAAGGGATATATTTGGAACTGTTTTGGAAGACTATTTAGCTTTCCAAGGGTAGATGAAACAAAACACCAGATTAAGGCAAGCAAGTATGGTAGTTTGGCTGAAACAAAGAATTTAACAAAGTGAATATTTGGAAATAATGTTGATAAGGTTAATTTGAGTGAAATATGAGCTGACATTGAAAGCTAACCTAAGGAGTTAGGATTCAGGAAGCCAAAAGGCCACTGAATATTTACAAAATCCTTGTAATAACCCAACTGAGAAACTGGAAGACTAGCTGAATAATCTGGCCACAGTTACTAAGAGGCATAAATTGGATTAGAACACAAGGAGTACAGCTTTAGAACTCACACTACTAACTACCCCATAGCCTCTTGGTAAAGGAAGGCTATTACTGGTAAACAAAGAGAATCTTGAGAAATGGAAGGTGGGTGTCTGTGTATAGGAAGGTCGGTGAGCTGAGCATCTTACCCTAGGAAGACTGAGGCACAGGGGTGAGTGGGAGGGAGCATGAAGGTATATGCTAGAGATAAGGATGGAGATCTTGGGGATTATGATCCTGTAATAATGGAGCTAGGTGAGAAATGAAAGATCTTTCATCAGAATCACCGATGAAAGAAAGAGTGATAAGCCAATTTGAGATACATATGGAAAAAGAAAAAGAAGAAAAAGCACTGCCCATGCTTAGAGGCATAGCCCTGCATTCTAGAAAGTACCTGGTCAAAATCTCAAACTTTAGTTTTGGCTGAATGACAGGAGACATTTGTATCAGTGAAAATCTCATTGAGTGTAAGTTCGGTTCTTCAGGTGATGGTGAGGAAATCCTGGGATCCATTGATCTCCACCATGGAGACTAGCCAGGTCCCATTGAAGGGGGTAGGGAGAAGACCCATGGAATGAAAATCTCTGCAGAACTCAAACTTGATTGGTCAGATAAAACTATCTTACCTATGCACTATCATTCACACATACCTTTAACCAGATCAAGTAATAGAATCTTAGCATTTTATTTATCCTGGAACACACTAAGCACTCAATAAATATTAATCCTTCCTTGCTATTCTACCTTCCCCCCCCCCAACTCTCTTTATGAGACGTGCAAGCCTGTCCTTATAGACTTGAAGGGCTTGGAACCCCAGATTTGAGTGGGTCTGCCACTAATTATGTGACTGAGAAATTTAGATCTCTTAATTGATTCTGAGTTTCCTTAGCTACAAAATGAGGAGGTTGGATTTTAAGTACCGTTTCAGGTCTGATATTCCTTAGTTCTCCATCTGTGCTTTTATCTAATTCTGGCTCTATTGTTCACATCAATTGATTAATAGGTGTTTATCAAATGCCTGCTGGGAACCCCTGCTATCCTAAATATTTTTAATGATCACTCCAACTCCAATGATTCTCCTTCTTTTGAATGTTTTAGAAATTAGTGATTGCAAACTTATTTGGTAATAAGTTACATACAGCTTATTGTAGTTCTTGTATTATCTTGTGTTATTTATAACTTATTAAACTTTTTATGTTAACATGCTTTATATTCTCAATGAGATTGTAAACTCAAATCAGAAACTATATATTACATTATGTGTATATCTTTATATTTCCTACCTTCAGTACCTAGTACAAATTTTTAATAACTGCTAAATGGTCAATGAATGCATGATGAATGGATATCGATGCATTTTGTACATAAATACACAAAAAATTTATTTACTGATAATCATTTATCAAGCATCAAACTGAGTACTAGGAGATTGAAACTAATTGAATATAATACTTGGCTTGAAGAAGCTTACAAATCCAGTGTGGGGGGAAAGCATATGTAATAAACCAATAATAAAGGTGTTATTTATTGAACAGTTTCCTGGTTATATAAGGATTGTATATTTTAAAGCCCTAAATAACTTTACCAAAAATTATAAATTCTTTTGCTATTTTATCTGAATTATATTTAAAAGGCCTTTCTAGACCTTTCACCACTAATATAAACCAGACTAAAATAAGATCTGACATACATGAAAATTGTTGAATCCTGTTAAATTTTAAATCTGGATGATGGGTGTATAGGCTTTCATTTTCCTGTTTTCTTTACTTTTTATGTGTTTGTAATTCTTCATAATGAAGTTGAGAAATAAGAGAGCACAAAGAGTATTTAATAGAAAACCCCCAATTGTGAAATAGAAACTGTGGTTTCAGAGCATGATTTTGTTTTCAGATTGAAGATGCCCAGGTTCAAGACACTGGTCGTTATACTTGTGAAGCAACAAATGTTGCAGGAAAAACTGAGAAAAACTATAATGTCAACATTTGGGGTAAGCATAATCAGACCCTGTAAAGTACATGATGTAGCCTGTGATTTAAGCCTTTATTCTTTGCATCACTTTTTAAAATGGCATTCATCCATGTAACCGAAATTGAAAATAATATATAGATGGAAAATAATCAGTATAACCAATTCAAGAGCTCATATAACTAATTCAAGAGCAATTATAGATCAACTTCCTTGTTGATGTTGAATGATTCTCTTCTGCCTGAGTAGCATGCCCGTTAGCTTCTACAGCCATGATCTTGTAATGATTGGGCCTTCTCTAGGAACTCGTGGTAGGTTGGTCAATTGAAAATAAGTCAAAAAAAGGTCAGATTATGTATGTGAACTGTGTGTGTATAAGAGACAGAGAGAACACGTGTGCTTGTGTCTTGGGAGATGGGATTACAATGCTGAACAGGGAGAAAAGCTTTTCTCTCTTGAAATTTTACCATTTGTTACCAGTTAAGGTAATTCTTAAGAATAATCACAACTTTTTGGCTGTGGCTGTGTGCTAAAAAAGCATTTCCATTTCTAGCATATTCACTTCTATTTTAAATACTTAAATTCATTTATAACATATTAGCACTCTTAATTTCGGTTGTATTTGTTTAAACTTTTTAATTAGTGAGAACATGAGCTGAAATTTACCTTTGATTTATAAAAGTTTATTCTAAAACATATTTTATTCTATTTATTTATTTTTTATTTCAAAATATTAATTAAGGAGGTACAAGTGTTTTTGTTACATGGATAATGCTTAAGATAGGGCTTTTGGTGTGCCCAGCACCAGAATAGTGTTCATTGTAGCCAACAGGTAAGTTTTTAATCACACATCCACCCTTCCACCCTCCCCCACTTCTTGGCTTCTTACATGTTTTATATCACTTTGTGCCCATATGTACTCGTCTATTAGCTCCCATTTATTAGTGAGAACATATGGTGTCTGGTTTTCAACTTAGTAGTACTTCATGGCATGTACACATATCACATTTTCTTTATACACTCATAAACTTAAGAGCACTTAGATTGATTCCACGTCTTTGCAGTTGTGAATTGTGCTGCAGTGAACATTCGAGTGCTGGTGTCTTCTTGATAAAATGACTTCATTTCTTTTGGTTAGCTTCCCAGCAGTGGGCTCGCTGGATCGAATGCTAGGTTTACATTTATTTCTTTGAAGAATCTCCATAGTGTTTTCCATAGAGGTTGTGCTAATTTGCAGTCCCACCAACAGTGTATAAGCATTCCTTTCTCTCTGCATCCACGCCAACAACTATTGTTCTTTGACTTTTTAATAATGGCTATTCTAACTAGGGTAAGGCAGTATCTCATTGTAGTTTTAATTTGCATTTCCCTGATGATTAGTGATGTTAAACATTTTTTCATGTTTGTTGGCCAAACATATTTTACATAAAAAGAAAGCTAGAAGAAATAATTTGATTCCAATGAAGAATGAATATTTAAAAAAATTTTAAAAGCATGCCTTGATGTAGAAAATGGCTTGTTAATAAATCATTATTATCACTTTAAAAATTCATGAGGCAGAGTATAAGAAGCACTATCATTCACCACATAAAAGGATTAATTAACTTTTTAATAGTAAAATTTGCTATATAGTAAATTTATATTTACTACATATTGGTTGTCATTAACTTCTGTTTCTACCTCTTCCCATCCTTTTTCCTGCTCCATTTCCTCTTTCCTTCCTTCCTCATTTCTTTCAAAAGGGAAAAATATTTATTCAGCTCCCAATATGGATAAGACACTGGGCTAAGTTTTATCAAGATTGAAAAAAAGAGAAAGAAAAGGAAAGTTAGGAGTGATGATCAATTAGAAAATGAAGTGAAGAATTCATTTTTAGTATGTAATATTTGAGGTACCTGTGGACTATACATGTGAAGCTGTCCTCCATGTAGTCAGAAATAGGGGCTTATAGTTTAGGAGAGATAAGAGTTAAAGCATAAAGTTGGAGACATAACTATGGCAGTTGAAATCCCTTGAAAGGAGTAAAAAGAATGTGTATAGAAGAGTGCCATATAGAATGGCTCTCAAGGGCCATTAAGAAGGGCACCATATCAGAGGGTAGATGGTAAAAAGAGACTCCAAATAGGAAACTGAGAAGGAACAGTCAAAGAGGTAAGAGAAAACTCAGTAAAACATGTATCATGGAAACTGAAGACAATGGTGTTCCCAGAAGAACACAATGAATAAGTTGAACGTGGATAGATGGATGGGCGAATGAATAACGTCATGCTTTGCAGAGAAGCCAAATTAGTCACAAACTACAAAATGTACTTTACAAACAAGCATACCAATGCCTCTTAAAGAAAAGCAATTTAATAATGGAAAGCAGAATGCAGTAGACACAAGGATGAATGATAGAGGAGAAAGAGACATCAAGAATAGATTCACTCAAAAATATTTATGGTGAGCCTTCCATGTTCTAGGTACTATGGCCTGTGTGGATATAGAGAGGTTAATTAGAAGGACAAAAATGTTCTCACAGAACTTACAGTTGGCTGGTGTAGAAAAATCTTTAAATAGTCAATTAAAATTACATCTCCTGAGAGCTATCATAGGAGGTTATGTGGAAAAACATGGGGCACGTGACATTTACTTGAGACCTTAAGGATGAGTAGGCATTAACTCTGTGAAGGGGACAGAGGCAATACAAAGCCCTGAAGAACAATATCTGTGTTCTTCATTCACTGTGGAGCATATATATTATATTGTAATAAGCTATAATATGTTAGCTATTATATAATGTATAATAAATTAGCTTCTTTGTATGCCATTCTGAATATTTTGATAATTAAATTTATATCTGTGTAAATGAGAAGTCTACTTTTAGCTATTTATTCTACATCTTTCAGGTGACTTTTAATATGATATTAATATGTCAACCTCACATACTGATTTTTTCCTTATGTCATTTGAATAGAAACCTTTTTTCTTGTAGGATAAGTATAAGAAAAATTATCTATGAAATGAGTGTAAAAATGATATTTTTCCTTTTTTTTTCAGTACCCCCAAATATTTATGGTTCTGATGAACTTGCTCAACTTACAATCATTGAAGGAAATCTCATTAGTCTACTGTGTGAATCAAGTGGTATTCCACCCCCAAATCTCATCTGGAAAAAGAAAGGTCAGTTTTCATCTATGAAATTTATAAAATTAAATATAAATACAAAATGAATATTTATTTGGTTTGACGAACATCTCAGTTTATAAATAAACATTCCTGGGGTTTTCATACTATTAATAAATGCTAATACGAAGTGTGCAACCTGTGATACTTTTACACTATCCAGCTGAAAAATCTTCATTTTCAAGGCTAATTACTTGCCAGAAAAAATTAATTTCCTGCACTGATTGTTTTTTAATCAAATGCACTATGGAGTAGTTATAATCATCCAAAATCCATCATTCAAAGAACTAAATTTTTTTCTTTAAAATAGATTTCAAAAATTATTTTCTAAATTAAATATTTTCACTGTGTTTGTGACAGTTTTGCAATGTATGTTAAGATTAAATTATGCTGGCAAACATATTTTCAATTTATGCATCAACAAATACTTGTGCCCACTAAGTATTCGATCAACTTAATTTTTCATTTATTTAAATTTTAGTCCTCCTTCATTTTGCACACCAGGGCAGGATTATTTTGCACGGTCACCTACATTTTAGGTACTTGACCTAGGAAGCAAATAAATAAGTATACATACTATCAGAGTACGTATACAAAATGCTCTGTATTTTTGCTTCATATTCTGTCATTTGGTTTTCTTTGCAGGCTCTCCAGTGCTCGCTGATTCTATGGGGCGGGTTAGAATTTTATCTGGAGGCAGGCAGTTACAAATTTCAGTCGCCGAAAAACCTGATGCAGGCCTCTATACGTGCGTGGCATCGAATGTTGCTGGAACGGCAAAGAAAGATTACAATCTGCAAGTTTACAGTAAGTTATTAATCAGCCATACTTTGGCACAATTGTCTTTTATATCTTTTCATCCTTCTCTTTAACTTTTTCTTCATATGTTTAATATTCATTCAAATTAGTCTGGTTATCATATAACTGTCATATTACCCACAAATTTAAATTGTGCTGATACGACCAGAGAAGAGTCACTTCTTTCTGGCTGTTAATGTGTGGAGCAGCACAGCTGTTCACTCTGCTCAGCTTGCCAATGGCAGACACATCAGTGTGGTCATAATTTGTTGGGGGCGGAATAGTGGATGTGTGGACGGGGATGATGTAGATTGTACTTACAATATGTAAAAATATTTTATTTTAAAGAATATTTAACTTGTATAAGATTTTAGAGTGCCTAAAATATTTACAGAGATATTTAATCTTTACATGAGCTGTTATCAAAGACAAAACTATTGCCTCCATTTTTTGCCTATGTGGAAAAATAAGCTCAGAGAGGTTCCCATGGCTGACCAAGGGGACATGGCTTGTGTGTAGCAGAACTGGCACTAGAGCACAGGATTACTGATGCTGGCCCATTTTTCTTTCCACACACATGTGTATTAGAGTTTGTCTAATTTTTGTTCTTAGAGTCAGTGTCAGTTAGGTGAATGTAGCTTCAGGTAGCAGAATAACTGGCTGTCAGTGGCTTAAACAAGTAGAGGTTCATGTTATCACAAAATGAGAACTCTGAGGTTGGCTATTTGTCACTGAAGTTGGTCAGTAGCTTCATCATATCAGGCAAGAGCTCTGTGATTCTCCTGATCCTTCTTCCATGGTCTCAGGAAGGTTGCTGCAGCTGTGGTGTCAGATTCACACTGAAGGCAAGATGAAGGGAAAGGGGTGGTATATTTCCTCTTTATTAAAAAATTTCCCCCAACCCCCAGCAGATCTCTGTTTAGATTTTTGTAGGCCTAAATTGATTCATGGGGCCACAAAAAGCAATCAGCTTTTCCAACTCCCATAGTAGAAGGTAGAAGGAAGAAAGGAAAGGTAATAGACATTGTGTCAATATCCATTTTAAAATTAGTACTAGGAAGACTTATGTAAAGCAGAGCTACATGTTACAAGTTCAAATATTCGCATTGAAGACAGCACAACATTTTCTTACTGTGCCGACAGTTTTATTTTGGGTATGAACCCCTTTAGAAACATTGGAGAAGAATTCCACCTCTCAATATAGTAATGCCATATCAAATAGTCCTGGGTCTTTTCTTTAGGAGTTAATATTTTAACATAAAAAATGTATTTAACTTTGGCTGATGAAAATTCCCATGCAAGACTTGAAGCACACATTTCCTATTTGTTTCTTTTTTCTTTCCCCCTGCCCAGTTCGACCAACCATAACCAACAGTGGCAGCCACCCTACTGAAATTACTGTGACTCGAGGCAAGAGTATTTCCTTGGAGTGTGAGGTGCAGGGTATTCCTCAACCAACAGTCACCTGGATGAAAGATGGCCACCCCTTGACCAAGGCAAGAGGAGTGGAAATATTGGATGAAGGCCGCATCGTTCAGCTGAAGAACATTCATGTATCTGACACAGGCCGTTATGTGTGTGTTGCTGTAAATGCAGCAGGAATGACCGACAGAAAATACGACTTAAGTGTACATGGTAAGTAAAAAAGAGGCTCAGTAGGTCTATCCACTGGCTGATATAATCAAACATCCTGGATGGAAAGTAGAGGCCTTAACTATTGAAAGCCATTTATTTATAGTCCATCCTTTTTAAAACATAGACTTCTTTCCTAGATCAATCTGATCATTTATCCTTCTACGCCTGGCCTCACATTATTTACCTTACTGAGATAAGCACATATTGGCTATTCTTTTAGGAAAGCACATAGTAAAATAGAAAATTGTTTTCTTTAAGTGCTTTTGGTCCAATGCTGTCCTAAGTAAAATGCCTTTATTATATGTTTTCCAAATTTGCTGGCTTAACTAGGTTAGTATAAACATTAAGTTCATCAGTTGGGCATGAACCATACTGAAGTTAGCTTTAATATTCTAATGAATGAGCCCTAAATGTCAGTAGGAATAGACCAAACATAAAACATACACAGGATAACTATTTGGATGCATAAAATTTGAAGTATAATTTTTAAATCTATAGAAACAATGGTAAGTTTAACGGACACAAATCTTATAACTTAAATCCAATTAAGACATGTACAAAGCTCAATGTTCATATCCTGTAGTTTGCAACTGGTATGTGCTCCAAAGCAAAATGAATCACAATACAAAAGAGAAAATGAATTAATCTGAAGTATCTTTTTGTTAGATTGCTCTTAATTTTTAGGATTTAGAATTACTTTTTAGAAAATCTTGCCCATAAAAAGGTCATGAATCCATATTGTAAATTTACCAGAAAAAATGAGTAACTCATACAAAATCACTAACCACTATTGGAATAACAATATAAAAGTCATTTACTGCTAAGAATGGGAAATAAGTGACATTTTCACTTCCAGGAATATCACATACACAAGAAAATAGCTCATTGTTGTGATTACTTATTTTGCTTACTGGTGACCAGAAAATGGAAACCTTATTATTAACAATAAGCTGTTTAAGATTTGGTGTTTCATATGCATTAGCTACTTTCCTTTCCATTTCCTGTTTGTTTTGTTTTGTCTTACAGCCCCTCCAAGCATCGTGGGAAACCATGGGGCACCTGAGAATATCAGTGTGGTGGAAAAGAACTCTGTGTCCCTGACTTGTGAAGCTTCAGGAATTCCCCTGCCTTCAATAACCTGGCTGAAGGATGGGTGGCCTGTCAGCCTTAGCAGCTCTGTGAGGGTTCTCTCAGGTATTAGAAATTCTGGTAGCCTGATAATCCGGTTAGCTTCATACGGCCACAATTTCTCCTTAATTTCAGATTTCTTGGTGTTTTTATTGTTTTATTTTCCTTTTTGATCTAGCTGCTTATTATAATGCTCACTGATCATATTAATAAAAAATAAAGGACATCAGAAGGTGTATTACAATGAGGGAAATATGCAAACATCTCTAGACTCCTTTAGGAGATAAATCTTGGCACTCACTTATGGCTTAAATCATGGGGATGTCAAAGCGTTCATGCTACAGTAAGGACCAACCAATTTGAAAAGTGAAGAATTAAAAGAAGTGCTTGAAATCAGATCCAAAGTCTACAGTGAATCGTGTTATATAACATAGCCCTATATCCAAGTATTTCAACTTATTCATGACTGATCTCAATGATGTTTATATTTCTGGGATGAGATAGCTTCCTGTGAGCTAAGACTTTATCATTATTGTAAAAGAGATATTCAGTTTAGTCCTCATATAATTACTTAGGAAAACCTGTGAATAGCTTGTCATTTATGGATCAATGTAAGCGTGGAGAGAGGTTTCTTGAGGTATGCCACAGGAATCTGCACTTGGCCTGTTTTAGTAATGACTTGGATACAGACTGGGAAGATAATCTGGCCAAGTTTGTGGTTAGTAAAAAGCTTGGATACTTAGAAAAATACCTAATATGTTGAATGAAGGGATCCAAATTCAAATATACCTCATGCTGGAACTTTTGAGTTAAACCTAACAAGATGAAGGTTAAATAAGGCTTATGATGGCCTTTTTTAAATCTAGGATTATGCTAGTTTATAATCTCTCTGCACTTACAGTAAAAACCAATGATGAAAACTATGGTGAGGTATAGATTCAGAATTCTTAATATAAAAAGATCTCTGAATTGTGTTAGTTACTCAATATGCATTAACAGTATAATATGATTACCAAGAATATGAAAGCACCATTTTGCCACATTAATAAACTATATTTTCTCCAATAAGAAAAATAAGAGATCAGTTGTACTCTAGACTCAGCAGGCCTTATTAGAAAGACTAGAAGAAGGATATATTGATAATATTTTCAAAGGAAGATAACCGTGATGATAGATGATCATGAAATAATTAATACATCTGATTGATTTAGCTCAGAAAAGTAAACCTTGTGGTTTATTTGGTACCTAATGCAAATTAAATTTAAATAATTGAAAAGCCATGGTGTAGAAAGTACTATGTTGGTTTTGTTTCGTTCCAGAGGTTAAAAGTAACGTCAGTATATGGAAGATTCTAGGGACAGATTTGGGTCTGAATATAAACAACTTAAAAAAAAATATTTAGCTTGTTTAAAGTCAAGATGAGCTACTTCGAGTGGCTGTAAGCTCCCTGCCCCTAAATCTGTTGAAAGTTTAAATGGCCACTATTGAAAGCATTTCCAGAAAAGATCCTTTCCTAGTGTTGCAATTAGGTCTAAATAACCCAAGGTCCCTCTGTTTCTTCCTGATCTTAGCCTAATAAATGATAGGAGCTTGATGAATGCACATTGCTATTAACCACATTTATGGCCTATAATACTTTATTTATGACCTCAGGCCAGTTACTTAACTTTGCTAATTTCCATTTCATCACTTGTAAAGTGAAGATATTAATAGTATTTGCCTCTTAGGATTTTTGTAAAGATGACATGGGTTGAAGTGTCTAAAGCAGTTAACACAGCACTTGCCTCTATGGTGAGCATCCAATACCTGTTTGTCATTGTTGCCATAAACAACCTGGATGTCTGTGGTCTCCCACTCGTGGGAAACTTTTCTGTCCTTACTATGAGGCTTTCATTTTCACAGGACTCAGTCTCTGTTGATCTTAGGTGCATGGTAATAGCAAAGATTTTAGTAAGATTTAGTTACCAAAAGCCTGAACATATTATCGTTTTGGCTTGAAATTATAATCATATGATTTGGCTTTTAAAAAAATGTTCAATTGCTGAGAAAGTAGGACCTCTTATTAAATACAATAAGTACATCAGAGCTTCTGGAAGTGAAAAAGGCAAGATAAAGTGATATACTCTGGCTTGTTATAGATTTACAGGAGTGGTGTTTTGGTTTTATTTAGTGTTATTTTGCTTGACTAGCAGCTGGGGATCCCTGAGTGAACACATTAAAAGTATTTCACCTTGTGGTGCTGCCAAAGGAGTTACTCAGCTTTACGGTCTGAGCATGTGTCTTGTGCAATCGATGAATGAGAACCAAATGAATGGCATGTGCCTTGCTTGGCCCTTGGTCTGCTGCACACTTCTGTTTCCTTGAGATTAGGCCTCCTGAGACTTGCAGTGCAATTTTTCTGAAAGCAGTACTTTGGTGAAGACCCTACCATTGTTATGAAGTTATCTGCCAAGAACAGATAACTGCTATAAAAATTTAACAGGTACAAAAAACATCTCCATATAACTTACTGTCAGAACCCTTTTGTTTTTCACTGGATTAAGTGAGAGGATGAGGGAACAAAGAGAAATGAAAGATCATGAGACTTACAAGGCTGAGGTTTTGGAGAGCTGGCAACGATTCATGGAAGTCGTATTGCTTTAATCTCTCAACTGGGATCATATTATGGTCTCTCTAATCTGAAGTAGCAGTGAGTACTTGAATCCTTTCCGAATTTACATAAGTTTTAAAAAAGATATGTAGATAATTTCTGTATTCAACTTTGTGCTTAAATTCAGTTGGAAAAAAAAAGACTGGATTCAGATACCCAGCTCTGTCTGTCTGAATAAGATACTACTAAGTTCACCTTTCAGTGGGTTGAGGGTGAGGAGGTTGCTTATAGAAAAAGCTCAATGTGAGCTTGTTGTGTTTGTATAAACAGAAAACAGATGGAAACACTTGGCAAAACCAGATTCAGGTGAATATTTACATGAAAATTTCATGTTTAACCATTACAGTTTTTTTAGTTCAACTTCAGGATGCTAAGCAAAAATACACCAGCTAGAAAATTACTACAAAATCTAAGAAATGACTGAGTTTTTTTTTTTTTCTTCAACTTTACTCCTCAAATGGTTTCCAGGACTGTTCTCTTGGTGTGTCTCTTAGTTCTCTGCAAGCTCCGTTTCATCTCATTTGTTGCCTCCTCTACCTTTATTCTTAGAGTTTACCTTCCAATTATGCCCCTTGGTATATGAGAGTTTCACTCTCAGTCTGCATGCATCTCTTGGATGAAGACTATTTCTTCAAACAAAATGGTACAAAGTTCAAAATATAAAAAGAAAAACAAAGCAGTGTTACAGTAGTATATGAGGTGACTCCATAACCTTTGATATATGTAGCTATAGGATTCTGTTAAACTCAATTGAAAGCTGGAAGTCAGTCTTCACAATGTCACCTATCCCTTTTATATTGATGTCACTCAAATTTGGATTGCTGGTCTAGTCTTCTTGCTGGCATTCCCATTTTAATATGTTTAGTGGCAAACTGGTAATCTTGTCCTAAACATCCTATAACAGTTATCTTTCTAAAGCACAAATAAGATTCATGACCTTCTTTTGTTCACAGGCTTCCATAGCCTTTAGTGAACATAGTAAAATCTAAATTCCTTAGCACAGCATTCAACGGCCTACAGAATCTGACCATACTCTATCTAGCCTCATCTCTTACTGTTTTTTCCACCTGCTCTGCTTTAGGTACTGTTTTACACATCCGCTTTCTACCTCTATGTCTTCATTCACACTCCACTTACAATAGCATCTCTCAACTCATGTGTTAAAATATACTCGCCTTTTAAGATTGTATTCAAATATCACCTTCTCTGTGAAATTCTATTTCTTGCTTGCTGTCTGCCACCTAGCATTGTATTTTTTTTATTTATTGAATGAGAAAATTCTTCTGAATTATGTTTTCTTTTTTATATAGGCATAAACCGTGTGATTTATTTATTTTTAGAGACAGAGTCTCACTCTGTCACCCAAGCTGAAGTACAGTGGTACAATCATGTCTCATAGCAGCCTCAAACTCCTGGGTTCAAGCAACCCTCCTACCTCAGCTTCCTGAGTAGCTGGGATTACAGGCATGCGCCACCATGCCTGGCTATTTTCTTTTTTTATTTTATTTTTTTTTGTAGAGACAGGTCTTACTATGTTGCCCAGACTGACCTCAAGCAACCCTCCTGCTTCAGCCTCCCAAAGTGCTGGGATTACAGGTGTCAGCCACTGTGCCCAGCCTCTATAGTGATTGTTTTTAAAAAAAGTGCTTGACATAAATTTATTTTAAAGGCCTCTAAAACATATTGATTAAATTTTTACCTAAATTGAGCATTACTTGGACAACT
>CM052450.1:6140473-6173516 GCA_028533085.1 Varecia variegata | reverse complement strand
ATAGTGTGGCATATCCTATTACTTAACCTATTAATTATTTTTCTAGCAATAATGTGGTAATTAACAACTGTCACATAGAGAACAGTTGCCTAAATTTTATAGAATTCTCCTCTCAAGCTGGATAATTTTAATATTTAATCCTAGCCCTCTTACCTAACATGACCTACTTTTATGGTTTTAAATTTTCAAATAGTTTTAATATTTAACATAAGCCTCATTTAAAAACAGATATAAAAGATCTTTTTCCCATAGGCTATAATATTAAAGGAATAATTAATATATTTATATCTCTATCTATCTGCCCATCTATCTATGCTGGAATCCTGGAATAAACTCAAAATATCTGCTTATTGAATTATTTTATTAAAGGTTTTACTTTTTTACAGCTTTTTTCAAAAATATAAAATCTTTAAATGTTAAATATGATTGCAAAGGTATTTGTGAGTAATATTTTTAATAAAAATGCATGCTACATTCTTTTTAAACTGTACTGTGAAAATATTTAATTGTAATCATCTAAAGTATGGTATAATTTTTGTTAAACACAAAGGTCAATTTAGAATAATTTCACTTATAGATGAAAACTAACCTACATTTGTAATCTATATATATATTTTTTAAGTTATGGAATGATCATTACTATTAGAAAATAGGTTAGTTTGAAAATTTATTTTTAAATGAATGGTTACTGCATTATTTTAAAAGTGGAATATGTAAGCGGACAAATGAGTGTAAAACTCCCTCTTTCAATATCAATCGTAGACGTGATTATTAGCAAACTCTCAGAAATGGCTTTTCTTACAGGGAATCCAGTACCAAAAATCACCTGGCACAAAGATGGGCAGCTTGTTCAAGAAGATGAAGCCCATCACATTGCATCTGGTGGCCGTTTTCTTCAAATTACCAATGCCCAAGTGTCACACACTGGAAGATATACATGTTTGGCTTCTAATACGGCTGGTGACAAGAGCAAAAGTTTCAGTCTTACTGTGTTTGGTAAGTATCAGCTTTGCTTCAGATCTTGAAAACTCAGACATGACTATAGGCTAAATGCTCTTCTTTTCTTTCTCTGTTTACTTAACGTTTCTATCATAGAACTTCATCATGTAAGGAGGACCAGCACTGTGTACATTTACTGTTTTTCCTGAATTAAGTAATTCATAAATTCATTCATTACGTATAGAATACCCACTATGTTCTAGGCACCAGGCAGTGTTTTGTGCTAGGGACACCACTATGAACAAGACAGACATTAAACAAGCAGCAGTAAAGGGTAGAGATATGCTGGTCAAAGAGAAGCAGGTAAACAATAAATGGGTCTCAACCTGAGATATTTTATCCCTTCTTTGTGAGACTCTGCCATTACTGGAAATTGTCCATATTCATGTCATTGTGGACTAGGAGTGATGAAATAACTGTGTGTATTGGTACATTCAGTTCCTGCAGCATCAGTCACATTTACATCTCAAGGAAGACATTAAAATAGATTCATAATTTCTGCTCACTTTTTGAAGTGTAAAATATACCAGCTAAATGTATTGCACTTGATTACCAATATCAAAATGATTCTACTAAAATCAACTCACCCATATGTGAGTATGCAAATTTTTATAGTGTTTGTTTGTTTTTGTAGTTACTGGCTATACTACTCATGGAGTACATAGATACTCCCATACATAAGAACTTCTATAGAACACAGGCTTCCGGAAGCTTGCAGTCTAATTGAATAGAAGAGATATATGCAAACCAAAGTTAAATCAAAATACCAGATAATGTCTCAGCTTTCAGATGTTTATGTGAAAAAATACCAGATAATGTATAAGCAAGTATTAAAGGAATAGTGTGTGTATCTGTGTGTACATATAATAATTGTACAAAACTATAAATCCCTAAGGTCGGAACCCCAGCACCTAATACAGCATTGCATGATAGAATACAGGGATAAGTATGAATGAAATGTATGAGCCACTTGTCTCCTAACATGTCTGTGATCTCTGCACATCCAGTTGGTATATAAAAGGCAAATGCCCAGCCCTGGATGACCTCTGGGTTACCTCTCCTCTCCTGTAGCTCATTGCTTCTCTTACAGCTCTAAGTTCCTCTTGCCTTATTGTTCCCACTACTGCTTTACTTCCCCATATTGACCCATCTCGAAATCATGTCCTCTGTCTTCTCTGAAAACCTGATTTAAAACTCTGTGGCCCCTGGCTGTGATTGAAATTTGACCCTCCCTAGAGACATCAGCTCCCCTGAGACCGTCTCCAATGGAGAGCTCGTATTCTTTGTTGTAGGTATCCTAAATCATGCCATCCAACTACACCACCTTCCCCCCACCTTCACCATTTTCTGGTTACTTACCCATTTCCTTGTCACTATCCCTCATTCACTGAAGACTGAGTGATCTTAATCAAAGCCTTCCTTTTCACCAACTTCATAAAGTTGAGGCTAAGTGTATATTGTTGTAACTTCTAACCTACCCAGTCATAAACTCGATGCCTTTACCCTTTCTTTTCCCAGAGAATGAGTTATCCTTCTTGGGCACAGTTTCTGCTTGCACTTATGCCCTTGATCCTTGTCTTTCCACCTTCTTTGGTCTAGCAGTTCTTCCCACAGTCTGCCTTACTTGATAGCTTCACCTTCTACTATCTCCACTGCTTCATATTTTAACCACTCCCTGCCTGCACTTCCTGTCCCTCTAAAAACAGGCTTCTGCCCATGTCATTCTTGACACTGCTTTGGCAAAAACTATCCTGTTGCTAGGTCCGACAAATATTTTTCAGTCATGATCTTAATGTTTTGTACATTATTGATCTCTTTCTCCTAGTGTTCTCCTCTAGTTTCCTTTGTGCCCCTTTGGTTGCTCGGTTTCCCTCTCCTTTATGGACTCTTACTAGATCCATCTCATAAACAACGAGTCCCCTAGTATTCTGTCTTTACTTTACTGCTCTAGATACTCTAGATATTCTCTTCAAGTAACACAATTCATTCCCAGATGTTTAATTATTTTCTCCTGTAGACAAAAGACTTTGAAAATCCATACCTGCAACTCATCTTTCTTACAAGGTGCAGATTATTATATAGAATTGCTTGTTGGACATTTCTACCTGGAATTCGCATAGACACTTAAAATACAAAATATTCAGAACTGAAAGAACCATTTTCCCCTCCTAAATGAATGAATCTTTCTATATTTTTAGTTCATTGCTTCGCTGCAATTTAACAAGGTCCCCAAGCAAGAAAACTGGACATTATCTTTGAGCTCAGTTTCCTTTCACTCCCAAATTCCATCATCAAGTCCTGCCAATTAATGTCCTAAGTCTTTCTTTAGTTGCTCCCTCCTTTAATTCTCTTCCTTTTGTGCTCTAGTTCAGTCCCTCATTATCTTTTACGAAACAGATGTACCTGTCTCTTTTATTCTTGCTTCCAGTATTGACCCACAGTATTGTCTTCTCTGTATTCCCTTCTTGCCCCTCATTGCTTACTACTGCTCTGCTCTCCACACACTCCCTCTCTTTACTAGTCTCTTTCTTTTCACCTGCTAATTGCCACTAATCCTTTGAGGCTCAATTTAACATGTCCTGCATTAGGAGACCTTCTCTAATGAGACTTCACACCCCATACCTCAGGGTGGACGGAATACCGTGCCTCCGCTAACCTTGCCCCAACGTTCCCATTATTGCCCTTACTGTATTATGTTATGATTCCTTGTTTATGTGTCATCTCCTCCATTATCTTGCAGATTTTTTGAGGGATCTCACTACTTTTGTGTAGAATAAGAACAATAATTGTTTTCTGTAACTGTTAGGGAATAGAATTATACATATAAGTACAATAGAAATTTAGAAATGCACAAATAGAGAAATTTCTAAGTATATTTCTTCAACCAAATTTTAATCTTTTTCAGTATCTCCTACGATTGCTGGTGTAGGCAGCGACGGCAGCCATGAGGAAGTCACTGTCATCCTGAACAGCCCCACCTCTCTGGTCTGTGAAGCTTATTCATACCCTCCAGCCACCATCACCTGGTTTAAGGATGGAGCGCCTTTGGAATCTAACCAAAATATTCGTATCCTTCCAGGTAGTGAATTTACTTAAGGTGACCAAGATGCATCTGTGTCATCTACTGCTGTGAAAAGCAGAGTCATCATTTACTTTTTATAAAAGTATAATATCTATGTTATTGGTTGTGTCATGTTCTATTGATACTTAAATTTCTAATTTTTTGTATATGTTTTATAATCTAAGGTACTGAAAATTACTTTTTGAAAAATCAGAAAAATGTCTACATAAAAAGGAATAAATACCATGATGTAATTAATTGCAAAAGTATAACGTGGCATGTTGAAAATGGTAGAAACTCATTTCCTGTGGAATTGAACCTTGAAGGAGAGTTAGTACTTAGATTGAGAAAGTTTATTTTTTCCTCTTTGAAACTATATATATATCTATGAAAATAGAAAGAATTAAAGGTTATAATCACTGGCTTTAAGAAATTTACAAGCCTATATGGAGGAGAGATAATATTTGCAAAAGTTTGTTAACAATATGAGTCTGTGAATGATCATGGATTATGAATAGTCAGGGGGGTATGATAAATGGGGTCATGAAAACTTTTTTTTTTTTTTTTTGAGACAGAGTCTCACTCGGTTGCCTGGGCTAGAGTGAGTGCCGTGGCATCAGCCTAGCTCACAGCAACCTCAAACTCCTGGGCTCAAGCAATCCTCCTGCCTCAGCCTGCCGAGTAGCTGAGACTCCAGGCATGCGCCACCAAGCCTGGCTAATTTTTTGTTTCTATTTTTAGTTGACTGGCTAGTTTTTTTTATTTTTAGTAGAGATGGGGTCTCGCTCTTGCTCAGGCTGGTCTCGAACTCATGAGCTTAAGCTATCCTCCCTCCTCGGCCTCCCAGAGTGCTAGGATTACAGGCGCGAGCCACTACACCTGGCACATGAAAACTTTTATAAGAATTCAAAAGAAGAAATGGCCACTGCAGACTGAAGTGGTGAGAAAAAACTTTGTTGCTTAGTTAGAACTTGAACCAGACTTTAGAGAAAGTTCTAGAATTTAGCTGATTGGCAATGAGTTAGGAGAGGTTTTGGATCATTAAGGTGACTAGTGTGGGAATGGCCTAGCCATGTGCAAGTAATAATAAATACACTTCTCAACCCCACTTGAGTGGAGATATTGTCGGGGGCGGAGGGACAAGAGATGAGGTCAGGAAGGAAAGTTGAAGCCATGTGTTGAACGCCTGGATTAAAGAGTTTTGACTTTATATTTTGGTCAATTGAGAACCATGTAAGATTTTTAAGGAGGAAGGTACCATAATAAGAACTGTGTTTCAGCACAATTAATCTGGCCTGATAGGCCAGGGAGGTGAGAGTAAGAAGATGATTAAGGCAGAAATCTATTTACGAAGAGAGTGAAATTAGGGCCTTAGCTAGAGAGGTGTACGGATGCATGGGGGGGTCAGGATGGGAGCCAGAGTCCACAGAGGACCCCGGGGGACTCTGTGGCTGTCCACACCTCCCCACCCACCTTGCAGTGCCCATATATGTTGGAGTTTGTCTTATATCAGATGTCTATCACAGAATTGGCATAGGTAAGAAGAAATATGCTAAGAACTAAAACCCTGAAAGTTTGATAGTATTCTGCTGCCACTGTGGTTTCAGAGACTCTTTGATATTCTGTATTTTCCAGGTGGCAGGACACTGCAGATCCTCAATGCACAGGAGGACAATGCTGGAAGGTACTCCTGTGTAGCCACTAATGAGGCTGGGGAAATGATAAAGCACTATGAAGTGAAGGTCTACAGTAAGTTCTGAAAGAACCTGATGTTTCATATCTTCCCAAATTTTTCTAACTCTTTCAATCCTGTTTTTCATTATGGGTTCATAATTATTTGTACACAATCATTAAAGACTCTTGTTTAAGCAGCTTGCTTCCTTAGGGATGGAAGTTGAATTAAGCATTGTGCTTATGGCCTCAATTACTTAAAGATGTGAAGGGCTCCCTCAGTCCGCTCAGTATCTTCCTGTTGGAGACCTTGTCAGTGGCACTTCCTTAAGTTTCTTCATTTTTCCTTCTGAATTACTCTCTGGGTTGAGTTATAGTACTTTGTACAAAACTATTGTTAGATGAATATGCTCCAATCAACAGCCCAAGATGAGATCATCGGTGACTCTGGGCTATTCCAATGTACATTTACCTATGATTAAAAGGCAAAGCTAATATTGCCATTAATAGGACCCATATTTCAGCATTTTGTTTTTGTGTTTACAAAGTAAGAGTATCTTTCTGATTATCTTCTGTTCTTTGACTCAGTACCCTTAATGACTCATAAAATACATTTTATGGGTCATGCATGGGCTGCGTCTGTGGACCTGGAGCAAATGAAACTAACTGTTCTATGCAGGATGTTAGCTTCATTGCCAGAATAATAAGGATGGAAAGAGAAAGATACTTTCCTTCACATCCTGTATCTGAACACTACTGTTACATAAGATGTTAACTTAGGTCCTTAATGAGAGGTCATCATGGGAAATGCTCCTGCTTACTTCCTTGTTTTCTTGTTAAGTGATCCTCAGTGTGATTTTCATGGTATTCCATGTATTTTAAAGAACCAGTGTTTAACTCTTTTATATTTATTTTATGCAGTTCCACCCATAATCAATAAAGGGGACCTTTTGGGGCCAGGTCTTTCCCCTAAAGAAGTGAAAATCAAAGTAAACAACACTTTGACCTTGGAATGTGAAGCTTATGCAATTCCTTCTGCCTCCCTCAGCTGGTACAAGGACGGACAGGCCAGTCACAACTTTTTTCGTTTGGTGATAATTTTGTAAAGACTAAAATGGTCAAATGAAAAAAAGAAAAAATAGGCACAAATGACTCAGAAATTCAATGTGACCTTAAAACTAGGAAATACCACCCTCCTAGAATCTAAAATTGCAAAACAGCCGCAACAATAACAACAACAAAAAAATCTGAACCATGTTTAACAATTTTAGTATGATTTCATCACTCGAAAGTTTGCAGGATTGTTTTTCTGTACATTAGCAGTTGTCTATGAAAATCTAGCCGCCTTCCCACGGGAGAAGTTAAGGGAACAGATTTTTTGTTCTGTGGTTTTGCAGAATAAGTAAACTTAGTAAAGAAGAAACAGATAAATGCTGCCAAGCCAGATTAGAATGATGGGTGTAACATGGGTACCATATTTATTCAGAACCTTCTCTAAGTATCTTTAACTCTCTTACAAAAGGTAACATTTTTAATATTCCAAGATAAATTTAAAAAGCTAAGAGAAATGATGAAGGGCCCAATACAGTTAACTGGGAGCAATGAGAGACTTTAAATAAAAGGCAGATGTTTTAATTCTGTGATCTGCCTTTCAGACCCCTCACCCATATTTCTCATTCAACTTATGTTCTTCCATACATGTTTTAAAGACATATATCCAGTTGATCTTAGACCAAAATAGAACTTTTAGCTGCTATTAACACTGTGCTTAACACAGATATGAAATAACTAAGCTGCCATTTGTCCTGTTTTACACATAATCAATCAAATGGTCAGCTGTAGTAGTTCAGGTCATAGTCATGATTTAAGATGCAGGAAAGATATAGCTTTATTTTTTCAGCTCCCAGATGGAATCTGCAATACTGGCAGCTAGAAAAAAAATCATCTCTTATAAAATAAGCAAGTTTTCATCTGGAAGCCATTGCTAAAGGAAAAATATAGAACTCCCACCATGTTCTGTTTATAGATTTTTTTTTCTGACTATAAGCACACTTCATGATACAATATCAACTCTCTATGAATCTACTTGGAGACAATTCCTTTCTCTTTGAAATCATATCATTATTTTATTTTTAATTTTCTCGAAAGCCCTTTCATTCCTTGTAGTTACTACACATGCCTACACGTACACAAACACATATACACATAAAAACTGGATAAAGACTAGAATTGCACTAGGAATGAGGCACTTTTGTTTTTTAACATTCCATTATGAGTAGTTAACACATTAACTGCAATGTAAGTTATATTTAACTCATGCTAGTTTTGAACCCCCGGGGCCTCATGAAGCATATGTAACTCACATATCTCTTCATCTTGGGAGCCGAGAGAAATATTTTTCAAGTTGCATATAACTCATGCACAGAAAACAATAAAAAAATAACGAATTTTTCATTAAATTAGAAAGGATCATTTTGTTTTTGCAGCTTTTATTCTATTTTCATAATAAAATACAGTGGCCCCAAGGAAAAAAACTTTTTTTCTAGTGTGGCAGTCAATGTGTTAAATTACAGTTTCAAATCCAGACTTTGATGCTGATTTAATTAAGAAGATGCTTTACGCTGCTACATTTTTCAGGGTTTGCAACTGGTCCCCAAATGCAAACCAAAAAAAAAAATACTGTCTTTAATTTATTTTCCATATTCATTCTCCTGTTTTTCAGTCTTCAGATAAGCAATACTACTTAAGCAAAGCAGTGTTTTTGAGAAAAAACACAAAAAATATTGGCAGTATTGGCCACAATAAGTTTTGATAGAATCCTTGATTTTTATTTATGGATATCCTGAAGTTTTTCTTTTAGCATAGAAAATTTAAATTATGCTATTTTTATATAAGTGATATAATGTTAATAATGCTTTGTTGCATTCTGAATTATTTACTGAGCGTCTACCATTTGCCAGACACTGTTTTAGGTGCAGGGAATATAGCTATGAAAGAAACAGACAAATATCTTTGCTCAAATGAAGTTTGGGAAGACAAAAACTAAATGAATAAACCAGTAAAACACATAATGTGTCAGATGGTGAAGGAGTCATAGAGAAAACTCAGTCAAGGAAAGGAATACCAACTGTAGGGAGTGTGATCTCTTATCTAAATAGGGAAGGGAAGGCCTCTCTGATAAGGTGATATTTAAGCAGAAATCCAAAGAAAGTGAAGGAAACTGGCATAAGACAACGTAGGAGAAATTTCAAAGTAGAAAGCATAGCAAGGGCAAAGGTCCTGAAACCCCGGGGCTGGGATTGGTGATCAATGGAGACAAAGAAGATGTGAGCTGGAGACTAATGGAAGACAAGAACATACTGCCTTCCACCAGTTGGCCTTAGTTCTGATGGGAAGCCAACTGGAAAAGTGAACCCAAGAATATGATATGATCTGACTTAAGGTTTTAGAAGGATTACACTGGCTTCTGTACTTGAGGAAGAAAGAGAGGGTCCTAATCCAAAAGAGAGATGGTGGTTGCTTGGACCAAGATGGTAGCAGGATGTGGGGTGTGAAGGAAAGAGATGAGTCAGGGATGAGTCCAAGATTCTGCATGAGATTATTAGGAGGGTGAGATTAGATAGAAAGAGAAGCAGTCCAATAATTAAGCCCTGGGCTTCTTCTACATTTAAAGGTTGGAAAGCAAGGAGAGTAGTGTCCCAAAAGATAAGGGGGAAAAAGGTGTATACAAATGAAGACAAGTTAAACTGTGTTAAATGACACTGAACTGGTGAAATAAAGACTTTAGAATTTAGCAATGAATGGAATGTCATTGGGGACATCAACAGAGTCTTTTTGGTCAAGTAGTAATGGTGAAAGTCTGATTGGAGGCAGATTTAAGAAAAGATGGAAGGAAAGACATTGGAGATAGCAAGTGTAGGAAACATTTTTAAATCATTTGGCTACAAAGGGTATTAGAAAATGTGGAGCTAGGTTGCAGCACCATAGTTTTTTTGTTTGTTTCTTTAAGATTGAAACTGGCCAATGGAAAGAAAGAAATTGATGATGATGTAGGCGAGAGAAGACGCAGTTGCTGGAGGGACGTCTTTGAGTAGACCAGAGGATTCTCGGAATGGGCACGCACAGACGGCTTTTAAACAGTATTAGGGTTTTTCCACAGGAGTAAAACAAAGGGAAAGCAGACAAGGGAGCTGAGGATTTATACAAGGTGTGGTTATCACGACAGACCTTCTCTGGGTGGGGAGGGAATTGAGTGCAGCAGGAGAATGAGAAGCAGTGAAAAGATTGCAAGGTCAGTGGATTGCAGGTCCTCTGCTGGAGTCAAAAAGTTATTGTAGTCGATATGCTGGAGGAAATAGGTTAGAGAGTTAGGAGGTGGAGGAGAGTGAGAGCTTGAAACTAATATTAGGAAGGAGTGCAGTTATTGGTAATTATAAGGTGTAGGTATGACTCTCCTACTTAGTGGCCGGGAAAGGGTGGGGGACAAGAGAATTAGAGGAGAGGGTCAAGGACCTGAGAGAACACAGCATTGGATTCTATATGGGTATTGAAGACACCAGAAACTATGAGAAAAAAAGTATCATTAGAAGGAATAACAGTGAGCCAGGAGCAAAACCTTCAAGGAATGAGGGAGAATTTAGTATAAATGGAAATGTTTAGAAGATGAGAAATACGATTCTATAAGTATTCTATATTTGTATTTTGTAAGTGTAGGTAATTTTACCAATAAAACAGCATTAATACAAATATCTGTCAGTGAATGTTTCATTAAGTGTAGTCATAAATTTCAATAAAACATCCTAATATAAATATCTCTAGGCTAAAAATTTTCATTTATGAAGTAATGACATTTCTGAACGAACAATAGTAATTTTAGATTGTGCTAATGCCTTCAATCTTTCATAAAGAGATTCTAACATTTTCTACACAATTATCATAAGAGAAAGATATGCTTTTTAATACTATATAAGATCAGCTGCAATATTCTTTTCCAACATGGACAAATGGATATGGTACCTAAGCACATATTTTTATTATGAAAAATGTATAAATGCATGACCCACAAATCCCTGGCACAAGTATAAACTATACCAGCTATAATTTTCAAAAAATAAATATTTGATTACTCAAAAACAATCAGTTTAACCAAACTAAATTAACTATTGTTGTCTTGAATGTTTTATATAAAATTTTATTTTTATTTGTTAAAGAATCACAAAAACTACCAGTTGCATGGCCTGTTAGAGGATTTATCATAGTACTTAATGCTAACATTATCATAATTGAATCACAGCCCCTTAAATCAGATGATCATGTTAATATTGCTGCGAATGGACACACACTTCAAATAAAGGAGACTCAAATATCAGATACCGGGCGATATACTTGTGTAGCATCTAACATTGCAGGTGAAGATGAGTTGGATTTTGATGTGAATATACAAGGTAATACTAATATGCTTATCATATGTACTTTAATTTATATGATCTCTCTAAGTAATGGGACACAGATTTGTTTGTTAAATAGTGGGTTTTTTTCTGTTGACAATAATATAAATTCATTATTGAAACCTTGGACTCAAGCAATTAAAGAGGAAGAAAATAAATCCATCATTCAAAATTAACTGTTATTTTTATGTGCTTCCTTCTGATATATTTAGACGTGTATTTTACTTACAAAATTGGGATCATATAATACAGACTTCTCTGTTACATTAGCATTCCTCTAACATTTTATCACGAAGGTTTTTAATAGCATTTATATGGAAGCCAGGAAAATATTAAAGTACAAAATTCAGAGAAGTCAGACTTGGAATTGAGTGATGATATGGCTTCTAGAAGTTTTGTGACTTGAGCAAGTTACCTAAATATTTTGTCTCCATTTCCTCACTTTTAAAATTAATGCCTTGTAGAATTGCAGTGAATACTAAATGAGATAAAGTATATAAAGCTCTTAGCAAAATGATTAAGAAATGCTGCCTGCTATTATTATTATCGATATGGTTAATGTTGTTACTAACTATTCAACATGATTTTTAATAACTATGCCTTTTTCATCAGTGGAGTATCCAAATATTAATTTAACCAGACTCCTGTTGTTAAATGTCTGTATTGTTTCCAAGTTTTCACTACTCACAAATAATATTACACTGAACAATTTTATATATAATATGCATGCACATCTTTGATTTCTCATAAGTTGCTAAGAGTAGAAATTTGAGGTCAAATGTTATAGACTGTTTTAATGCTTTTGACAGATAAGCTGCCCTCTGGAAAGTTCATATTTGTCCCCAGAAAAGTATGAGAATGTCCTCTGTTATTTTTGTTAATGGAGTTTTTTCGGTGACCCTGGGTAGAGTGCAGTGGCATCATCGTAGCTGGTGATGCCAGCTGGGAGCTGCAGCTGGGAGCTGCACCCTCAACTCCTGGGCTCAAATGGAGTTTTAATCCTGATTGCATACCTTCTTTAGCCTTCTTAGTAAGACAAATCATGGGAAAATGCTCTAAATTGAGCCAGTATTTTTTAATGGTCCTTCAAAATTAATTTTTCCTGCCATGATCATACTCCTTAGCCGTGCTTCTCCCTCAGAGTGAGCCCCTTTATTGTCTAAGTGCCAGAGCCCGGGGAAAGCAAGCCGTGAGCATAGCATTTGGAGCCCTATATTTTTCATTCTCCCACATGAAACCCAGCTCCAACTTCTGTCTGCTACAGTCTTTTTTGGCTAAGGGCTGTAGTTGGTAGGTGTATGAGTACTTGAAGATATTTTCACACTGTCTAATTTATTACATTTACAAATCACTCCTGTGAAAATACAGCCAAGATCTTTGCTTGATGGATGACACTGGCACTCACACGTGACCAAAATGTAATGCCTTTCCTCCATAGTTCCTCCAAGTTTTCAGAAACTCTGGGAAATAGGAAACAGGCTAGATACTGGCAGGAGTGGTGAAGCCAAAGATGTGATCATCAACAATCCCATTTCTCTTTACTGCGAGACAAATGCTGCCCCTCCTCCCACACTGACGTGGTACAAGGATGGCCGTCCTCTGACCTCGAGTGATAAAGTATTGATTTTGCCAGGTAAAGATTGCTACACACAGGGTAAAAATCTGAATCTCTGCCAAGTGTGCTTCCTCTTATTTATTAGACTAACTGAATTGATTGGCTCTCGGGCCATGTAATATAACTGACAGGCTGCCAGATGCCACTGGGATCCATTACCTTCAATCTAGTTACTCTAACGCAGAGTCTTGGCTGAGAATGCGACAGGAGGATAGAACACCTTAGGAAATTTTTCAGATCTACTACAACATCACTCTATCAACTTAAGAAAGTCCTTTGGCTTTCTCATGCCTCCATTTCTGTATTAGTGCAATGAGGTGATCAGTTTGGTTTCTATATATTATTAATACAAATTTTCATATATATTAGCAATAGTTACCATTCAGTTAATTAAATACATTTATCATAAATAAACAGTAAAGATTATTAGTTTCAAATATTTTAGTTATCACGTGGTTTATTGATGGAAAAGATGTTTAAATTGTGGAATATTTTTAAGGCTTCTAGTTAATTTTAGCAAGAATTTAAATATACAGGCTTGTCAACACTCATCAGATTGTATATTTAAGGTCAGTGCATTAAATAAATGTATGTACATTTGACCTCAAGGAAAAGAATATCTTGAAAAAATAAAAAAAAATGAAAAGAGACGTAGACATGACAGCTATATGTAATATGAGATCCTAAATTGAATCTGGGTTTGGGAAAAATGGCTATTAAAAACATTATTACAGCAATAATGAAATTTGAACATGGACCATAGACTCAATAATAGTTTTGTGTTAATTTTAAATCTCTTGATTTTGATCATTGTACTGTGGTTATATAAGGGATTATCCTTGTTCTTATAAAATACAGATTTATGAGTATTTAGGAGTAAAAGGACACCGTGTCTCCAACTTACTCTCAAATGGTTCAGAGTAAGATTATATACATATGACAGAGAGAAAGATAAAGCAAATGGAGTGGAATATAAAAAATTAGTGAACATGGGTGAAAGTTTTTATACAATTGTTATAACTTTCCTCCACATTTAAAATATCAACATGAAAAGTTTAAAAATACACAGCTATTCTTTCAAGATTGTATGTATAATGGAAAATCTATGTGAGCTAGCTATTCATTTCTCAGATCTCATTGGATCACTTTTTAATAATGCAGTGTTTGTTATAAAAGTGGGATTAAAACTGAACCATTAGATGAAATAGGGACTCTGAAAGAAAATGTAAGGAAATCATTACACCTGAAAAGTTGTATCTGTTCATGGCTATGTTTGCTCTAAGATTTAGAGGAGCAAACATATGGGGTTATGTTTTCAGGAGGCCGAGTGCTGCAGATTCCCCGGGCTAAGGTAGAAGATGCTGGGAGATACACTTGTGTGGCTGTGAACGAGGCTGGAGAAGATTCCCTTCAGTATGACGTCCGTGTACTCTGTGAGTTTGTTCTCTTTTGTTTATTATTCTTTCTTTTACTCAAAAATATTTTTGAGGGACTAATGTTTGCAAGATGTTACACGAAGCACTTTAGAGACTATAAAGATAATCAGAAACTGATAGTTCTCCCAAGGAGGTAATTGTCTTGTACTAGTGACAGCACATTAGTCAGGACTCTTGAAGTATCGAATAACAAACTGGCTTCAACCACAAAGAGAGAGTCCATTGACTTATGAATCTGAAAATTCCCAGAGTAACGCTGGCTTGCAGTCATGTCTGACTTCTGTGGCTCAGAAGAGATCTAGTGGACTTTACTTTTCTCTTTCTCTTGACTTTGTTTTTCTTTATTAATGTCACTCTCAGGTGACATTAATGACACTTTCTATCCCCTTGGATAGCAAGGTGGCCCCCAGCAGCTGTAGGCTTACACCCTCTTAGTTCCACATCCAAATGAAAGCTTTTCTCTCCTATAATTTACAACTGAATTCCTGGAACTGAATTTCCATGGTTTTAATTGACCAGTTGTGAATCACATATCCATCCCTGAGCCAATCACAGAAACAAGAGGTTACAGTGTTCTTTAGTGATTTATACGGCCTAGTTTATAGGCCACCCTCAGACCAGAGCCATCTCCATCTGAATGTATAGACAGAACATGGAAGAAGTATTGTTCCTTTATGGGGAAAGACAAAGGATGTTACTAGAAGCAGAAGCAAATAGATACTTCCATTGGAAGAGGTGCAGCGAGAGAAGTGGCAGTGGGAATGTGTAAGAAGCAGTCAGTATGGAAGATGTGATAGAGGCAGTGATTAAGGGGTATGAGGTATTAGGCACTCATCTCAGAGTATAAGGTGACATTGAGATTTTTATCCTGGGTGATTAAGAACTTGGTAGCCAGATTACTAGAAATAGAAGACCCAGGAAAACAACATGATTTGGGAAGTCCGTTTTGTTTCAGACATGTTGAATTTGATATAGTTCCGGGGTACTTAGCTAAAATGTTGAATGGGCAGTTGGAAATACGGAGTATCCCAGGAGAAAGAACTGTATCCCAGGAGAAAGAACTGAACTAAGAATATAGATTTGAGCGGTGCTATTCAAAGACATGAGATTTCTAACAGAAAGCGTTAGAGATATAATAGGAGAAGGTCAAAAGAAGATCATTGGGGGATCATTTACAATTAAGATATATGAAAAGAAAACAAAGTAATATCCAAAAAATCTGGAGAGTTAATGAAAACCAGTAAACTACCATGTCCCAGAATCTAGGGCATGGAAAAGGTTATCAAGAGGATTTAATGCGAAAGCAAGTTTTAGAAAAATAAAAAGTGAGAAAAGGTCATTTGACTTTGAGACTAAGCAGTCATTGGTGAAATTCAAAGTAGCAATTTAGATACTATGATGTGCAAAGCTACAGAACAAAAGGATAAATATTTAGCAAGTAATCAGAAAGTAAGTAAAGTCTGCTCTTAAGACCTTTTGCAGAGGAGGGAAGAGGTGGAAGACAGTTTGAAGATAAACAACCTGTTGGGGAAGAAAACAAATTTAAGAGAGATTTGAGCTTGCCTGTAGATCAAGGGAAATGATTTAACAGAAAGGGGCAAACTAAAGTTTCAAGTGTGTGTGTGGATGTAGGCAGAGTGCAGAATTAATAGAGCAAGGTCCTAGAACGTGTGAAAAATGCAATCAAGGAACCAAGACGGGTTAGCCTTTCATGGAGAAAGAGAGAGATTTTGGAACAGTAATAAGGGAAATGTGGGAATGTATATTAAGTGTATTTAGTCCTCCCCATTAAGTATGAGTGTAAGAGTAACAGTGGCAGGAGTGGGGTTTGCACCTGTGGAAAACTGAAAGTGTTAGCAATGACCACTACGGGGCTGGGATAGACAGCATGGAGTTGGAGCTATTGGGTTCAGTCATTGCTTTCTGCAGTCACCCTCAGTAACCTGGAGGCAGAGACAGAAAAAAGTAGATGGTGTGGCCTGCCCAGGGTGGGGTGGGGGTGCCACAAAGTGCACTTTGTGGAAGCACTGGAGGGTGAGAGAACGGAGAGTGTGCAGTGAACTAGAGCACAGCCAAGATCACCCATATGAGACCTGGGCTGGGCAAGAGGGAAAATGAGCCTGGAAGGAGGCTGACAGACCGTAGGCAGGGAGGAGTCGGAGGGCTAGAGTTATCAGTGCAAACAAAGGGGAGTTTATGAAAGAAGCCTGGAAAGAGGTGGAAGAGGGAAAACAGTAAGGTTCAAAATTTATTTATTTGACAAATATCTGTTGATTGCTCACTACGTGCCAGGCACTGTGCTGGGCACTGAGGATACAGCAGTGAATACAGTAGACATCCGTCTTTCTTCAGGAGCTCATAAACTTGCAGAGAAGAGGAGTTCATGTTGAATGGTCCAAGGTATCACCAGCTATGGACACTTGAGGTGGAGTAGGAGAGCCAGTTAATTAGAATAGGGTGGGATGGGTCATCAACATAGATTTTAAAGTCCACAATGTAGTTACAAGGAAAAGGGGAGAGAAGACAATTAAAAATCAGTGCTAACATTGTCAAGAACAGTGAAGGAATATCCCAGACCACCTGGCGTAATTTTACCTAAGTTTGGAAAGAGTTTAGTTTAGAGAGAGTAGTAGGAGCTGATAGTTAGGGAAAGAGTGTGTGTCAGCTGAATTGAAATGGCACTGTGGTATTGGGTGGTCAAGGATAGATGTTCATGCCTCCAGGCTGTTATTTTTAATTAGGAGGAAGTTGGCAAGCAAGCTTGAGAGGAATTTAGAGTTGGAAGGTGGAAACAAAGCAAGAAAAATTAACTGGCCCACAAATTCTGGCTAAATTAGGGCTGTTTCACAGCATCTACTGCTCACCTCCTAAGTGTAGGGAGGGCCACTAGGAACAATTCTGAGTGGTGTAACCCAGCTGGTGGAGTGTGGCAGCCAGAGGAGCAGGTCTGAGCAAAGAGCTGCGGTGGAGGCCTCAGTTCCCGGACCTGTAGTGTACCTCCTAGCACCTCCTGTGATTCAGCTCTTGATTAGTCTTCCTGTGTGGGGTAGTGATACCTCATGTAATTTGAAACTCAAGTTTATTATTTGCCAATCTGCAGTTCAAGTTATCCCTTTTATGTTATCTGAAGTATGGTAAAAATCACCATGTAACATTGAATATGAAAGTATGCATTCAAAATACATTGAATTCTATTATGTGCTTTGTGGCATTGTTTTCTTTACAGACTTTCAGTTTAGTTGTTGGAGACCCAAATACCACAAGATTGCATCTACATCAAACACACAGTCTTTACTGATTGCTAAAGATATGGTATTAATATATTTTAAGAGAGTGGAAAAGAAAAATAAGCAAGCTTTTGAAACAAAAAGATGATTATTTACTTTAAAAATAAGTTTCTACATTTACCAGAGCAGCCAACACATGTGTTCCTAGTTCATTTAACATTTCCATTTTTAAAAATTCTATGAGTAATATGTGATTTTTTTTCATAACTGACATGAACCTGGATTCTACAGTATTATTTTCTTTTTTTTTTTTTGAGACAGAGTCTCACTCTGTTGCCTGGGCTAGAGTGAGTGCCATGGCATCAGCCTCGCTCACAGCAACCTCACACTCCTGGGCTCAAGCAATCCTACTGCCTCAGCCTCCCGAGTAGCTGGGACTACAGGCATGCACCACCATGCCCGGCTAATTTTTATATATATATATATATGTTTAGTTGGCCAGATAATTTGTTTCTATTTTTTAGTAGAGACGGGGTCTCGCTCTTGCTCAGGCTGGTTGGAACTCCTGACCTTGAGCGATCCACCCGCCTCGGCCTCCCAGAGTGCTAGGATTACAGGTGTTACAGTATTATTTTAAATGAGAATATATGCAGGAAAATCTAGAGTGGGACTTCTCAAACTTTAGCATATATAAGGATCACCTAGAGAGCTGGTTAAAACCAAGATTTCAAGCCAGGTGCAGTGGTGCACACCTGTAATACCAGCTACTTGGGAGGTTGAGGCAGGAGGATCACTTGAGCCCAGAAGTTCAAGTCTAGCCTGGGAAACATAATGAGACACTCCCCCCAAAGACAAATAAAAATAAGTAAAACATAGATTTCCTGGCCCCTCCTTAGCATGCCTATTGCAAAGGTCTGATTGGGACCCACGAATTTGCATTTCTAACCAAGCTCCCAGGTGATGCTGATACCACTGATGCTAAGGCTGGGAAAGAAGACACTTTGAATATAGCCCAGAGGATCCCCTTACATATAAGACCAAATCCGAACATTTCAAGTACACTTCAAAAGACGTAATTTATCTGGCTTGTCTAGATGACCAAATAGACTTAAATATTCATTTGTGCAGGTGCTTCTTATACACATGCCTGAAAACCCAGAAGGTGCAGTGGAAGGAGCTGAGCGAGAAGCAAGAGATGATGTATTAGGGAAGAACTGGGAATGAGCCATGTGGGAATGACAGTATTGGAGCGGTTAGTACAGCCTAGGTGAAGGGAAGGAAGAGGATAAATCCAAATTCAAGTACTTTTTCACCACCTTAATTTATTAGTGTGAAATGTTACTTGAGAATCTTAGTTTCTCCTTCAAGTTTTGCTTGTCTATTCTCATCCCAAACTTTTTAAAGTTGTCAGAAAACGAGTATAATTTAGAAAAGACCTAATTGCCTGTCATTACCTCTTTGTTGCAATCATTTATTAGTGCCACCAATTATCAAGGGAGCAAATAGTGATCTTCCCGAAGAGGTCACTGTGCTTGTGAACAAGAGCACGCGGATGGAGTGTCTATCCAGTGGCAGCCCGGCACCAAAGAACTCCTGGCAAAGAGATGGACAGCCCTTGCTGGAAGACGACCATCATAAATTTCTATCTAATGGAAGAATTCTGCAGGTAAAAGTAAAAATCTAACCTTAGAATAGCTATCTGACTTTGCATTTTGTAGTAATTCTTTTTGCCTTTTACAAATAACTTTATTAGTTTATAAATATTTTATTTGTAAAGATAGCTAAGTATCAAAGGCATATAAAACAAAATTCTTCCTCCTTATTTTATTCCCTCTACCAGAGCACTATTAACGGTTTTGTGTAAATTCTTCCAGATGTCATCAATACAATCACACACATACACACACATCTCGATTCACCACAATGTGGTCTTTGTGATGAAAGAGATATTGTAAGCAAATCATTATTACAGACCTTCTCATTTTCATTACATATTTCTGATGGTAAAATCCTGAGTGATATAAGGTGTCCTGTAGATTAAATTTGTCTATATTGGCAAAAGGTTGATAATAATAAATAATAATGGAAACTACATTAATATCCTGGATCGTTGTTTGCCAATGGCATATCCATATTTTTCTTTCCAAGTTCCTGAAAGAATGTTAGGCACTTGTAGAAATAACACCAATTCCTTTGTTAGGATATGATTAATAAATTACTTAAGCACAATAAATAATATTCTGTTGGCCCAAGAATCTAAGCATAACTATCAGTGTATCCAACACAGAACATACCTCATGGAGTTCTTCATACAAAAAGGAGTCAGGTTCATTAACTATAAATGACCTTGAATTCTCAAAGTATCTTCCAAATATTGTGACTATTTCTACTTGGTAATCATACAACCTCTACCAAAATACTTAAATATTTCTATGTCCATGTCCAAAAGCTGGATATAAATAGATGGGTATAGATTTCTGCATAATAAAATAAAGAAAACATAACTGCTGTACTAGCTAACTATTGCTGCATAAAACAAACCACTCCAAAACATAATGACTTGAAACAATAAGCATTTACTTAGCTCACAAGTCTTCTTGTTGGCTGGGTGGTTCTTCTGGTCTCGGCTGGGCTCACTCAAGTGTCTGAATCGAGGTGCAGATTCAGTACGTGGCTGTTGACCTTGGCTGGGCTCTCACACATATCCAGGGCCTTGGTTGCAGTAACTGTACTGATTCTGCCCCATGTCATCTCTCACCCTCCAGCAGGCTAGTCCTGGCTCCCTCACATGGTGGTGGCAGGGTTCCAAAAGAGTGAACAAAAGTGCACAGGCCTCAGTTTTGAAATGACGCAGTCACTTCCATCACGTTCTGTTGGCCGAAGCCAGTCACAAAACCAACACACATTCCACCTCCTGATGGGAGAAGCTTCAAAGTCACATCGCCAGAGACATAGATAAGCAAATGGGAGAATAATTTGGGATATCTTTGCAGTCAGTATACTACTAGTATGTATAAAATTGCCTTTTCTGATTGGAAATCTTTATAAACCAGTATTTATTTGATGGACCTAATAAAAGCTAACATCAGCACTAGTATGTTCAAAATTTTTTTCTTATGTCCATACACTGTTAACTAGAAAGAATATATATTGTTTATGCTAAAAAATAATAAAAAGTGTGACGATTTACTTTATTCGAAGTTTCAGTTGGAATTTTTTTATTTTTCCCTTAGATTCTGAATACTCAAATAGTAGACATCGGCAGGTATGTGTGTGTGGCTCAGAACACAGCTGGGAGTGCCAAAAAATATTTTAACCTCAATGTTCATGGTAAGAGCTCCGTTCCAAAAACATCTGTTAGGGTATGCTTGAACAAGCAGGAAAACCATGTTTTACATTATGTAGGCTTATTTTGTATTTTTTAACTTGAACAATGTGTGAAGCCTGCACTCATTCAGTCTTCTCTCTTCTTCCTTCCCACTATGGCTAGCAGAATTTATAAAGTATAAAACTTCTAGTAAGCCCATTTTTACATTATTTCAGTCCCTTAAGAGAAAATAGTTACTCTTAACATATTTGAAATTTACATCCAAATTAAAAATTTTAAAGATTACAAGTGTATAAAGTTAGAACCAAATACAGGTCTTCTACTCATAAAAATGTATCCACTGATACTGATTGGAGCTGGTTTCTGTCCTCAAGTGCAGAATTCATGTTGTGCTACATCCTCTACTTCCTAATATACTTCTTGGAGAAGGAAAAATCTCTTTTTGGATTTAAATAATTCCTTTAAATACTAGCACACCTAATTCATTCATCAAACTTTAAGTTCTCGATACATGCTAGACACACCATAAATAGTTTTTTTTCTCAAAAAGCAGTTGGAGATCTATTACAAGAGAGTACTTTTATTTTATGAGATTCAGCTGCTTCCAGAATATTAAATTGAAATGGTGGACGATCATTATAAGAGGTTTCCTTTACATGAATAATACGTATATAAAATTCTAGCTCATTTTGGAAATAGCTAAAATTTGAAATTTCATGAAAAATTTCTCCCCTCAAAGGACTTTTATGTAGCACAATGGATATTCCTTTTTGGTGTGATATGCAGGGAGTATTGCTATCTAGAAATGTTTGGTGTTTGTGTAACAGCATCTTTCTATATTATTTCCAGTGCTTAGCATAGTCAATAACACACTGTAGGTGCTTAATAACTATCTTTGAGGGTTTTTGAATGGATAAATCTGACCAGAACAGAAACACATGTATTATGAATTCACAGGAAGAATGAATTAATTAAACAAACATAATCATTGTGAAAGCACACATTCTAAGGTGCCGTGTTCTTTGCACTATTTGGGGCTTTGTGTATGCTATGCCTTCTTTCTAGCAGACTGTCTTCCACTTAGCTTAGTTTATTGTTGGTCATAATTTCAAGTATCTTCTCAAATGTCACTTTCTCCTCTCTATCCCCAAACTAGGTTACTTTCCTGTTGTCACCCTCCTCTTCTGATTGACACTCGTCACCCTGGTGGTTACAAGACAGTGTAAGACTGTGGCTAAGAATAAGGGTTCTAGAGCCAGACTGCTTAGCTTCCAAACCTCCAGTAACTAGCTGCGAAACCTTAGGCGAGATGCTAACCTCTCCATGTCCCAGCTCTCTCATTTATAACATAAGAACTGTATCTAAAACATAAAGTGTGTGAGGGTTCAATTAGACAGTATACGTGAAGTGTTTAGAACAATGCCTGGAACATCATAACCACTCAAATATTGTTAGCTGTTTTTAGTTCAGTGTCCATCATTACTGCCAAAGTATTAACTAATATGATTATTGTCTATTACATTTTTCACAATGCATCACCAGCATCTAGCACAATGTCTGGAATACAGTAAGCATTCAATAAATGTTTGCTAAATCAATCAATTAATTAATAGTAAAATTCATTAATGGATAAAAATAAACAACATGATATTAAAAGAAAAAAGTGATTTTTGCCTTTTTGATGCTCTGCTTTTGTTTTTTATGTTAAGATCTCAGCCTTAATATAATAGAATGAATATAATAGATCATTTTATTACTTGCATTCTTTAGTTCATGTCTTACTATCTCCATTGGTTTGACCAAGACCCGTCTCTACTTTTATTAGTCCATTCATTCATTCATTCATTTTTATGCCCGCTCCTCACTCCTGTTTCCCTTCCACCTTCGTAGGAAACCATTCAAATGTATATGATACTATTCCTTCCATGTGTGTTCTTATAAAACATCTATCATTCCATATGTATGTGTTTTAATATGTATACATGGCATTGCATTATTTGTCTCTTTTTTTACTCCACCTTTTTCTGCATTGCTTTTGCTTTTTGAATTTTTTTTTTTTTTTGCTTTAAGCAATAAACAATAGTATTGTTTTTTTCTTAAATTTTCTGGTCATCTTGAAAATCACTGATTTACAGTGTCAGGATAATCTGTATGATTTACTGAAAGGCGGATACCCTAAAATTAAATTTCCCCTCTATTATTGCTATAATAGGAAAAGAAAAACTTTAAATAAGGATATAATATTTAAAACAAGATTATTTAAATACACTTTATGAAAAGCACCATTAGGTCTTTCTTTGTACATTAACAAAACCATCTTAGGAATTGTTGAGTAGGTTTTACAAATAAAATGAAGAATAATTCTGTCTTTGGAAATTCTGGTACTCTCTTTCAATTGGGAAAAATAAACCCAACGGACATGAGTTTAATGAAAGCTTCAGGGAATTCTAAGAAATACAGCTACATAAATAACAGAACCTTAAACTCAGTGCATTAGCAGAGTACAGTGGTTGAACTTATATTTAGTAAATTGGAATATATGTTGCTGATAACATCAAATTTCGCTTTTAATATATTTACTATTATAGTTCCTCCAAGTGTCATTGGTCCTAACCCTGAAAATCTTACTGTTGTGGTAAACAATTTCATCTCTTTGACCTGCGAGGTCTCTGGTTTTCCACCTCCTGATCTCAGCTGGCTCAAGAATGAACAGCCTATCAAGCTAAATACAAATGCTCTCATTGTTCCTGGTAAGGGTTTTATTATCATAAGGTGGGCAAAACTTTCTCATTTTCCTTTTTTCAAAATATAAATGGAATTTCGGTTTATTCTCTTTCCAAATTTTTGTCTTGCTTCATTTATTTGTTCACAATAAATGCCTCTCTACCCATTTGGTGCCTTAGGGTAAGGTTGTATAGACTTTTAAGATTATAGTGGGAATGTATAATAACAAGGTCTCCTTCAACAAATCATGAAATTTCAGAACAGAATGGCTTAGTAATTTTGAGTGGTAGATGATAAATAGAACTTTCACTGGATAAATCTACTGGTTGTGTTTAATCAATTCTAAAGCCCCTTGAGGATAGATGATAGATTAGGTATGTAGGTAGGTAGATAGTCAGTCACCTCTACACTGTGGGAAATTTAAACTCAAAAAATGCTTAACATATTTTTGACTATAGTACGCTTACTATTTGCTCCCTAGAACCTGTATCAAACAATTTTGCTGTCCATGTTTAGTTGCTGGAGGGAAAAAGCCTATGAATCTCTTCCTTTAGAAGGAAGTAGGTCAATAATAAAGGAATGATCAAAGAAAATGGAATTATTTTATTTTAAATATGAATGTTTCTATATAAATTTTACTCTAAGGGAAAGGATATATTCTGCCATTCGTCTTATTGATAAAATAGTTATTTACAACAACCTGTATACCAGTCTTCAATTTGCATTATATTTGCTCACAGGTGGTCGAACTCTACAGATTCTCCGGGCTAAGGTATCTGATGGTGGTGAATACAGTTGTATAGCTATCAACCAAGCTGGTGAAAGCAAGAAAAAGGTTTCCCTGACAGTTTATGGTTTGTTTTTACTCTGCTCATAAAATTCTTTCATTTTAAACTGATATTCAATATTTTCTACCTGAACACCTAAATGGAAAGAATTCCTTCTGTTCTTCTTTCCTTCCCTCAGTGCCCCCGAGCATTAAAGATCATGGCAGTGAATCTCTTTCTGTAGTTAACGTAAGAGAGGGAACTTCAGTGTCGTTGGAGTGCGAGTCGAACGCTGTCCCACCTCCAGTCGTCACTTGGTATAAGAATGGGCGAATGATAGCAGAGTCCACTCACTTGGAGATTTTAGCTGATGGACAAATGCTGCACATCAAGAAAGCTGAGGTGCATCTTTTATTCTTGTTTGAGTGTCATGACTTCATGGTGGGGTTGTGTTGTGGAATAGATAAGCAGAAGTTGCATATTCCCTTTACCACAGTGAAAAATGATTTTAAGTAAAAATTACATAGTGCCATTGACTTTATTTCCACTAAAAAGAAATAAACAGCAAGATTGCAGAAGGCAATTAGAACTGGGGCATTTGAGCATAAAGATGACTGATGATTTAGTCTACACTGGAGCAGTGTGATTGGTCATCTATAACTTAATGGAGCACATACAATAGTATCTTTTTCTTTTAGGTATCTGACACAGGCCAGTATGTATGTAGAGCTATAAATGTAGCAGGACGGGATGATAAAAATTTCCACCTCAATGTATATGGTGAGCATCTGCCTCTAATACAACTCTTTTTCCCCCAGATATGCAAATGAAAGCAAGTGTCCTGAATTAGTTTAATGAGGACACATGATTTTCTTCTGTTTTTTACAGTGCCACCCAGTATTGAAGGGCCTGAAACAGAAGTGGTTGTGGAGACAATCAGCAATCCTGTGACCTTGACATGTGATGCCACCGGGATCCCCCCGCCCATGATAGCATGGTTAAAGAACCACAAGCCTATAGGTAACGCAGTGGTGGTTGTTTTCTTTTGCTCCTAAATCATTAGATTTATAAACTAGCACATTTTCAGTGTCACGCTCATAGTGGTGTTTAGTTCAAGAAAGCTTAATATACTGAAATATAATTTTACAAGATAGACTTGTGAAATGATCATTCATTTTATAAAGGGATTCTTTTCTTTCTTTTCCTTTTTCAAAAAGGCTCTCATGTAAAATAAAAGCACAAAGGGAGAACTTTTAAGAAATACTTGGATCACATAAAGCAAGACATTTTGATGGTGAGTTGTAGAGATATTAAAAATAAAAAAGCTTTTTTATGTTTTCTTTTGCTTTGTTTCTACTTCTAGAAAATTCTGACTCACTTGAAGTTCATATTTTGTCTGGAGGTAGCAAACTCCAAATTGCCCGGGCTCAGCGTTCAGACAGTGGAAACTATACATGCATTGCATCCAATATGGAAGGAAAAGCACAGAAAAATTACATTCTTTCAATTCAAGGTGTGTCGTGTGTGCTATCTATCTTCAATTTATTTGTTATATTCCATTTATAGTACAAACTAAGATCACTAGTAATTGATTCAAAATATCTTTACATCAACCAAAAATATTGTCAATTTTCTGTTTTATGTCTACCAGTAGATTCCATTTTCATAGAAATGGACATAAGTGTGGAAAAAAGAATAACAGAAATTTGATAATCTCTATTTTTTCCATTTTTAATGAAATTATTACATTTCTATAGTATATATTCTATTGAATGATATTTATTTAAACTGGAATAATTTATTTTGATGCTAAACCTGTAGATCTGTTCTTATTTGTATAGATAAATAAGATTTAATTCACGAAGAGGTTGTGCTATGGTGAGACCACAGAAGATTAGGTAAATTACATAAATTTCAAGTAATCATGATGCAGTCTTATACAATTTGGAGATGGGAATAAGGCACATTAATTCACAAACAGATATTTAATTAATGCCTACTATGTTCCAGCATAGTTTTGAATACTGCAGAGCAAGCTTGTTTCCTTTTGATTTTCAATAAACCTCTGATTATTATTTTTGGATCTGTATTGAAATTGAAATGAAAGTCTAACTTGAAACTAAGTTGAAATAGATTTTTTCCAATTTTATTATAATTACCAGGGAAAGAATTTCTCATAAATTATGAGTTCAATTGTATTATTTACCTATTCTGTGCTCTGCTAAAGCTAACTCCAAAAAAATGAAATTAAAAAAAACTGAAATAAGTTCATCATTATCAGCGGTCTTTCTGTAATGATTAGTGGTGCTTTGAGATATCAGAAGCATAAAAGAAAAATAGTTATTCTGAGATTGTGTCAGAAAATGCATGTTTAATTATGTTTCATACATTATTAATAATAAATGCTAATCATGAGGTCTGTGGTATAGTCAAACATTTTACCAGACTTTTTATATACTTTATTATGCCTTAGAACTAGAGATAATACATGCATATATGGCCTAGTCCAGTGCTTGCCATATATCAGACACTTATTATAGAATATCTCTTATTATTAACATTCTTATTGATTTGGGTTCTTTAGTGCTCTAAATTCTGCAAATTTGGTATAATTATTATCATTTTCTGGGTGATTAAAATGAGATTCAGAGAGATTATGCAGTGCTATGCTGGTAAATGTTTAACAATTGACTCTCCAGACAAAAAGGTCCTGATTTATAGCCAATTGCCAGTTTCCGTGGTGTAAATATTCCCACCATGGCCTAATATAGAAAAGTATTTCAAGCTAAAAAGGTGATGTCACTGAACATGAAGTAGGGAAGATGTGCAAAATTGGCTCTGGTGTGAGCAACCTCCTGGACGTTACTGTAATTATATAGAGTAGGAATTCTAATGTGTTTCTATCTGATTCCATTGTCAATATTGTTGTTACCTGTTATTTCTCAATCAAATCATTGAAGTGAAAACCAAGATAGCTAGAAAAAGAGAACAGAAACCACTGGATCTTGAAAACTACAATAATCCTATCCATTGCTCAGAATAAATGATATTTAAATTGGATAATGGAAAAAGAATAACCAACTTAGATACTTTCTTCAGATCTTTATGCCAAAATTTTATATAATAGATTCTCCTAAATTGTACTTATTCTAAACTATTTATTGAGGATTTAATCTAAAAGTGATTTAATTTGGCCAGAAAGGGCATTCATGAGGTAGATCTGTCTGTCACCAGCCCCATACCTAAATAATTATATCAACTTACAAATACACCAGGAATATTGAAGTAATTCCTTTATCTTCCTTATTTAAAAGTGATTCATGAAGATAACAGTAGTTTGATCTTGAACCATAATCTAGGAAGAATATGAAATAGAGATGGCGTGTTGTTCTATGATTCTGTTGTATTCATTAGAATTTATATCCTTGTGTCTTGTTAATGAAAGCCCTAATTATTTCTCCAAAGTTCCTCCAAGTGTTGCCGGTGCTGAAATTCCAAGTGAAGTCAGTGTCCTTCTAGGAGAAAATGTTGAGCTGGTCTGCAATGCACATGGCATTCCCACTCCGCTTATTCAATGGCTTAAAGATGGAAAACCCATAACCAGTGATGAAACAGAAAGAATTCGGTATGTAAAAAGAATCTTTCCATTATGAATTGCAAGATCTTCTGCAATGCTTTATGCCTCAAATTTCACAAGAATAATAATACCAAATTTCATCTCATTGGAACTTGGTTATTATTATATTCACAAAGAAAGAATATAAATTTTTGGAGAACTGGACATAGAAATTCTCCTTAGAGAATCACTCAAAAATTTATGTATGTGTTTCTTATCCATCAACTCTGTGTTATAAATCTCCTTAGATGCTCATTCTTAAAATGGCAATTAACTATTGTTGGTTTTATTCTTCTAATTTCAGAATGTATACACCAAAGTCCATGTCATAAAATAATTTATTCTTTCCTACTAATGTTAAACCAATTTCATTCCACAAAAGACCCATCAATAATCCCAGACATGATTTTATGTCCCCAAACCACCAAACTGTGTACATGCCATACTGATTGGCTCATTTTGAGAAAAGGTACAATAACATCATAACCCTCATAGTGGTTTATCCAAATCCTGTTTTCAGTTGACACTGTTACCCATGCCACAAACCACACAGAGATGGAATAATAATGCAGTAAAGGCCTCCTACTACTTACAACAACAAATTCCTTTGGAAGGACAATCCAAAATTCTACACTCCACTTGATTACAAGTAGACATTCATTAAATATATTGTAAACTGTATAATTTTGAACCAATATTTTTTAAACTTAAAGTCAATGAATTGAATATATATATAGTTTAAAGACAGATGAATATTACTTGCTTTGTATTCATTGTATGTTAAAATTTAGGTATTTGGTCCCTTTATAAGATTGGATAAATTGCAAAATAATCTTTTAGAGATACATTTTAAGTTTTATTTGTCTGGTATGATTTCTGAATAATTAACAAGTATTTAATTATTTTTATTAAATCAGCTGATATGGACTATACTCTAGACAAATTACTAGATACTTGGCAGGACCTAAATATTTTATGTAAGATAATATTTGTTCCTAGGAATTTAGGGTCTATCATTTCTTCTGTTACATTAACATCCTAAATTTATTTATTCTTATATCTGCTCACTTTGTTTATTATTTGTTCACTGCTCCACTATATGTATATATTTGTAGGTGGAACAACTTGTTAATCAAATAAAGTACAGTAATTTTTCAAAGTCGGCTTACTATTTTTCTTTGATCATGGCAACTTGATTTTTTGCTTATTAATATGGTTAAACTCGCTGAATTTTAAAATTCATTGAAAAAGAAAAAATACAACTAGTCTCAGATAATGATATTGTAATTCTCAATAAACATGTTTAATAACATGATATAATACAAATGGAGTATTTACTTTTGACAATGGAAGATTCTAATGAAATCACTATTGTAGGAATAACTGTAGATGGAAATTTAATCACTTCATGAAACACAGGAAATTTTGTTTGGTAATGAATGGAGTGTGAAGACAAGCAATAATGAAATAATCTTGACTTAGATATCTTTGATGTTCTAATTGTATATTTATCCTTTAATATTATGTAAATCAAAAGAAAAGCTTTATTTAGCAATTTGTAGAAAAATTTTTGCAACAGATATCCATACATGATACCAAATTGTGATCATAGTTTAAATAAATTATCCTATTCTACTCCTTCTCATTAAAGTATTAATTGTTTATAGCTAGATTGTTTGATGTATGATTTCTTCAGTTTCTCATTATCTACAACGGTCTTCCATTTTTATATCAGAATTTTTTATAATTTTCATTTAATTCAAACCTTATATTGATAACTGAGAATACAATATTCTAGTTCTGAGAAAAACATGTCCTTGCCTATGATCTGGGTACAGACGTTCCTAACCTGATTTTGTTAATTTCCTTTTTCTCACGAGGAGGTGTTGGATATGAGACCCATAACTGTAGAATTTTAGTTGGTTGCCTGAAATCTCCATCAGTTTCTCTAACTCTGATTGCAATAGGCTTCCTTTGCCTTAGTGAAATAGATTCAAACCACTATATATCCAAGATGAAGACATCATTTTATGGTGATATATTTAAAAGAACACAGTAACCTGGAGTGAGTTTTCCAGATCTTAGCTCCACATTAATCATCTTAGTGCCTCTGTTATGACCTTTTCCATAGGGTAACTGCAAATGGCAGCACATTAAACATTTATGGAGCTGTTACGTCCAACACGGGGAAATACACATGTGTTGCTACTAATCCTGCCGGAGAAGAAGACCGAATTTTTAACTTGCATGTCTATGGTAAATATGAAATATCACCCTCTTTTGACTATGCTACGTTAAGTATCTATCATAGAAATGAAGGTCCGGCAGCAGATGTCTGGAGCATTTAGTTTTAATTGTGATGCCACTGCTATTTCCTTTTGGGATACAAAGCAAAAATGAAGATAATCATAGTTTAAATGATTTGAACTGATAGTATACCCCCCTTCTCTCTCTCTCTCCCTTTCTGCATAATATAGTTCCACCTACTATTAGGGATAATAAAGAAGAAGCAGAGAAACTAATGACTTTGGTGGATACTTCAATAAATATTGAATGCAGAGCCACAGGGATGCCTCCACCACAGATAAACTGGCTGAAGAACGGACACCCTCTGCCTCTCTCCTCCCATATCCGGTTGCTGTCAGCAGGGCAAGTTATCAGGTCAGCTTTCATTGTGTGTGATTTCCCAGAAAAATAAAGTACCTGTTATTGTAGACCTTCATGTAAACAGTGTTTAAGAAATGCTTTTTCCTAAGCTTTTACTGTTTTTTTCCCCTTTCAGTCTATTCTCAGCAGAAAGACAACAAATAAAAAATTGAAAGGATTTTTGCTCTTACATACTCATGTTTTAGTACATTTGTATAAAACGGGTCTTTCATAGACTTTTCACATATATATTTCCAAGAACTATTTTAGCTAAAACATTATATGGCAAGATGGTAGGAATATGCCTACCTACCATCATTTTTCATGTTAGCATCATTCTGTGTTAATATATATTTGAAAAATATTCACTTCTCAAATTATGCTATATTTTCAGTGGCTTATAGTCACTGCCTAATCAACTTTGTAGAATAGATTGCATTTGAACTATCTGTATTTTGTGATACATGGCTATAAGCTTCATAATTAAAATTTCCCAACATAAATCACCTTCTATAATCTATTTATAAATCATAATTATTTTATTTATGTATGTTGCGTGGGATCAAATTATGAAATGTTGAATCAAATTGTTTCTCAGGATTGTGAGAGCTCAGGTGTCTGATGTCGCTGTGTATACTTGTGTGGCCTCCAACAGAGCTGGGGTGGATAATAAAAATTACAATCTTCAAGTGCTTGGTATGTCACAGAAATGACCCTACTATTTTACTGTGTGTTCAGTATTAAGTAACAGGCTTATCTTTAGAAATTGACTTCCTCATAGATTTAGAAATCTAATTTTCCTCTGTCAAAAAGAATTAGTGAAGCAGGATCTTGCTAACTAGAGAAGAATATGTCTTCTCCCAAGGGGTCCATATTACTGAATCATACTGTCTGTCAAAATACTTTTCTGACCTGGAATTTTGCACTAAATCAAATCTAAATTTTGTAATATAACATTTCAGTTCAGATAGAAGACCAGTCTTTTTATACAAAGAAGTCAAGACAGTTTTCTAATAATATTAGCAGCTTGTTTAGAGTATTTAAAATATGAATGAATCCATGTGTTTCAGTATGTATGTGTACATAGAGAAAGAACTTAAAACCTTCCATTTCTGAAATATTGAGGTTTGTTGGTCCAAATTTGTCAATCCCCAAGAACACTTCTGAACAGTTAAGTAACTATTTACTGTAATCTACAAATGATTTATGTTGGATCACATAAAATTTACCATGTAACCTGAAATTATTTTATTTATTCCACATAAAGTAGTTAAAAGAATACTATTAGAACTATTATATACATTATAAAAAATTAAAGAGACAAACCTAAGAAGTTGAAAAATCACCAAAATTTAAAACACATTGGTTGTATGTTCCACAAGAAAATAATTTTTAGGTTTCATTGTTAATATTTGGAAGATTAATAATTAGTATACCTAAAAGACAGTTTTATAGTAAAGTCATCAATTTATTATATGGTATTTTGAAATATATATTTTTATTGACCATAGAAACAGTATAGAATTATTTAAATTTATCTCAAATTACAATAGATATATAAATTATGACAATTTTGTTTTCTTTGTAGTGCCACCAAATATGGACAATGCAATGGGGACAGAGGAAATAACAATTCTCAAAGGCAGCTCCACCTCCATGACATGCATTACCAATGGAACCCCAACTCCCAGTATGTCCTGGCTTAGAAATGGCCTGTCTCTAGGGCTTGATGCCCATCTGATGATCAACACTCAAGGAATGGTCCTTCAGCTCATCAAAGCAGAGACTGCAGATTCAGGAAGATACACTTGTATTGCCTCAAATGAAGCTGGAGAAGTCAGCAAGCACTTTATCCTGAAGGTCCTAGGTATGTAAACATTCTGTTAAATATAGAATAATCGGGAAATAAGTGACATCCACAAATTTAAACAACCGCTGATTGAAATACAGTATTCATCAGATGTGCGACCCACCGAGACAGAGGGCTAAGTTTTTGTACCCGTGGGATTCACAGGGCCTACTGTGGGGCTTGGGAATCCATAGATTTTGGTATTCATGGGAATCCTGGAACCAATCCCTTACAGATACTGAGGGATGACTGCACAATAACCATCAAAAAATAAGATACCCAGGAATAAATTTAAACATTGATGAAAGAAATTGAAAAGGACACAAACGAATGGAAAGATGTCTCATGTTCATAGATTGAAAGAATTAATATTGTTAAATGGCCATACTACCCCAATCTACAGATTCAATTCAATCTCAATGAAAATACCAATGACATTCTTCACACAAGTAGAAAACACAATCCTAAAGTTTGCATGGAACCACAAAAGACCCTGAATACCCAAAGAAATCTTTTTGTTTTGTTTTTATGTTTTTATTTCAGCATATTACGGGGGTACAAATGTTTTGGTTACATATATTGCCTTTATCCCACCCAAGTCAGAGCTTTAAGCATGTCCGTCCCCCACATGGTGCATGCTGCACCCATTAGTGAACA
>CM052450.1:6115718-6139973 GCA_028533085.1 Varecia variegata | reverse complement strand
TTCTGCCATGAGACTACTGGAATTGATAAACAAATTCAGCAACGTCTCAGGTTACAAAATCGATGTACAGAAATCAGTAGTATTCCCATACGCCAACAACAGTCAAACTGAGAACCAAATCAAAGACCCAATACCCTTCATAATAGCAACAAAAAAAATAAAATATTTAGGAATATATTTAACTAAGGAGGTAAAAGACCTCTACAGGGAGAACCATGAAACACTGGGGAAGGAAATAGCAGAGAACATAAACAGGTGGAAAACCATACCATGCTCATGGGTCAGTGAAAAGAACAAAGCTGGAGTCATCACAGTATCTAACTTCAAAATATACTACAAAGTTATAGTAACCAAAACAGCCTGGTATTGGCCTAAAAACACACATAGACCCATGGAACAGAATATAGAGCCCAGAAATAAATTCATACATCTATAGCTAACTGATTTTCAATGAAGGTGCCAAGAACACTCAGTGGAGAAAGGATAGTCTCTTCAATAAATGGTGCTGGGAAAAACTGGATATCTACAAGCAGAAGAATGACACTGGACCCCTATCTTTCACCATATACAAAAATCAACTCAAAATGGATTAAAGACTTAAATGTAAGATCCAAAGCTATGAAAGTACTAGAAGAAATAATAGGGGAAATATTTCATGATATTGGACTGGGCAAAGATTTTTTGGATAAAGCTTCAAAAAGTATGGCCAATAAAAGCAAAAGTAGACAAATGGGATTACATCAAACTAAAAAGCTGCTGCAGAGCAAAGAAAACAATCAACAGAGTGAAGAGACAATATATATAATGGGAGAAAATATTTGCAAACTATGTATCTGATAAGGGTTAACAGCCAAAATACATAAAGAACTCACCTCAATAGCAAACAAATAACCCAATTAAAAATAGGGCAAAAGACCTTAATAGACATTTCTCAAAAACACATCATACAAATGGCCACGGATATGAAAAAAATGCTCAACATCAGGAATCATCAAGGAAAGACAGGTCAAAATAACAATCAAATATCACCTCTCTCCAGTTATCAAAAAGACGAAAAATAACAAGTGTTGGTAAAGACGTGGAGAAAAGAAACACTTACACACTGTTGGTGGAATTGTAAATTAGTACAGCCATTATGAAAAACAGTATGGAGGTTCTGCGAAAGATTAAAAATGAAACTACTGTATGATTCAGCAATCCCACTACTAGGTATATATCCAAAGGAAATAAAATCTCTATGTGAAAGAGATCCATGTGTATTGTAGCACTATTCACAATAGCCAGGATATGGAATCAGCCTATGTGTTCAACAACAGGTGCATGGATAAAGAAAATGTGATACATACACACAATGGAATACTATTCAGCCATAAAAACAATGAAATCCTGTCATTTTTGACAACATGGATAAACCTGGAGGATGTAATGTTATGTGAAATAAGCCAGACACAGAAAGACCTCAGCCCTCAAGTTCCTACATCCAGCGGGAACACAGATATTGAACAAGTAATTACTTTTGAGTGTGATAAGGATTATATGGTTAAAATAACATTCTGTGGGATGGTAAATTTCAGGTTAGATTTCCTAAGTCTGAACCTTGAAAAGCAGGACTGCAGAGATGAGTGGGGAGTTAGAGATCTTTGTCTACATTTCTCAACTAGAGGTGATAAAACTGGAATTGTCAATTTGTACTCACTTAAACTGAGTGGGAAAGAAAGAGGAGCAAGAGATAAGACTGGAAATATATGTGGGCAGAGGACAAACTATGAAGAGCCTTGAGAACATTTTACGGAGTTTGGACCTCATTACAAAAGTGATGGAAGAACTTAAGCAGGAATATGTTACACCCAGATTTCACTTCCAAAAAAAAAATGGCTCTAGTGACATAGTGAAGAATGAATTGAAGAGGCCATCGTATTTATACAGGCCTGAAAATGCAGGGCCTCGTCTAGCATGTGGCAGTCAGGGAGAGAGAAAGAATCCAACTCTAGAACCCAGGAGCAGAATCACAGACCGGTGCATTTCTGGATGAAAAAAATGAAAGAGAAAAAAACTGATATTGTTAGAGTAATGTGCAAAGAACAGTCTGCCCAGTTGAAGAGTTTATAAGGATAAATATTTCCTGAAAACAGATTTGAAAACTGACTCAGCAGAAGGATGAAAAGTTTCAGCATCTGTTGAAAATTAATTCCATTAAACTCTGAAAAGTTCTTCACTTGAAGCAGTGCTACCACTCCGAATTCAAACGTCTTACCTTGGGGAACCATTCTCAATTTAATTCTATCCACATGGTAGGAAGTGTCATTATTTACTAATGGTTCTAAAAAGTCCAACGTGGCTAGAACACTGAAAACAAGGGAAAGCATTATACAAAATAAAGCTGGGGGTGGGGGGTGATAGGGCCAAACCCTGAAGGGCTTTATTAATCATATTAAGAAGTTTAGTTTTTGTTCTATAGCAATGAGAAATCCTTGAAAGTTCTATTAAATGGAATAACATGAGTATAGCTGTAGAGCACTGGGGCTGAAAAGTGGAAACCTTCCTGGAGCAGGACAAGAATAGATCTGAGAGACTAGTATATTATTAGGAATTATGTTTGGCTGTGAATAACAGAGTCTAAATATGGTGGCTTAAACAAGGAACTTGTGTTTTTCTCACTGAGATGTCTGGAGGCAGGCAGTTGTTGCACTGGGTCAATGGTTCAGATATCTGCAGTTCTCTTGGACTCTACACCATGGTTAGTCAGTTACCATGCAATATCTGCTCACCCCCAGCATAGTTAGGTTCAGCTCTAGATGCAACAATAGAGCAGAAAAATAGGGAGGGCAAAGAGTTTCCCCTTTAGAGACTTTTTCAGAAGCCCCACAAAACCATATCCATTTACCTCACATTGGTCAGGATCTTCACATCCCATTCCATGCTAAAGAGACTGGGAAATGTAATTTTTTTTAGCACATTGGCAGTCCCAACAAAATTTGAGTATTCTGATAAGAAAGAAAGAAGTAACATTGGGTAGGTGCCTATAACCAGCAAGAAGGAGACATTAGTTCAAGTAAATAGTATTATAGCTCAGATTAGAGTGAGGGAGGTGAAAGAAAAAGATGTATTCTAGAAATAAGTGCAATAGAAGTATTAGGACTTGGTTGTGGATTCAGACACGGGAGTGACGAGAAAGAAGGTGCACAAAATGCATCTATGTGATGAGTTTAGGACCAGGTTTTGAGAAATAAGACAACAGGTTCAGTCTGAATACATGTTGAGTTTGAAGTGGTTTTCAAACATCCATGTTCATCTGATAATTGCTTTTATGCATCTGGAGCTCAGAAAAGAGATCCAGACTACAAATGTAAATTCTGGAGTGATCAGAGAACGGTCAGCTCTTACTCTGTCCCAAGTACAGGACATTTGGGAAAAACAGTAAAATAGGTCACTTAGCACACATAAGATCTGGAGACTGCAGTTTGAACCAGTCGGGAACGTGTTAATACTGCTGTTGGTGTTGCTGCTGCTGCTGTTTTAAATCTAGTGCTTGTAAACTTTTGAAGGGAAATGCCGTGCCAAATTCATTTTTGTATTCCCATTAATGGATACATAGTAAATAACCAAGAAGCAAGGGGAATAAGAATTGACCGTGTCAAATTGTGAATCAGATAAGTGCTTTTGAGTGATGCAAACAACATGTGTGGAAGTTAAAAGGGGTAGACATTTTACAGTTTAGTTGAGAGAATCAAGAAAGGATTTATGGCTTTTACAAATGAGCTTAATAACATGAGTGTAACCTTGAAAGTACTTCAACATGCTCAGGTAGGGGATGGGACTAGGGGGAACAAGAAAGGACTGATTTGAGGGAGAAAAGTAGCCCAATTTGGAGTCTAGGTCACATATAAGTATATTGAAAGTAAATAATGTTACAAAGATACATCTATTTTGGAAGCCTTGGAAGCCATGGAAACCATGATGGGAAGTTTTTATTTAATCTAGTAAGCAACATGGAGTCATTAAAATCTTTTAGGAAGAAAATCTTAGATCACTCTTAAACTGCACCTAAGAAAATGTATTTTCACAGCATACGTAAGATAGATGAAAGTAAAAAAAAAAGAGGTCATGTGGGACAGCGGTTAAGAAATGCTGACTTCTTAATTGTAATCTGAAAAGGAGAACAGATCTAATATATTTTCTTTTTCCAGAAGGGAAAATGAGGACTAATAGGTAGAAATTTTTAGGAAGCAGATTTTAATAATAATACCAAGAGCTATAGTAGCAATAATTTTTTAAAATACTTTAATTATAAAATAAAACAGATACAGAAACACAAAAAATGTTTAGTTTATCTCATCAAACCTCACAACAATCCTATTTGGTAAATCGTGTTGCTATTACCATTTTAAGAGATTTGCCCAAATCCCCTAACCTAATAATTGGTGGCATCAGGATTTAAACTCAGACTCCAGATCATTTACTGTGACTCACTCTTCTAAACTGTGTGCCTGATTTTGGGAAAAAAAAAAAAAAAAAGATAAGGAAGGAAAGGAAAGGAAAGGGGCGAAAAAACCCTGCTTACCCTTGGAGCTGTCCAACAGCTATTTGGGCTGCCCTATGCAATAGGAAGCTGGAAACTTGAACTATTACACGAAAGTTTCATAGAAAACTTGAATAGTCATTGTAAGGGGAATCTGTTTTAAAGGAATTTATTAACTTGGGGGTGGGTGGACTAAAAAACTTTAATGTTTCTTCCCACTGTTTAGATTCTTTAACCTTCTCTTGAGAAAAGTAATTTTAGAAGTATAAATAACAAAAAAGGAAGTTGCTCCTGCCCAGACATAACAAATATGTTTCATGCAGAAATCATTGTCTCCAATGTAACTGTTTTTTCTTCTGCTTAGTCATTGTTTCCTTTCAAAGTTCTGCATGGAAAAGATGATAGCAGAATTCCATAGTATTTATTTACTCATTGCTTTTGTAGAAACAATCAGTATTTAAAAGGCACAAAAACACACTAATATGTTTAAGACCCTCTAAAAAAAGTGATAAAAGATAGGTTTAGTTTTTATTGTTTTAATATCTTTATGGTTAAATAAGACTGCTCTAATTAACTGAGTTCAAGTTGTTATTCTAAAATTACCTTGTAATGAACTTCCATTTACCTCATGATCTCTTATTGGAATGATTCATCACTTCTGATATAAGTGAGAAGTGGTAATGACATCTAGAATAATCATTTCAGTTTCCTTGTTCTAATCAATTTATAATAATATGTCATATGAATGTGAATTTAAGATGAATTTTCTTTTCAAGTTTTTCTAATTAGCAGTATTTTATCAAACAGCAGGTTTATTTTATTGTTGTTTTTGATTCCCTTTAAATAGAACCACCTCACATTAATGGATCTGAAGAACCTGGAGAGATATCAGTAATTGTTAACAACCCACTCGAACTTACCTGCATTGCTTCCGGAATTCCAGCCCCTAAAATTACCTGGATGAAAGATGGTCGGCCCCTTCCACAGACAGATCAAGTACAAACTCTAGGAGGAGGGGAGATTCTTCAAATTTCTAGTGCTCAGGTAAGTGTCACTGTTCATACAGTTATTTTAGGTTATAAACTCACTTGCTAATATATGAGAATTGTTGAAGAAGTTATGTTTCTGAATATGACTATATCACAGATTTCAGTAACTTTAGCCAGGGTAGATCGGTTCTATGATATGTACGACTGGGTAACTTGACTGAAAGGAAGACAAAGAAATATCATGTTAAACTCTGAAGAAAGTAAAATACCTTCTCGTTAACTTTTGCAAGTTTCCACAGTACTATAAGTGTTAGTATATTTCCTGAAGTTCTTTCTTGTGCTATGTAGCCCCTTACGGAACCTGCAAAAAGCAATCTGACATACATATATATGTGGCTTCAAAGTGCACTTTTGATCTCCAGAATGAACTAGCAGACATAAAAGTTTGAAGAGACACAATCTTTCAAATAATAGTAAGTTCTGCAAAACTGATTCGTTCAGTTTATGTTTAAGGAAATTGATCAGAAATGTGAATATATTAAAGAGAAGTATGTCTGGGATGTCTTATTGTAAAAATTACCTATTCTACTAATAAAGGTAAACCTTATATTACAAATATTCCCCATCTGAGTCCTAATGCCCTCATTTGTAAACAGGCGATAAAAATGGTAATAATAATAACTAACTCATACACCTGGGGATTTAAAGATTTTATCTAACATGATGTGCTCAGACTGGTACCACCAGTATGTAGTAAATGCTTTAACAAAGAGCTAGACAGAATGTTTGTTGCTGCTGCTGTTGCCCTTTGAATGTAAAATAACAAATTATTTAATCATATTATGATAGCATTTTAACTGAGAAAAGAGGAAGGAAGGGCAGCTGGACCAAGAGAGCAAAGGATTGTACGTTGTCTGCTATGTCCCTGCTGTGTTCGGCTCTGGGCTCACTGTCACACCCACAACCCTATGACAGCTCTGTGAGGCAGAGTCCGTAGCCCCATCCCACGCATCCGGAGACAGGCACAGAGATTAAGTACTTGGCTGCCAAGTACTCACTGTTGCTCGGTGATGGGGCTGGTTCTCAATCTTGGATCTGGTTAGGAAGCCTGGCCGGTGGACCTCAGCACGGTTTCCAACGTCATGGTTGTATTCCTTCCATTCCTCCCTTTTCACTCCCTTCCAAACACTGAAGTAACTTAGACAAAAGTCAGATTAAACTCTGTCAAACCACTTACTGAATCAAAACCCTTCAATGATATAATTTCGACAGACAAAAAAAGAAGGCAAAAGAAACAGTGTGGCGACAGGGAAGTGCGGAATAGAATCCAAAATATAAACAAATCCTGTCCTGATAAATAAAGCTTGAAAGGGAAGTTCCGGCCACAGTACAGCAGGTCTTAAAGGCAAGATGAAAGGTTATAGGAAAACAAGATGAAGGTCTCACAGAGTTGCGGTCCCCAACCCCCTGGACGTGGACTGGTACCAGTCGGTGGCCTGTTAGGGACCCACCACAGAGATACACCCCTCCCACCCACCGCCGGTCTGTGGAAATATTGTCTTCCATGAAATTTAGGAAAGCCGGGGGTTGCGCCCACACAGCAGGAGGTGAGCGAGCAAAGCTTCATCTGTATGTACAGCTGCTCCCATCACTCACATCAGCCCCTGAGCTCTGCCTACCTCCCCACGCCCCAGCCATGGAAAAATTGTCTTCCATGTAACTGGTCCCTGGTGCCAAAGAGGTCAGGGACCATTGTCATAGAGTGTGAGATGATGACCACATCCCCCAGGCATTGTAGCTATTGTTGAGAATTCATAAGACATGTCTCAACCTTTAAGAAGTTTCCAGTTTTCAAGGGAAAGTGAAAATACAGTACACAAAAGCATAATTAGATATGAAACAATAATAGAATGCTTAAAAATAGCATTGATGTAGAAAATGAAATATGATCAAGTCCCAAGACTGATTCTGGTTCCTCTGCTGCTCTGTGTTTTCATAGCATTTTACATAGACTTCTGTTATAATGCTTACAACATTATATTTTACTTATCTGAACTTTGTCTTTTTATATATTTTTCTGCAACATATAATTATGCCTGGCACATAATGGGTGTGGATGATTTGCAAATTCCAAATTCCAATTGTAGAGAAAAGAGTTGCCTAAATTTTCTTTTATCAAACACTAGTTCTGTGATTTATTCCAAGGGAGAAGGTGACCATTCTATGACCAAATAGATTTGAAAACCTTATATACTATACGCTACTCTCCTTTATGAGCCACAATGCATGTCAACAACTCTGCAAAATCTTACTCTGAAGACACCTGCTTCACTCTCATTTTTAAATACCCTAGTAAGAAAATACACTTTAGAAACTATAAGTGTAAACAACTGTAACTATTTCCTGGAGTAAGCAAAATTTAAGAGTAGTGATGGTTCCAGTTTGGTGAAGTCAAGGCAAATGAGGGAGATAATATCAACTGGAAATGAACAGAGTTGGGAGAAAAGAGTTAGTTTTAGAGGTTTTAAAGATATGATGAGAATACAGAAATTATTCTCTAGGAATCGTTACATCATTTTTTTAATTCTTAATTGAATGACTATGTGAGAGTTGTTCTTCTAAAATTGTATTTATGTATTTTTCCAAACATTCTAGTCTTAAGTTTTTTCAAAGTTTTTGTAGCCTACCAAAAAGTTTTTCCATTACTTATAAAGTCAGTTTTGAATGTAAGAATTTTAAACATTCCAATATTCTAGGAATGTTCAGGTAGTACAATAAACAAGAACAGGATTTTTCTACTCTTCCAAATATATTTTTCACAGTAGTAAGATCATCTGTTTTCCAGAGTATGCTCCACAGGTACCTAAGCATGGATTGTATCTACACAATGTCAAACAGACAAATGAAGATTGACTTCCAGTGGACACCATGCAGGGGGATTTTTAAAGAAATGATTTTGACTGTAGTCAGATAATATTAATAGTAGATTCTACTGTCAGTCTGACCCTATTTATAACAAATTACATATTATAACCCCTTTGTTTTGTCATGTATATTAAAGATAGAGCCAAGATGTGATATTAATGTTCAATTTTAATATTCTGATGTTTTATTTATCTGCTTATTTATTTAATAAACATTTCATTTTCTTCAAGAAGGCTTCAAATGAATTCAGCCTGCAATTTAACTCATGAATATTTATTTCTTCCATAAACGTTGAATATGTGGTCTGTCATGTATGGTGCTAGGTCTATATCTGCCTTTTCTGATATCATTAAATATTCCTAACTTGCAAACATTCTTAAATCAAATACTGAAACCCTCTTAAGACAAGGTTTGCATATAATATAGATGCCAATCAATGCTCAATATCAGAATGCTAATTACAAGCACAATAATTAAAAGTTTGTTTTATGATTTTAATATAAAAGTTTTATGTTTAATTATATCTTACTTTTTATGTGGGGATTTTTATATTCACTTCATTTTTTCATTCATTTTTCCATAAATATCTGCTGGATATTTATTCTCATCACCAAAACTAATATGTTAATATTATATAATTCACTTATTTGGGTTTTGTAGGTGGAGGATACAGGAAGATACACCTGTCTGGCATCCAGTCCTGCAGGAGATGATGATAAAGAATATCTAGTGAGAGTGCATGGTAAATTTGACAAAATGTCCCACAGTCTATCATACACACACTTAATTAGAAGCCATAATTTACAGAACATGGGGCAACTCCATAGCACATCACAAGATACGTTCATAAACTAGAAAATAGGTATATTGTAAATCTGATTCTTAATTTGACTGATCGAGTGCTCTTTGGGGATAGTTCAAGTGATTGTTTTGAGTTATATAAATTATGATGAGGAGAATAAAAATAATCTGTACTCTTACAACATAGATAAAACTTTTTTGCACATAAATGTTTTGTCACAAAAATGTGATCATACAGTATATATATTTATATATATATTTTCTGTACATATAGTATTTAACTTGCTTTTTATCTTACTTAATGGTATGGAGAATGTATTTTCATGTCAATAAATATATTTTTATAACATCATTTTTAGTAATTGCATAGTGTCCCATTTTACTCCCCATTTTTGGATATTTAGGCTGTTTTTATATTTTCACCAATATAAACAACACTATTGTAGGTATCTTGGTATATACATGTTGGCCTGTTCCCTTTATTTTGAGAAATTTCTATAAGTACAATCGCTTGGTTACGCACATGTGTACATGCACACACACATACTTTTAAAGATGTTGGAGCTTATTGCCAAATTACTTCCAAAAAAAGTTGGGCCAGTCAGACTCTGTACAATACTGCTTTGGCATAGAGATGGGAATTACTCTTTATCGGGAGGAATATTTGAAAAACTAAACTGAAGATCTTTGTTTCATTCTCATAGCCTAAACGTCTAGGCAGTGCAATCTGTGTGGGATTTAAGTGCCCCTGCAGTCCCAAACGCAGATTAGACCTGCCACTAATTGACACATCACTTCTGCATATAAGAGTCACAAAAAGTCCCCAGTGGAGGCACCAGACTTTAGGCAATCTAAAGTATCTGTTTGAAAAAATGGAAAAATGAAAATATTCATATTTCTTGCTAAAGAAAGTCACAAAAATACATTTCCGTATATCAAGAAAAGTATGTACACATTTCTCTATATTACCATGGGTACTCCTTCATTTGGTAGTTTTAAAATCTTATGTTTAGAAAAAATTATTACCAAGTGTAGAGCCTGGACAAGGGACCCCTTCTTTGGGCCTTAGTGTCTTTACCTGTCAAATGGTGATTATAATGTGATTATATTATAATGCTTATCCTATCATTCATGCAGTTATTGGAAGGATTTCATTACTTAATGTATGTGAAAGTGCTGAATAAGGTAAAAAAAATTCCACTGTTAATAATTATCTGCACTATAAATTAAATGAGTAATGTTTTAAGTTCATATGTCTTGTTTCATATAGCAGAACCAACATTTGTTGAACACTTATGATAATTCAGATCTTTTACATCTTGTTTTTTGAAATCCTTTAACATATTTCTTCTCATACTTAGTTCCCCCTAACATTGCTGGAACTGATGAGCCCCAGGATTTCTCTGTGTTAAGGAACAGACAAGTGACATTGGAATGCAAATCAGATGCAGTGCCCCCACCTGTAATCACCTGGCTCAAAAATAGAGAGCGGTTACAGGTAAATCTTTTGCTAAACTCCACAGATTCCTTTTTTGAGACAAAAAAAAAAAAGAAAAATCAGCTGTGGATCCTTTGCTAGGTAGACAAAACCAAATAACATCAGGCTACTAGTTATTCAACATTGCAGAAGTGGACACAGGGTCTTTTAATCAGCTTTGTTTTCTCAGCCTTTGCTGGGATAATATTTGGTTATAGGTCAAAAGAAAGGTATTTAGATCATGATACTCTGGAAATTGGCCCAGGTATCTCATTTCCTGGTGCCCACAGATTAAAGACCTATTTGGAACACTCAGTTATTTCTTAACTTAAGAAGGAAGAAACCCTCAGAGTGTCAAAATAACTGACCTGTCCTGCCACGGCTCTAGAGTGAACTCATCTTTTACTGAATTTCTCTGGTCTAAACTTGGACATCAGGGGTGACCCCAAAGATCTGCGTTATACCCATAGATACCAGGTGTCTGGGACTGGAATCCTCAAAGACCCAGCTACTGGCTCTCTAAAGCTTCCTGTGCTCAGGCAATACCTGTCTGCTGTCACAGAGTGTCACGGCCCAGGATCCTTAGCACTGGCTGAAAGCTTTGGTGTGGAAGCCCAGTAGTTAGTTACTTATCATTTTTTTCTTCTTTGTTCTTCTTGATACTATTATCATAACCTACACTGTGTTTCTAGCAGTTAATGATTAAAGCAGTTAGTCCCCAAACACCTAAGGCATAACGACTTCCACCACCACCAAACCACACAAAGACCAAACAGGGAGAAACTGGGTTCTGAGAGTTACTTACATGCTAAATCATCACACGTATCACTTCACCCTTCTGTGCTTCAGCTTCTCTCTTTATCGTATGCCTGCTATGATGCCAGGCACTGTGATTGCTACCGAGAATAGTCTTGACCCTCAAGGTGCTCACAGACTCTCTGAAAAGACAGAGAGGTAAGTCGAAGATTAGAGAATGAATACTACCGATGAATTGTGCGTTAGGGGGATGTACTGCATTTTATAGAAACAGAGGGGAAAAGCAAATAACCCAGACCAAAGGGTAAGGAACAGCCCAGGGAAGCCTCTTAGAAAGGGTGAGTTCAGTTTTAAAGAATAACTGTATTAGGTGAGAGAGGGTAAGAAAGGGATTCTAATCACAGATAATGGCATATTTGAAGCCATTACAAGAAGAGGAATGCTGTAGTCCCAAGAACTGCAAGTAGCTTGTTATGGCTATAGTAGACCTTGATTAAAATTCTTTGATGGTTCCTCATAGATTTCAGGATTCTGGTTAAACTACCCAGCTTTGCTCACAAGGTCCTTCATACTCTGACTTTGCCTCCACAGTCTCACCTCCCAAGCACTTCACTCTGGAGCATTAGGAGTGAAGGTGGGACTGAGCGAATGTCAATGATGGAGAAGTCTAGGCTGATCCCAGATATGACCAAGTGGTGTCAGTACTAGGGAAGGGTGAGTGCATCAGTGATGAAAAAGATGAGTTCAGGTTTAGATATTTTGAGTTTGAATTATCTACATAATTCAAAATCTATAAGCAAGGAGAGATTCCAGAAATCATTAAAAAATACTGGTCCATATTTTATCAAAAAAAGGCTTTGATTTGGTAGTCCATATTGCCTCCAAAAATAAAGTCTTTGCTATGTTAGTCCTCATAGTATAAACCACTGTTGAATTCATAAGTTTGTATGAGTTTGACCAGAAAACATAGCGTATGAGAAGACCAGTTAAATGAAAATAAAGCTCTAAGCAGCAGTGGTAATTACAAGGTGAGCAATGGGAAAAGAGAAGATGAATGGGACTGAGAAGAAGGACTCAGAAAGATAGGATTAAACATAGGAGACATTGGTGTACTCAAAGCCAAAGAAAAGAGAGGGATTGGTTAAAAAGGCCACCTGCGGTACACATAAAGTTGTGTCCATTGGCCTCGGCAATATAGCAAGGTGATTAAAGATCTGAGCAATGGTTCTTCAATAGTGACCCAAGTAGAAGGCAGAGTACAGTTGTTTGGGAAATTAGTAGGAGAGGAAGTAGAAACAAGTGTGGACTATTCTTTAGATGTAAAGGAGATTCGTATATGTTTATTTGCTGGAAAAAAAAAGAGTTTTGAGATATGGGAAAGAGAGAGAGAGAGGTATTTAGTGCAAGGTGTACCGGATCGGGGAGGAATGGGACCCAGGACACAAGTGAAGAAATGAGCCTTGGCCAGAGTCGATCATTTTCTGCAGAGATGGGGAAATAGGAAGGAAGGTTGCATTCACATCCAAGGTGGGAGCGGGAGAGAATTGCAGAAACAGAGCTTTGCTGTTCTCGGCGGAACAGGAAGCAAGATCTTCAGCTGAGAATGAGGTTCTATCTGAGGAGGGAGGCAAATTTGGAAGAATGGAAAAATGGAAAGAAAACCAGAGAAAATTGTGGTGAGACAAGAAGTGAGGAGAACTTACTGATGATACTCATGGAAGAACGACATTGTACAAATCACTCTGAAGGTTTTTATTAAGCCTAAAATCCTGCTATGCCCATATAAAAGTTAAAAATTAAAATGTTTCACAGAACTTAACATCTATATTTAAGAAATCACTTCTTCTCGTCAGTGGTAACATGATCTTTTCACTACAAGCTCCAAGAGCAATGAAAGGCCTAGAGAAAATGTGTAAACTTTTAAAATAAATGGACCTGAACTGTGTATTTTAGTGTGAACATTTTTTTTTCATTAGAAATATATGTCTATCTGGGACAGAGTCTGCACGGTAGAGAAATCTTATTTGGGCTCTTCCTGAAATGCTTCCATTTTAGGCACAACCAGAGAATATCAGTCTGTTATGCTACCTGACATTTTTAATAATTTTTTAATAATGAACATCATACACTATAATTTATTCTAAAATACTTGTTTACATCTATCTCCTCAATTAGACTCAATAGCAGAGATTAGGTTTCATTGTGCTATATTTTCATAATTCTTGGCTCCATGCCTACACACAAAATAAATGCTTAAAAAATATTTGCAGACCAAAATAGTTTATTTTCCTTACTTTAAAAGATGTTAGAAGATAATGTTTTCTCTAAGTTAACCAAAGTTAATTTATTAGTCTGGAAGCTTTCAGTTGTAAGTGACAGAATTTAAACTCAAACCAACTTAAATGAAAAAAAAAAAAAAAAGGAAATTTATGGGCTACAATAATTGGTGAATTTGGGCTTTAGGCATTGCTAGATCCAGAGGATCTAATTATGTAATGAAGCATCTGTGTTCTTTCTCTGAATCTCAACTCTACTTGGTTTGTCTTAGATTCAGGGCAAGTAGTCCTTACATGATAAGACTGCCACCAGGCTTATGTCATCCTCCCAACGTGAGATTCTAGTAAGAAGGGCATGCCTTTTCCCCCAACACTTCCAGCAAAGTCCTGAGGAGGACTCCGATAGGCCTGACTCGAGTCACCTGCCCATTCCTGAGCAGGTCATTGTGGCCAGGGAAATCAGGGACACTACTTGTGCCCTTGACTTAACTGCACACATTGAAATAGTTCTCAGGGATTTTCAATACCATAATAATCGTGGGGGGAGCAGACAAGGCATGCAGGCAGAAAGCAACTCCACAGTTCACTATAGTTACTTTCAATGGTATAAAATAATATTTTATTCTCTTTTCCTGACATTTACATGGTAATTTTACTTGCTGAATCTAGGCAACACCTCGAGTTCGAATCCTGTCTGGAGGGAGATACTTGCAAATTAACAATGCAGATCTAGGTGATACAGCCAATTATACCTGTGTGGCCAGCAACATTGCAGGAAAGACTACAAGAGAATTTCTTCTCACTGTAAATGGTAAGAAAAGTTATTAATTCACAATTTAAAAATATAACCAGAGCATTCAGAGATGATACATTTTTCATGAGCATACTAAATTGAAGCCTTGTAGTTATCATATTTAATTTGAAAAAGACAGCTTGTTGTATTTGTATGAGAGCTACATTGCAAATTAACTCAATTTCAAAAGAAACAACTAGAGATACATTATTCTATCTTAGAGGATAATGTCCAGTTGTTATCAGCGTATCTTGATGTTTTGTGTCATTAAGATCAGAGCTCTTGAGTAAGTCAATACACTAAATCTCTGAATGACAAATGGCCCATCATTTAGTTCACCTTTATTGGTGTGGCTTGAGAGTATGTATGTGCTAGACAGAGACTGTCTTAGGACTGTAATTTTCTTAAATATAATGTCTAAATACCAAAATTTGCCAAAATTCAGGAAGATAATATAGACTTTTCCCCAAACTATTCTCTTTGGATTTTTAATATATGAAATTTTACAGGATATTGGGTGACCCACACAACTAATATCCCTAATGCTAAAATTAAAATCCAGGCTTTCTATTCCCACAGGAACTCAATGATTAATAAAATGCATGCTCTGAGACTTGCATGATTAATCACAGATGTGCTTTTTGTTAAAACAGCCCACTTTCTGTTCTTTATTTAAAGTGAAGTCGTTCCAGTGTTAACATTCTCTGACCATTATTTGGCCAACGAGAAATAAGAAATGTCATCTTTAATTTGCATCAAACCAGAGCTGATTTTTATTTAAGCCTCTCCCACAGAGAGCTAGATTTCCTACACCATATCAAGGATTTAAAATTCCCCTTCCCATCTACCCTTTATTTTTATACACAAAGTACCTTGAGTAAGACTTCAGGAATTAAACCTCAATTCTGTTTATACTAACCTAGGTTAGTGTAGACAAAGCTACACGTTTGACTCAAAGCTCATCTTGTATTACATCTGCAGGGTCTTAGTTCAGGCTGTGTTACTTAGTATAACCGAATTTTTTTCATGTGCATCTCTTGTTCAGTTCCTCCCAGCATAAAAGGTGGCTCCCAGAGTCTAGTCATTCTCTTAAGTGAGTCAGCTATATTGGAATGCGTTGCTGAAGGTGTCCCAGCCCCACGGATAACATGGAGAAAGGATGGAGCTGTTCTAGCTGGGAATCATGCAAGGTAACAATTTTGGAAAAGGATGAAACATACTGTAAGAACTAAAATGTAAATCCTTGCATCTTTTTTCCAGTGCATTATTTTGATCTTGTTATGTTGAGAATTAGTCATTTCATCTTAATATGAGAATCAAAATTTAGTATTTTAAAAGCATCATTCCTAAGGCTTATGTCTAAATAATGACCATAAACCATCCAAGATTACAAGCCCATCTGCAATGTGCCTTTGCGTCATATCCTTTTCTTCTACCAAGAGTATTGTAAATATGTGACTTCTGAAACATGAAAAAGACTGAAAATGGATGTCATCAAGTCTGTAAAATTTCTCCCAGTCAAAATGTGAATAACCAAAAAGACTGATTCAGGAAACTTCACTTGTGATTTTTCTTGTAGATACTCTGTCTTGGAAAATGGATTCCTTCATATTCAATCAGCACATGTCACCGACACTGGGCGGTATTTGTGTATGGCCACCAATGCTGCTGGAACCGACCGCAGGCGGATAGACTTACAGGTCCATGGTAAATATACCTTTATAAACAACATCCAGTCTTTGTGGCAAATGCTCCTTGACAGCCTAAACTAGTGAGGTCATGAAGACCTTGACACTAAGAGCTGTTTAAGCATATTACATTGTATTATGAACAGTCACATCCCATGTTTTCTCCTCACTGTAGTTAACATCATCAGAACCCTATTAAAATTCACAGAGCCTTGTTGTGTTCATGACTATGAATTCAGCAGAAATAGGTCATTTGGTGATGTTGTTTCAGTTCCTCCATCCATTGCTCCGGGTCCTACCAACATAACTGTAACAGTAAATGTTCCAATTACTCTGGCTTGCGAGGCTACTGGGATACCAAAACCATCAGTCAATTGGAGGAAAAATGGGCATCTTCTTAATGTGGATCAAAATCAGAATTCCTACAGGTAAGGATAAATTAATTGAAAAATCCCACCTACTATTTAGAAACATTTTTTAAAAGAATCAACATTTTAATTCTATCAATGGGGGCAGCAAATATATAAAGTATAACAAATTAATTAATATAGAGAGAGTATTTTTTTCCTTGATATGGAATTAGTTTTTCAGCTTAAAATCTTTTTCTGAATTATAGATGCCACCTTTCCATACATAAACCCTGTGGATGATGGTCAGTGAGGTCTACAGGATTAGATTTCTATCATGTTTTATTTGTTTATCACCTGTTGGAATTTTATAAAGACAAAGGATAAAAACATCATTTGATATAAAAGAAAAACTATTCTGTAAAAATAAATACAAGCTTTAGTTATAAAATAAAAATCAAATTTTATGACTTGAAGTACAATTTAGATATTTGGCAGCACGTAGGGAGAGAAAACAGTATTTTCTTCAATTTTTTTAATTCCTACACCTTTAGTACTATAGCTCATAACATGGCAGTGTCAGTTTTTCAAAGCCTAAACTTTAAATCAGTAAGAATTTCTGATACTTTAGGTGAGCATCATTTTTTTTTCAGTTTTTAATCTTTTTTTTTTTTACTTCTTTTTATTATTTCAGCATATTGTGGGGGTACAAAAGTTTAGGTTACGTATATTTCCCTTGCCCCCTCACCCTCCTGAGTCAGAGTTTCAAAGTCCCTCCCCTAGACAGTGAGCATCGCACTCATTAGAGCATCATTTTTGATATTCCAATTGAGCTAATAGTTATCCTGTCAAGTGATTTGCCATAGTACTAAAAACAAACACTCTCTTAGGTCCGCTGTGACAAAAATCAATTCTGATACACCAGGAAATGTGAAACTAGGAGTGCTTCAGTTGAAATTCTATCATTTCTCTCTTTCTCACCCTATTAATCTTTTGGCATTGGGAGTTCAGTGGCTTGAAAGTATACACAGCATGGGAACTGTGCTGTGGTCTTGAGTGAAAAATCGTATCAAATATGTTTCCATGAAATCAAATCATTTCTATTCTGTCAGTGCACAGTTTAAAGTAATAAAATAGATATTTTAATTTATTTTTACTTTTAATCATGTATGTGCATTTACTAAATCTTGGCGGCCCACGTAGGGGTGAGGAATCTGCAGCCTCAAGGCCACCTGCGGCCCTCCAGATCCCCAAGTGCGGCCCCTTAACTGAATCCAAACTTCACAGAACAAATCCCTTTATTAAAATTTAGATTCAGTCAAAAGGATGCACTGAAGGATCCTGAAGGCCACATGTGGCCCCAAAGCCACAGGTTCAGGTTCCCTACCCCAAGGATCCAGATTGCTTTAGTTTTGAATCGATATATTTATATATATATAATTATCATTTATATAAATTTATGGGGTATAAGTGCAATCTCATTATATGCATAGATCACATAATGGCCAAGTCAATCTTTTAGGGTATCCATCACCTGAATAATATATGTTGTACCCATTGAGTGATTTCTTATCCCCCATCCCTCACCCCTTCAGCTTTCTGAGTGTGTATATGTGTTTGTGTGTATATATATATTTATACATATATGTAAATACATAAAATGCATCTCCAAGGTAGCCACCACATTTAAGGAAACATGTGAAGTAGGAAAAGGATTGAGATAGATGGACCTGTAGTCACTCATCTTTCAATGGAAATAATCAAATACCAATCTGTAAAGTTATTGTTAAATTTAAAGATAATTTATATGAAGCATTTGAGATGGTTCCAGGAACGTATTCAATACTCAATAAACAGTGGCCGTCACCATTGTGCTCATTGCACTGTATTTCTCCCAGGAGAGCAAGGTTGATCATTATATAAACATTCAGAAAACACAAGATTCCCTCTTCAGGCAATCCTTCCAACCAACTACCTCCTGTAAATATCAAGTTTGAGGCCCTATTAACCCTGCTATATAAACTTAAACTCTAACGCACAGAGTTTGCGTCAGGGAAATGATGCTCATTCTATCATGCAGGAGGAGTTCATGTAAATTCTGTCAGTTTACAATATGGTACCATGTTGAACCAACTGGAGAAACTGATGAAATCCTATATATTATAGTATCTCATGCTGTGAAATCTGTCTTCCAGGCTTCTTTCTTCAGGTTCACTAGTAATTATATCTCCTTCTGTGGATGACACTGCAAACTACGAGTGCACCATGACAAATGATGCTGGAGAGGATAAGAGAACCGTGGATCTCACTGTCCAAGGTAGAACTGGCTCACAGCATGGATGGCAAGTTATTACAATGCTCTCTCTCACGTCTCTCCTGCTTCACGGGAGGGTGTCCTTTTATGTTTCCCTGACATTTACTTTCAGAGCAGAAAGAGGAAAAGGTATGATAAGGCTTTGGAAATCTGTAAGGGTTGGAAATGTGTAGATTTTTTTTTCTTTTTGTTGTTGTTATTGTTTTAGTTCCACCTTCCATAGCTGATGAGCCTGCGGACGTCCTAGTAACCAAACATACCCCAGCAGTAATTACCTGCACTGCTTCAGGAGTTCCATTTCCCTCCATCCACTGGACTAAAAATGGTGTAAGGCTGCTCCCCAGGGGAGATGGCTATAGAATCCTATCCTCAGGTAAGACCAAGTCCAGTGATTTCACATCTATTGATTGAATTAGTTATGAATGGGTGGCCTTACCTGGCCTTTTGTTTCACTAGAATGAAAGAATAAAATATGCATGTATTTCTGGACATAAGCATCTGGAAAAAAATGCAATTAGAGTAGGAAGGGGAGCTAGGGAAAAGAAGAGGAAAAAAAGAAGTCTAGAAACAAAAATAGCAAATAATATCATAAGACTGATATGAATATAATAAGCATTATCACTGGTATTTATGTGTATATTTACTAAAACTAATTTAAAAAATTCTTTGGTTACCTGTGAATGAACCACACTTCTTTCATTGGCCAAATACAATGTCTCTTCATTTATCAAACACGTAGTACCTAAGACAGGCTATATATGTTCCACTAAGTTTTTGAGACTATAAAACTAAGACCGGGTTCTTGTTTCAAGGCTTTTAAAACTGAGTGGATAAGGCAAGGCTGTGTGATAAGTACTCTGAAGGAAAATTTTTTATCATGGTAGTAACCATCATTTATACAATTTATAGCACTGAGGAGAAAAAAAATAAATCACCGAAATGAAAGTGTGGTGATTTAGATTGGTGATTGTGAAAACTTACCCTGCACTTGGGAGGTTCACTAGAGATAAACTAAAGTAGCAACTAATATCCTGGGACTTTATGAGTGTGTGTATATTATTCTAAGAGAATTGGTTTATTTCTTCAATAGAAAGGAAATAGTGGAAGATTTATTCTCAGGATGCAACTTGGCCTTCAGTGCAAAATATTAGGCTTTCTCGGAAACCTGTATAGATTGGTAGCAATTTAAATCATAACATAGAAATTAACTGCTCTAAAGAACAAAAAGTATTATGCTAAGAAAACAGTTTGGAACTTTCTCAAAACATTAAACAGAGTTACCGTAAGACCCAGCAACTCCATTCCTAGGTATTTACCCAAGAGAAATGAAAACATAGGTCTGCACAAAGACTTGTATGCAAATGTTCATATAGCATCATTCACAATAGTCAAAAAGCAGAACAATTCAAATGTCCATCAACTGACGAATAGATTAAACAAAATGTGCTGTATCCACACAATGAAATTCTACTTGGCAATAAAAAGGAACAAAATGCTGACACATGCTACAACATATGAATCTCAAAAACATTATGCTCACAGTGAAATAAGTTAGACACAAAAATACCACATACTGTGTGATTTCATTTGTATGAAGTGTTCAGAAAAGGCAAATCTGTAGAACCAGAAAATATTAATAGATTAGTGGTTTCTTTCTGGGGTGATGGAAATATTCTAAAACCAAATTAGATTTTGGTGATAGTTGCCCAACTCTGTAAATGGACTGGAAATCATTGAATTATGCATTTAAATGGGTGACTTTTACGATATGTAAATTATACCTCAGTAAAGCTGTTAATAATAATAATAAAGTACTGTGCTAGGCACTTCAGGGGATACAAGTATGAATATAAGCCAAGCACCACCATGCTAGGTACAGAAACACACAAAAAAATGAAAGAGACATAATTCATTGAATGAGAAAAATAAGGATACACTCTACATTAAAACTTTTTTATTTTTAGGAGCAATTGAAATATTTGCCACCCAATTAAACCATGCTGGAAGATATACTTGTGTCGCTAGGAATGCAGCCGGTTCTGTTCATCGACATGTGACCCTTCATGTTCAAGGTATGGAAGGTTATTTTACTCATTATAATCTTGCTGGGTTTGGGGTTTTTTGTTTTGTTGTGGGGGTCTTTTTTAGTCATGTTTATTCTTGAAAGATGGTACTGTCTTGAGCTATGAACCATAGTAATATCTTGGGAATATGAAAGCCTGGAAAATATTTTTCAATAGACTAAAAAAGGCACACAGATGAAAAACCGCTCAAAACAACCCCACAAGTATCTTTCTTTTTGGATTTTTATAATCTGTTCCTGCCTCTAGTCTTTCAGTGGAGTTCTTCTAATGGAAACTCACTATAATAAATAGCAAGATTCAAAAAATGTAAGATGGCCAATACTCACTTTGCTCTTAGACAGTCAAATCACTAATATGTTGGAATTATGGATTTGGGTATATTTAAACTCACACTACAATAGATAGACGTTCCTGCCACTAACCAGTGAGTGCTATCACTTCTTTTTGTTAATGGATCATATTTTATAGAGCCTCCAGTCATTCAGCCCCAACCAAGCGAGCTAGATGTCATCCTAAACAATCCCATTTTATTACCATGTGAAGCAACAGGGACACCCAGTCCTTTCATTACTTGGCAAAAGGAAGGCATCAATGTCATCACTTCAGGTACCTACCACTGTTTCTATCAGGCACATTCATTGTTTTATAATTCAGAAGTCAGTATGATTTTTTTAAATGACAATAAAAATTCTTTTCACTCTGCTTTTGTAACTGTGATGTAGGCAAAAGCCATGCGGTCCTTCCTAGTGGTGGCTTACAGATCTCCAGAGCTGTCCGAGAGGATGCTGGCACCTACATGTGTGTGGCTCAGAGCCCAGCTGGCACGGCCTTGGGCAAGATCAAACTGAATGTCCAAGGTACCTAAATAATTCATCTCCATGTTTTCAATTCGAAAATATTTGTTACAATGTATAACAAATATACATATATCTAAAATGATTATGCTGCTGTTTCCCCATAGTTCTTAACGTTCTTAGTTTGCATTAACCTATTTGTTTTTCTATAACCCTTATGAAGAAGGAAGTTTAGTGTATTTTATTTTGTTTGCCATTGTTAGTATAAGAAAACTAGGGTATCCCATAGTATTTTGAACTTCTATGGATCTGCATTTGGTACTCTATTTCATTGTAGTATGTATTTAAGGTGATTTTTAAAATTATTCTTTCCATATACTTGGATACATTATGAAACACTGGATTATAATGTCCACTTAAAAAATCATAACTGCAGTTAAACTAACGTGATGAAAAAAATTATTCTCAAGAAAAAGCAGGGTATTTTCATGTTTTCTCATTTAATGGATATTTTCTTGATATAATTCCCATATCTTGCATGCATTGCTTCTGTGAATAAGTGACCTAGTAATAGGTCTCAAGCTACTGAATTTGAATCAGCTGATTTGAATTTCTTTTGTAGTGTGATTTTCCTGTGGTGAATTAATGAATATAGCAAAGCTCACTTTTCTGCATATTGTAAATCTAATTTCTTTGTATTTTTCAATGTTTATTCTAACTGAAAATACATGGAACATTACAGACATGATCCTTCTTTTATGGTTTTAAGCTCTAATGGGGAAGGAAAAACTTAAACTATCAAATAAATGAAATGGTGATAAATTTGATATATGCTATGTAGAGGAAAATCAAAAGCTGAGATGGAGAATAATCAGGATACTTGGGGATCACTTTAGATTAATGCTTAGGGAAGGCTTCTCTGAAGGGGTAGCATTTCAGCTGACGCCTGATTAATGAGCTAGGATAAACCATGGGCAGGTTCGTGGAGTGTCCAAGGGAGAGAAAACAGTATGTGCAATGGCCCCAGTGAAGGAAAAAGTGAGGAAAGAAAGTATGCCAGTGTGGCTAGACAGTGGTGAGCAAGGGAAAGGTAAACAAAGCATGAGGGATATCAGAAAAATAGGTAGGGCTAGTGCATGGATGACCCAACGTACCATAAGAAACTTACATTTTATTCTCTGTGCAAGGGAAGCTTTTGAAGGGTTTAGCAGGACTCTGATTTGGTTTTAGGAAGACCTCTTTTGCTGTTGTATAGATAATTGTTCAGAGAAAAGTCGAGGCTAGACCTAGAACTGTCATCTGGACAAGGTGTTATGATCTGGAAGTGGGGGTAGAGGTGTGAATTTCTGGAGTGAAGGAGAAAAGTGATGGATTTAAGATGTTTTCAGAGATGTAATTGACGGGATTGCTGGTGAAATGGGAGGTTAGGAAGACAGAATAATAAATGAGGTTTCTTGGGCTTCAGGCTTGAGCTAGTGAGCAAATGATAGTGCCATGTGGGATTTCAAGGGGAAGAACTGGTTTTGGAAGAAGCAAACCATGATTTGTTAATCATATTAAATACTTGAAGCTATTAGAAAGACTAGTGAAGATGTCAAGTACAGAACTGAATATGTATGAATTCGGAGCTCATAGGAGAAGTATAGTCTAAGATAAAAATTTGAAAGTAATCAGTCTTAAATTCATGAGACTGAATGAGATCACCTAGGAAAAGAGAACATGGACAGAAAATTTTGCTAAGGACAAATTCCCGAGACAGGGCATTATTTAGAAGACTGAAAAAGGAGAAGATTCTGGAAAAGAATACAAAGGAGAGGGCAGATATGTCAGAGAAAACTAGATCAAGGCTAGGGGAGGATAGTGTTTCAAGAAGGGTGTGGACAGCTGTGTTGAATACAATTGAGTAGGACAAGTAGGACAAGAACCCAAAAGTATTGATTGGTTCCAGAAACATAGAGGTCAAATAAAAGAACAGTTTAAGACTTGAGGGATTTTTTTCCCTTCATTAAATGATTAAAATGATTGATATGAGAACAATGAAGGGTCAAAGAAACACATTAAACAACTAAAAGCATTACAACATTGCAAAAGCAACCAGAGATGATTGTGTGCTCCAGAAGCATGAAATTCTGAATAGACTATCTCCTGGAAGATACAGTATGCAATGATAAGCAAAAATTCAACCATATAATTTCGGTTGCTATAATGTTGATATGATTATTCATAATTATTTCACATGCCTTTTTATGATGATGCATAAAACTCGGTAGAATAGGCTAATAACCTAAGTGTGATCAGCCTACTGTAAATACTTGAACGGGAAATCCTTATCATAAGCCCCTTTACAGGTTTCTGAAGAAGTGGGAAGAGTTTTACCTATGCAGTTATTTTCCACGATCTATTTATTTATTCATTTACTCAAATGATACTTCAGTAACTATGGCCAATGTATATAATACGCCATGCTAAGCTCTGTAGGAAATACCTGAGTA
>CM052450.1:6095598-6115218 GCA_028533085.1 Varecia variegata | reverse complement strand
TACTCAGGTATTTCCTACAGAGCTTAGCATGGCGTATTATATACATTGGCCATAGTTACTGAAGTATCATTTGAGTAAATGAATAAATAAATAGATCGTGGAAAATAACTGCATAGGTAAAACTCTTCCCACTTCTTCAGAAACCTGTAAAGGGGCTTATGATAAGGATTTCCCGTTCAAGTATTTACAGTAGGCTGATGATATGATAGAAGTCGGACTTTTGTTTCTTATCAATGTTCAGTCACTTTTCTAGAGCAGTACTGTAGTGTAAAATTCGTGCACTCAGGCTTGTAAGATAACGTTTGAACTTTGTGTCTTTTAGTTCCTCCGGTCATTAGCCCTCCTCCAGAGGAATATGTTACTGCTGTGGACAAACCCATCACGCTGTCGTGTGAGGCAGATGGCCTCCCGCCACCTGACATCGCGTGGCACAGAGACGGGCGGGCAGTCTTGGAATCGATCCGCCAGCGCGTCCTCCGCTCCGGGGCTCTGCAGATCGCCTTTGCTCAGCCCGGTGACTCCGGGCAGTACACGTGCACGGCAGCCAACGCGGCGGGATCGAGCAGCGCGAGCACCAAGCTCACGGTGCACGGTGGGTTGTTTAGCATGCATTATTGCAGTTTGCTACTTTACCACGGCAAAGAGAAAAGACCAGCATGAGCAAATATGATGGAAATCAAAACCATGGAAACTCAGCAATCCAAAGTGTGTGTGGTGTGCTGGTGCACCTCCCCTTCAAAGCTGTTTTCCGCAGGCTGTATCTACGTGTGCATGCACATACGTATGCACATAAGAGAAAGAGAGATTTTATTCATACTGCCAGATAATTAACGTGTTCCAATAATCCCCTCTTATTGTGATTACCTGGGTCTGTGCTTGGCTTACGAGGAGTCCGTTTGTGTTTTGTGACTCTTCTGCTTGACTTCTCAAGCTTCAGGTCATCTCGGCTCAGAACTATCATAGTATGACGACATTATATAGTATGAACCTAATGGGAGTTGGAGGTCTATTTGATTCATCATTTTAAAGTAGCAAAACACATGTATATTTTTATAACAGAAAAAATATTTTTCCTTTGTTTTAAGACAACTGGCAAAATATCTAAAGATCAGCACTGAAATATTTTAGTTTTTATTGTGCATTTTAAGTCTAAAGATAGAATCCCTGTTGATATCAGTGGTAGGAAACAATAGCAAATTTAACTGCTTCCAACTCCTGTTTTCCAAGGTAACTTTTATTATAATGAGGAGTTTCTGCTTTTTAATTTTTTCAAAAAATCGTGAAAGCTGTTTTCATTTTCCAAGTGTGTTTGAGTTTTCTACAGCTTCATAGTTACAGTGACGATTTCAAGTGTAAACATTTTTGATTGAATAAACAATTTAGCCAGAATTAAAAATCACCATTTATGAATTTTCCCAATAATTCTTCTGCTTTCAGTTAATAGAATTGAACTAATCAACATACATTAGCCTTGTACCTTCAAATAAATAATACTCTTTCTTTTCAAATATTTGTGGAAAATTTACCAAAATTAACCATATGCTAAAAAATAAATAAATTATTAATAAGTTTTAAAAATATAGACCACAATTCCTGCCTACTATGCAATAAAGCTAGAAATTTGTCATGAACCTTAAAAAATACTCTTTTAGCTAACAAGTAAGTCAAAGTATATGTTTTTATTTTCAGATTATTTAGAAAATAATAGAAATAAAGACACTACATATCAAAATGTACAGTATGTGATAAAAGCTAAAATCAACTATGAAGTCATAGCCATAGTTCTTTCATTTTGAAAAAGAAAGAATTAAAGTAAATGTACTAATGCTGCAATTCTGTAACCATCATCAAAAGAGAAATAGCAACCCTAAGGGAACCAGGATAAAAGAGATAATGAAAGTACAGCATAAATTAATGAAAAATGAATTGAACATTTATGATGTGTGTGTTTCCCAAATTGTCTATAATGTTTATGCATATAGTTATTCATATCATGTTTGTGTATTTACTCATATGATCATAAAGAAGGATAAAAACAATATAAAAGCGAATTTAAAAATTTAATCTAACTAAAAGCAGTTAATGAAAGTTTGTACAGTAACTTTACTTTTGCTAAGACCAACTATTGTCCTATCAGTTTAAAATAACATTAAAATTGGTCCATTTCTCACTGATAAATTTGAATAATTCCAAAATTCATTGTTGTGAGAAGGAAGTGTATTTTTACTTTTTTTGAACCAAGAATTCTTAATACTTTTTAAGTCTTTCCTTTGGAAGTAAATATCTTAGTTCTAAGTCCACTAAGGTGTTTTTTTAGAACACTAAAGTATTTAGTTCATCTCTATTTTGTCTAAATTCCAGTTTAAAAAATTGGGTCACAGGAAGTATTTTGTATTACAATACATAAAGTTATGAAATCACTATAAAAATTTCCTCAGTTATAAAAACTGAAATAAATGTCTTGATCTGGTTTACTTTCATTCATTTTTACATGTGAAATACTACAATAAATATATTTTTCAATAGCTCTTTGTGATATTCAATATTGGGTGAGTGTTTACAGTGTTTTATGATAACTATTACTAGTTCATCCTCATAATATATCTGTGAGACAAATCCAGCAGTTACACAATCATTAAAGCATTTTTGGTCTTTGTTGATTGTTAGTTTGTTTGTTTCACTTTACCAGAATAATTGGAAAAAAATGAATTATGGAAAAATCAGGAAGCCAAATAAAATGTAAAAATTTTCAACCCAGTTCTAAGTCATTTGCTCAGAAATGGAATGTATATATATTCAGTAAGTTCGAATACTTTAGAATTCTTGCTAGTGTCAAAGATATCGATTACTTTCATAGCAGCAAACAAATCAACATCTTAATAATTCTTCTATTATTTCTAGCAAAATTTCCCTTAAAAGAGTCTTTTGTTTGTTAATTTTCAATGTGAATAAAGATATTATTGAACTGGGCTTCCTGGATGATTACCTTTTTTTCAACTTTTCATAGTACCACCCAGGATCCGAAGTACAGAGGTACACTACACAGTCAATGAGAACTCACAAGCCGTTCTGCCATGCGTGGCTGATGGAATCCCCACACCAGCAATTAACTGGAAAAAAGACAATGTTCTTTTAACTAACTTGTTAGGTAAATACACTGCTGAACCATATGGAGAACTCGTTTTGGAAAATGTTGGGGTAAGTTTAATGGGGCATGAACAGCTACATTAAGCCAGATTGTTAATTCACCTTCTTACATTTAGTAATTTACCTTGGAAATATATTCTTTAAAAATAAAAGGAAATATTCTTATGAATTCAGGTCACAAAATTAATTTTACACGTATTTCATTTTATGTCCCTTAAATGAGAACAGTATTTAACAGATAGTAGGAACTCACAAGTGTCCTCCCTCTAAAATTGTTACTGTTTTTTTGTGGAAATCTGTGTTTAACAGGAAAAATGCTGAGTGCCTATGCTATATTCTGTGCTTGTAACAATGTATGGGGATGATAAGAAGAGAGGAGCTGTAAGAATGTCTAGGTATTATTAAGCGAATAGAAAGGCAATGTTTTGCTTTTTTCAGGTTTTGAAATCATTGACATGGAAGCTAAAGTCTCAGGGATCTATGAAAACTGAGGCCTTTGGATATTCTTAGGTGATACCTCTCCAGATTTTCATAGTAGTAGTTGTTAGGAGCATTTCAGTTTTTCAGTGGTAATCCTCTTAAAGAGGAATCTCTATATATGCACATCACATGACTTTTCAAAAAATTATGTGGGTTGATAGTATCAACACTTCACAACAAATATTAGGCACACTTAAAGGGTGAATCATTCAGAACATTTGTGCATATGTTGTTCCTTTTCATAACCCTTCAAAATGCCCAAGTTTCATTACAAAATTTGGGCAGGATTAAATTTGAACAGATTACAATGATAAAATGGATTATATTCACTTTAGAGTATAATCTCAGCCAATTAGCCAGTCTCCTAGGATTACCAGATAAATAGCCCTAGTGACAGGCTATGTCATTAGGCCCTAACATAATTACATGTGCCAGCAAAAATTGTATTTATTCAAATCTGAGTTTCCACCAATCATAAAATGCACCAGGATTTTATGTACCACTAAGAAAGAAGTAATACAGTCAAGTAAACTATAGCAGACCATCAGTGTTTAAATTGTACCCCAATTTCAGATATTAAAAGTTAAAAAATATGAATTTTAGAATTGATAAAATAAAGATAAATCTTTTTTATTTGTTTAAACTGCTAAATGTATCTAATGGGCCTTACCCCCATGTTCAGGAATGTTGGATTTGACCCCTCAGTCACTCTTCTAGACATTAAGAAATTAAGTGAGGGAAAAAAAGTTTAGAGTTTTAATAGTGGGACGATTACTCAGATACATTAAAAGAGCACCAACAGTAAGGTAACTTATAAATACCAGATGAGAGATACAAATGATATGTAGAAGTCTATTTGTGAATAATATGTGATCCAGATTTTTAAAAGCTTCATTTTCATAAAAACCTTGACTTTAAACTTAATTTGTCACAACCTGGGAATTTAAGAACAGTTAAGTGGTGTGTGGGTGGGGAGACCTTCACAAGCAATACAATTGATTCTTGTTTGCCCTTTTTTTAAAAAACATGATAGTATGCAACAAAATTAAGATTATATCTATAATTAATGATTGTCATTTTTATGTTATATTTCCAATTCTTTGGTGCTTCAATGGAAAGAAATTCTTACATGTTTAAAAAAGAGGAAAAAAGTCTAAACGGTGTGCCTTAATGCATCCGGAATCATTCAATCGTTAATTCAACAAATATTTATCAAGCACCTTTTCTGTGACAAGGACTGATTTGGACACTGGGAATACATTAGGGAACAAAAGAATCAAAGATCCTTGCCCTCATAGAGTGTATTTCTAGAGAAAGGAGATGATAAAAACTAAAAATAATAAGCAATGTATGCGTTAAGTCAGAAGAAAAAAAACGGTATGAAAAATAAGAGAGAGGGAAAGGGTGTCAGGAGTTGGAGCGCTGCAGGTTATATTTTAAATCAGATGGTTGGCATAAACCCCCTTGGGAAGGTGACATTGTGTAAAACTTGAAGGAAATGAGTTAGCCAAGCAAATATCTAAAGGAGAAGCATACCAGGCAAAAAAAATAGGTAAAGCAAAGAACTTAAAGTGGGGACATGCCTGATGTATTTGAGAAATAGGAAGCCAGTGAAAGCAAAGAAGAAAGAGATTGAAAGGAGAAAGAAAGAAGTCAAGAAAAATGGAGGCCGGATTATATAGGGTCTTGTAACAATTTTGCCTCTTACTCTGAGTAAAAGTCAGAATCCACAGCAGGTCTTCAGCAGGGAATCAATATTATTTGCCTTACATTTTTGAAGGGTTACATTGGCTATTGTAAGGAGACTAGACAGTAGGGAGGCAAGGACAGGAGCAGGGAGACCTCTGGTAAGACCCTCTAGAGGCAGATGAGAAGTGATAGAACTCAAAGCAGAGTGTTAGCAAAGAAGAGGTGAGGAGTTGTAGGATTCGGCATATACTTTGAAGCTAGCATCTCCTGATAGATTGCAAATAGGATATGAGAAAGAAAAAAATAAAGGATGACTCAAATGTCTGAGACCAAAGGCCTGAACAGTAAAGGCTACAGGTGGACAGGAAGGGGCAAGGAGAAATTGGGAGTCCAGCTTTGGGCCTGAGTTTGAGGTATCTATTAGGCGTCCAAGGAAAGAGTTGAAGTGAGAAGTTCAGTATGATTGGAGTTTGGAAGAAAGATCTGGGCTGGAGACACTGGTCGTCATCAGCATCTGATAATATTTAAAGCCATAACACTGGTTGAGATCACCAAGGAACTGAGTACTGATAGAGAACAAAAGAGGACCAAGGGGCTCTCACATGGCAACAATAAGATGTTAATGTTGAGAGGAAGCCAGCAAAAGAAGATGGAGAAGGAGCAACTGGGGAGGTAGGAGGGAAACTAGGAGAGTGTGGTGTCCTGGAAGCCAAGTGAGGACAGGGTTTCAAAGAGAAGCCAGTCATACTTGTGTCAAATGCTGCCAATATATCAAATAAGATGAGTGATGAGAGTTAGCCATTGGATTAGCAAGTGAAACTTTAGAATTGTATGTAATATTGCCCTACTCTTGCCATTTCCTCTGATAGTTTTGGTGGTCTTTGGTACCACATTACCCAGAGAACCAACTGTGCTGTCAAGATGCTATTAGCCTGTGGGATTATTAGTTATTTGTGCATTGCAGAGCAGCAGTACAGAATCTAAAGTTTTCTTTAGAAAACTATGATTGCTTTAGTTCTGTATGGTATGGGCTTATGTTTAAACTCCTATTCATCTTAAATTATGTTATGCAAAAGCTAACCTGACAGTTTAGACAACAGATGGAAATTTAAATTTTTTAGACAAAAATGTTCCTTTGGAGACCTAGCTATGCAATTTAGTGTATTTTATGTAATATGATGTAAGATGATGACATTTTAAGTGCGATGATTTTTTTTTTTTAATTTCAGTTGGAGGATTCGGGCACCTACACTTGTGTTGCTAATAATGATGCAGGTGAAGATACACACACTGTCAGCCTGACTGTACATGTCCTTCCCACTTTTACTGAACTTCCTGGAGATGTGTCATTAAATAAAGGAGAACAGTTACGATTAAGCTGTAAAGCAACTGGTATTCCATTGCCCAAATTGACGTGGACCTTCAATAATAATATTATCCCAGGTTGGTGATTTAGTTCTTAAGAAGTGGATAAATACATCCATATAAAACACTAGACCCATTTCTATTTCCTTTAGCTGCAAGAATCATTTGAAAAGTAACAATTGAAGAATTGATTGTTTTAAATTCTGTAAAATGTGTGCTTTTGCTTGGATTTTACCCTCTACCTAGCATGTATGTCCTGTTCATTCTTTTGAAAAGATAAGTTGATCACAGGACCATATATTGCAGGTTTTAAGTAGATTTTTTTAACCTAAAAATAATCCTCCTACCCCATGAGAAGACAGTATTGTATATATGTAGGCACCAAAACTTATCCCACCTGAACCTCCTTCATCATTGAGAAATGGATTAAGGTGGCTACTGTGGGAATCCTGAAAATTCACCTAATTTACAGAGAAGACTTCTGCTTCTCACTGTATGAATCAATCTCTATTATATTAATAGCGTGGATCAATTTATGTAGAAAATTTCTAGTCACTGTGTAGACTGCATGTTAAGATAGTGCCTGAAACCCAGGAGCACTCATCCTGAGAACAAATATCTACTTATTTCTTAGACTTTGTCAGCAGCATAAAGGCATTGTCAGTACTGAAAAGTCCTATCCCAAAATTGAGCTCTGAAGTATTGCACTACTGGCGTTTACTGTTTTGCTAGAAAAGTGGTAAGAAGCTTGAGGGTTTTTTTCTGTTACAAAGATTTATGTTAATGACTGAAATTCATCAACTCTATTACCTTGACAATAGTACACCTCACTAAGGAAAAGCAAAGTCTAAAAAGTCTAATCAATACTGTTTTCTGAAGATGTAGTACTAATTTAGCTATTTATACTTTTAAGGGTTACTTTTCCACTTAATGTTCCGAAATATGAGATTTTTAAAAATAACTTGAATGGGGGAAAGCATGCAAGGTAAACTTAGTTCATTCATACTAGGTATTAACTGGTTTAGTCAGAATTTTATTAAGTATTAGTTGTAGGATTAGCATGTTTACCTTATATTCTATTCCAAATATTATAAATTTGTAAATGTGTAATATAAATTTTACAAATATTCATATCATAAATTTTTAAATAAATAAATATGTGGCTTTGTAAATATTTATATAACACCATTTAGGATTTATAGAGAAGTTTAAATTGTTTTAACTTTGACCCTGTTGTCGTTATTACCTAACTAGCGTATGTTTCATGATTTCCCCTCTGACCTGTCAACTCAGTTAAATTATAAGCTGAAAATATTTTTATGCTATTGATGTAAATTGTTTGGGAGGAAAAGTGATGGTGAGATACATGAAATGGAAAATGTAATATTTCTGAATGAAAGATTTTTGAAACCCAGGGAGACTACGAGCCAACTTTGAGCAACACGTTGAGATGAAAGGTGTACTTTGAATTTAAAATAGTTTTTAAGACATGTTTGTTTTTATTCTCTTTTCCTGTTCCTTCTGCTGTTTTTCATTCTTCAAACAAGTGTCTATAGACATAGTGAATAACTCAGAGGAAGAAATCTGTGGAAAAGGCTCTCTTCTCCAGTGTCGTTTCCTTGGTTCAGGTGCTGTACTGGCTCATCAATCTAGCATGCAAAATACTGAGCTGTCGTGAAATATTTCCTGGGTTACTGGGAGGCATTTATGTTGTTCCCTAACTTGTTTCCCTCAGCCCACTTTGACAGTGTCAATGGACACAGTGAACTTGTTATTGAAAGAGTGTCAAAAGAGGATTCGGGTACTTACGTGTGCACCGCAGAAAACAGCGTTGGTTTTGTGAAAGCAATTGGGTTTGTTTATGTGAAAGGTAGGTAAAAGTACTCCGTTTTTAATTTATAATTTATTTATCGTGAATGATTTGAGTTTTGCTTCCTTACTATGTAGTAATACAACATAATTTCAGTTTACGAACCTACTTAGTCCTATTTCACAGATGTACAAATTCATGGGAAAAAAATTATGAGACTTCAACTCACAAGTAGATAAGAAGTGAGTAAAGAGATCATTTCACACAAAGTGGAATCATCCCCTGAGAATATTGAAATTGACAAAATTATCTGGTGATTTTACATCCAGCAGTTGATTCTGGAAAATTTGTGGGGTTTCAAAGTGGCTTTTCCTCCTCTTTCGTAAATTATCTTTCTAAATAGGTCAAAAATCACAAAGAAATTATCAGTGCTTACTTTTAATTTGCTCCTGTCTTATCTTATTTTCCAGAACCTCCAGTCTTCAAAGGCGATTACCCTTCTAACTGGATTGAGCCACTTGGTGGTAATGCAATCCTGAATTGTGAGGTGAAGGGAGACCCCACCCCAACCATCCAGTGGAGCAGGCAGGGAGTGGATGTTGAAATTAGCCACAGAATCCGGAAGCTGGGCAATGGCTCCCTGGCCATCTACGGCACTGTGGTAAGTCACACTGGAGTTACTGATGCACATTTAAACCCCCACAGCAGTGCCCCTCTGTAAGTGGCATAGATACGAAAAGTTTCTCTTACATTCTTACTTAAATCATAAAATCTGAATCAAAGAACTCCTTTTTATAAACTGAAATCATGGTTAAAATTGGTATTTTTAGACCTTTCAAATAAGTACAGCACTAAGATAATTTTGCTACTTTGTTCCCGATCATTGACCTACTATTTAACATTAGGAGATAACCTCTTCAAACCTGTTTTAGAACAAGGAAATATAAGAATTACAAACACAGTTGCAAATAAATTATAGAGTAGATTTTTGTCAGTAAGCTGATAACTATATTAGATTTTTCCAAAGTTTGAGTAATTCAGAAAATGAGTGGTGCTTTTGGTTATTATTCTAATCTGAGAGTCAAATGACTCCAAAGTGAGATATTTTATCTGCAAGTGTCTTAGGTAGAACACATATGGTTAATTTGTTAAATTGCATTTGGTGAGGCCTTTTATGTGCTTTCATTGTTTAATTAATTGAAATAATAATTAAAATATACTATCTAATTACCCAATTCAATAGACCATTCTCAATCTTTTATTGTCCTTGATTTTACTTCAACATTAGGTGTTGTTAACTGTTCCTGCAGTATTGAGAGATTATTTCTACCTTTAGCTGCTATAACACTAATAAGGCTCAGGCTTCTTCATTACCATTTTTTTCTTTTCCTGTACATAAATATTATTATTTCTGAAATCCTTGGTACTTCTTCCAATACCAATGTCAATACTAGTACTATTTTTTTTCACCATACAATTTCAGATTTTTAAATAAGCAGTGTTTCCAACCCTGAAACTCTTCTAAGTTTCATTTTCAGCTGCCTACCAGAAACTTCTCTTTAAATAATATATCAAAACCTCAAATTAAACATCTGAATCAACATCTGTCTTCCTCTTCCCATCGTCCTCTACTTCCTGCAAATCAGTTCCCCTTTATTGACTTGCTGTTTCTGTTAAGAACTGAATTCTGCATTCATAGGACCTTTAGCAAAATCTGTGATTCTAGTCACCAAATGCATATTCATATAGTACTTATTTCTATATACCATATTATGTATAAACTTACATTCTATGATTTATCATTACAAATAAATTAGCTTTTCACTTTCTCTCCTAAATTTCAAACTCTCTAGATAGAGGCCCAGCTGAATGTATTTTTAGTAACCTCCATTAGAAGGGACTCAATATTTGTTCATTTGTCCTGATTATTTTAATACTTTTTAATATATCCATAAGAATGGCATTGGTATTTTTCTTTAGTACAATAATTTCAGATAGATTATAAAATCATGTTATTTTTGCTTCAGTTTCCTACCAGTTGTTACTGCTGGAGATCAATGATAGGCCATTTTGAAAAAGTTTGGGCTTGGAATTTCTTTTTCTCTTCCTTCCCACTCCTCTTCCTCTTCCTCTTTCTCCTCCTCCTTCCTTACTCCTATTTATGAGGTTAGATATATGTAGATTTTCCTATTTCCATTAAAATGCCTTCTCAAAAATGAAATTTCAAATAAATCAGCATCATGGCAAAAAAAAGTGATTTGCCCTTCTCCGTAGGATCATGTTTTTATAAAAATACTGCTTATTTCCATAGAATGAAGATGCTGGGGACTATACGTGTGTAGCCACCAATGAAGCTGGGGCCGTGGAGCGCAGCATGAGTCTGACTCTGCAAAGTAAGCTGCTTGATGAAACTCAAATTAAACACCTGGTTTAAGAAACATTACCTCATAAAGAATGTTCATTTTCTTTGTAGCAAGTTCATTAGTGGCAGCTCTCAGAGTGCGTCTAATTTAGTTTCTGCAGCTCGTAGAACAGTTGTCATCAAGTATAAAACTGATGTACTTTTGTACAGTTATTTTTCTCTATTTTATCTAACATATGCAGTGTAGGATTGAAATTGGTGGCAGACCGTTTTCTTTGCAACATACTCATTGGAGTCCCCTTCTTACGGTTCACCACAGTTCTTGCAACCATGCTTACAAAGATGTCATTTTGTGGCACTTTTTAAACATTTGTTAAAAATAAAGACTAACATAAGTGAGCTCAAAAGTGATCCGGGCCGATTGCTGTCAATCTGCCTTGAAATAGCTAAATGTTCTGGGTGGGATCCTCATACTCATCATGAAGCTCCTCAAGCCATCGGAAAACCGAGCTTTCGTGGTTAGAAAAACATGAAAGACTCCAAGGGCCACTGGGGAGTACAGAAGCAAAGACAACATCATTGGGTTGAGAATTTAAGCAAGCTAATTTATTTCGTGAATAGGCTCAGTATTGAACAGGGTGAATTTATGTTTTCTTCATTCACTATTGAGAGACGCTCTGGTCTAGTATTTTCTAACAGCTGTTTGCCAAACTACAATTCTGTAAGATTTGGATAACAGATGTTTAATAGGTATCTAAGGCAATGTTTTATTAAAGTACTTGTCTGTCAAACGATAGTGTTGTGGGATGTTATTAGGAATAAAAGAGGGTTCTATGGTCAAATAAGTCTAAGAAAAAAATGGATTACACAGAGCTCATTAATTTATGAAATATATAAAGAACACCTACTATGGGTCCAGCCCTGCCTAGGTGTACCAAGTTTCTTCACTGCAGCTCTTTCCAGAAATGCTAATGTACTGATGTGAATTATGGCTCAACCAGAGGACAATATAATATGTCACATTTTTCAAATTAAATATTATTTCCATGACCTTCCTCCCCTCTTTGTTGGGTGAATGCTGGTAGGGCGTCACAAGATCAATCTCTCCTGCAAGAGGGTTCCACTGACCCAGTTTCAGAAAGGCTGCATTAGAGCAGCTCAACTACAAAGACTAACAATAAATTCATTTTAATAAATGAGGCCTATAAAAAAGCCAAAAATGTAATTTGGTTCAGATTAAAATTAAAGCACCAGAAGCAATGTTTTTATTTAGATAAAATGCTCACATTTGATTGGTAATTATATGAATGATGAATTAATTCAGCCTTAAAAGATGTCTGTGTGGAATTTTATTGTTTATATTAATTTATAGACTTAGGTGCAATTGAAAATGTCCAAATATGGTATCTAAATTAGGGTTCTGAGTCTTATTTGACACTTTCTTTGTCCATAATAATATGAGCAGATGAGCTAACTTAGTTATTATGTTGCCATTTAGTATTGGGTGATAAATCTGAGATATTTACTTTATTCAAAAACAGTTTATTGAGTACACAGTGCAATCTGAATTCTAAGAGAAAAGTAAAAGCACTCGTCCTGAAAGTTTCTAGAGTAAAGCTATATCAGCATCAGTAAGAATGCAATTGTGTAGGGTGATATTGGGCATATATAAGAATAATGCATTAAATGACACTTGCTGAAGAGAGTCAAAACTCACATGAAGGAATTGCTTTTGTAAAAGACAACGTGTCAGTAATACCTTTTTAGAAAATACTAGCATGACATAATAATATCAAAACCAAACACATTTTACTTCTATTTTTGTCTTATTTATGTTCTGTTTATTCCAGATACACTTCTTCATCTCAAATATGCAGCCACCACCCTGAGTTACTGATATTCATTACCTCTTATTGAGCAAATCATTCCACCTTTCAATTCAATCTCACTAAAACACTGCTCTCATCCCATCATACATCTTCTCAAGAATGCAAATGCCTGCCTTTTGCTTTCCTATTAAATGTAAACCCTTCTGATTTTCTTTTAAGGTTTTAACCAGTGTTTAAAACTTTGTATGCTGCTACTCTTCAGGGTAAATCATCCTTTCCATTCTCCTCATTGTCTAAGAAAAGAAAATAGCTAAATCTATCTCCATGCTGTGTCTTTTTCTCCAAGTGATCTCCCTGATCTTCTATGTCCATATAATTATACTCATTATTTAAAATCCAGTTCAAGTGTCTTCACTCCAGTAAAGCTTTTCGTATTCTGTATTTCTTGGTGCTGTAGACCAATATAAAGATAAACATTCTGCCGGCAACTGTATACAACTCCTTTTACATTCCTGCAAAGGACTTTACTGGAGCAGCTATCATCCACTGTAGATACCATTGACCTGTCTCATCTTGAAACTCCGTCCTTTGATTGCCAGGATACCATTTTTTTCCTGATTTTCTTCCTACTTCAGTGATCAGCACTTAGTATCATTTATAGGCTTGTCTTCTGTTCATCTCTTAAATAATGCTGTTGCAGTGGTTTCTGTCTCTGGCTATCTTCCTCTCCTTTTAGAGTGCCTTCTGGACCAATGCTATCCACTTATAAAAGACTCACAAATCTATATTTCTTGCCCATATCTCTATTCTGACCTCTAGATATGAATATACTCCTGCCCTCTAGACATCTTTATATTAATGTCCCAAGGATACCTCAAGCTCAACAGTCCTATTCCCTCCCAACAAATCTGTTCTTCCTGCTGTGGGCTATTGAATCGCTCAGACGCACACCATGTTGTCCAAATCAGAACCCTGTAGTCATCAATTCTTCCCTTTAGTCCATACCACTCAATGACAAAGTCATATCATTTCTATTTTCTAAATAATTCTTGAATGTGTCTTCCTTTTCCTCTCCATTTCCAGTGGCATGCTTTTGTTTGATCTATTAAATTACTATTGTTTATGCTCCAATATTAGCTAGCACACATTCACCTATTCTATGGATACACTACAGTACAAGTAAATGATTAATTACTCGTCTTGTTCATTTGTGGACTCTGAGCTCCTTGAGACTAGAAATAATATCTGTTATCTCTCCACCCTGAGCACCTAGCACAATGCCTGGCACATAGTAGGCTCTCAATACATGTTTACTGAGCAAACGAATGATGACCATGACAAAGAATGAGTTAATGATGACTCTTTACCTCAAAAATCATCAAAGGAAAGAAGTGATTGTTCACCACGTAAAACACAGACAAAAGTCACAATAGTAACGAGGGGTAGTGTGCGTGTACTCTGTTTAAATGTTGTGCTTACATCATCTTAGTTGAGTCTAATGGGAATCTTCTGAAGTAGGCACCATTTTTAAGGACACAGAGGCTCGGAGAGGTGGTAAGGAGGGAGCAGAGGCAGAATTTTAATCTAGAAAGTGTGATTGTAGAGTCCATGTTCTAGGCTGATCTATTTGGGGATTTAAAATTTCTGACATTTACTAAATAAAAACAGAGCCATGAAAATTTCACCAATGGCAATTACAACCTACAACCTTAGGAGCTGGGAATCAACAGTGTTTTATAAACAACTCACCTGAGTTTTTTTTAAAAAACTGTTACTATGTAATACATGATAAAAATGTTATAACTCCACACAAAGTAAGAAAGACTATGTGCTCTTTTCCGCAGGTGCTCCTGTGATCACTCTCGAGCCAGTGGGAACTGTTGTAAATGCTGGTGGTAACATCATATTGAACTGTCAGGCAGCTGGAGAGCCTCCTCCAACCATTACATGGTCCCGTCAAGGGCACTCTATCCCCTGGGATGACCGAGTTACTGTGTTGTCCAACAACTCATTGCGTATTGCTGCTGCTCAGAGAGAAGATACCTCTGATTATGAATGTGTTGCTCGAAACTTAATGGGTTCTGTCCTCGTCAGAGTGCCTGTCATAGTGCAGGGTGAGTGTGAGCAGAGGGACATTCATATAAACAGTACCTGGGGCAGCCCAAAGCATAAAAATTATTAAGCGTTTTGCTTTGAATCTCCTTTAATCTTGGCATACTTCTAGATAATGGGAATAGGACAAAAATCAAATCATAATTTACAGACTGAAGGGACTAAGACAATACAGATTAGAGTTTTAAAATAACAAGTTAATAATTCAAAATCTCGAACTAAATTTTTGATTCAAAACTAAGTCAAATGTATTCTCAGAAATCCCCCATGTATACAATTTGCTTTAAAGAAGGGCTCATATCCAGAAATTAAACAATATATAAATTTCTTGGTCTCTTCTAGCAGCCATGTCTAAGTGAGTAAGGATTGGATCTGAGAAGAATCTCTGGTTGACTGAGTTTCTTCTCTCACTCTTAGATTTTAATTTTACCTTCAAGGAAAACTTCTATAAGCTGTTCCTCAGCAATTATAAATTCAGTTCTGTACCCAGTGCATTCTTAAATAAAATCTGATTTACAAAAGCTGAGACAAAAGTGCAATGTTTGTTTGCAGTTCATGGTGGGTTTTCCCAGTGGTCTGCGTGGAGATCCTGCAGCGTCACCTGTGGAAAAGGCATCCAGAAGAGGAGCCGTCTGTGCAACAGTCCTCTTCCGGCCAATGGCGGGAGGCCTTGCCAAGGGTCGGATTCTGAAATGAGAAACTGTCTAAACAAGCTGTGTCCAGGTACACCTCTTTCTTTAACTGATAGGCATGTGTTCAATAGAGATTCATTTCTGTTCCTTACCTGTGGATTGCCTCGGCGTTAGTACTTTCAATTGAAATATACCTGATGGTGTGGTGGTTACCTTTGCACAGTGGATGGCAGCTGGTCAGAATGGAGTCCTTGGGAAGAATGCACGAGGAGCTGTGGACGTGGCAACCGAACCAGGACCAGAACTTGCAACAACCCATCAGCTCAGCACGGTGGGAGGCCGTGTGAAGGGAACGCGGTGGAAATAATCATGTGCAACATTAGGCCTTGCCCAGGTGAGAAGCCACTGATTATACTAGGATAAGCAACATTTTCACGTTTTTAATTTCTATAAAGGAACTATAATTGCCTTTTCTTCTTCCTTGTCAAAAGATATTACGGCCTCTATCTTTGAGAATCTATCTCAAAAAAAACTTATGAACCCATGACATTAATCAATGTTAAGTGAAATACCTGATTTAATTGAATATGAACAAAGGCTCCAAACTGCAGTGTATTTTTTAATCAGGTATTGAAAACATAAGTATTTACAAAGTCACAAAGTAACATCTGATCCAGCTATCCGTTTTCAGGTAAGAAAAAGGAAGCCTAGTGAGGTTAAAGACTTGCCTGGAAACACACAACTGGTGAGGGGTAAAATACTGTTAACTACCATTCACTAAATACCTGTCGTGATAGGAACCATTCTAGGTGCTTTATATTCATGTTGTTATTGACCTGGCATTGTAGGGCTCTTTCAGATTAAAGTGATAGAGATCAAACTTAAACAAGCTTAAGTAGAAAACTCTTCAGGTATAATCGAATCCAAGGATTTGGACAATGTTTTTACTGGCGTGTTTTCTGTCTCTCATCCCTGCTTTCCTCTCTTTGGCTTTATTCTCTATTAAACTCTTTCCATGTGGTGGAAAAAATGATTGCTGGCAACTACTGGCTCACAGCAGCCTTAATCTAAGTGAGGCCTCAGAGAAAAAGAGTTCCTGTCTCTCAGAATTCATATCAGCCTCTGAGAAAGAACCTTGTGTGATTTTGTTTGGGTCACACACTCGCCCCTGAACTCAAGTGAGTCCAGGAGACGAGTATTCTGATAACCAGCTTAGGCACTTGCCCATCTCGTGTGAAAAGAGTCAGAGCTCCTTATTTGGCAGCCGGAAAGAAATCACATGATGTAGAGGAGGGACCGTTCATTCATCTGTTCGTTCATTCATCCAACAAAGTGCTCAAGGCACTGTTGTAATTTCTAGAGTTAGAGTGATAAACAAACAATACCTTTCAAATATTAATGGCATGCTGAGCAAACTCGAAGAGTTGAAGTGGTGACGTACAACTGGCAGAGACACCTTAGCTAGAATGGTTGAAAAAGGTATGTGGACAAACCAAAAAGAGACAGGTATCCACTACATTGGGTATAGTATCCTACTGTGCAGACAAGGAAAGGTTCAGAAAATAATGTTAGGTAATTCACTAAGGTTACATACACTAAGGTTAGCCAGTAAAAAGTGAATCAAGGATTCTAACCCAGGTTGATCTGATTCCCAAGCCTATTCGTTTAGATCCTGCATATCTTAATTTGTAGTTCAGAACTTCAATTACATTACAAAAATAAAATATTGTCCTTAAATATTAAAGAAGATAAATCAAAAGCCAAATATTTTTTAGTCTTCAAGAATGAAAAAGCCAATTGTAATAGCATTGTTCTAAAGTAAAAAAAAGTCAGAAATACCCAATTAGAGCTATTTTTGTACAACTTGTCAGGTATGATAACTATGTAATGTAAAACTAAATGATATTTATAAATGTCCTAAAATAAAAGTCAATTTGTTCTCTTCATGTTAGTAACTATTTGCTTAATTTCTGTTGTTTTGTTCACTATTCTATAGGCTTACTGTTTTTTAGGTTTTCTTTAGTTATTCCACCAATCCCTAAGCCAGTTGAATTTAACTATTGTTTTGACATAATACCAGTCATGTCCTGGCGCCAGTCAGTAAGAGAATCTCTTCCCGATAAGAGCACGTATGACAGTTTAGTGACGCCATATTGGTAGGTAGATGTCAACCATAGTGGGAGCATCTATACTATAAAAATTAGCAGATGCTACAAGTCAGTTTCCTTCCCCACCCCCAGAGAGCTGGTTGTTAGATATTTCTCATCCCACCACTCAAAAATGGGCAGTGGGCTTAAGATAGCATTTCTCATCCAAGGGGTATGTAAAAATCTTAATGGTAGAAGATATTTGCTGTTAGTACAAATTTATTTTTAACAATGTCAAACTTACGGAAAATTTGTAAGAATAGTGCAAAGAATTCCTATATAACCCTTCCCCAGATTCACCAATTGTATGTATTCCCTAAAACAAGGGCATTCTATTTCATAAACACAGTACAGTGGTCAAAATTGGGAAATGTAACATTGATATGATAGTTATATAATCTAATTATCTGACCACATTATCTAATCCACAGTCTGCATTCAAATTTTGTCAGTTGTCCCAGTAATATCCTTTATAATTCTTTTTTGTTCCCATTCCAAGACTCAATCCAGGGTCACACTTGCGCTTATTTGTCATGTCTCTTTAGTCTTTTTTAATTGGAAAAATTTCTCAGTCTCTTTTTGTTTTTCATGACCTTGATATTTTTGAAGTGTACAGGCCAATAATTATTTATATGAGAGCTTTTAATTTGGATTTGTCTGGTATTTCCTCATGATTACATTTAGGTTTGTATTTTGACAGGAATACCCCAGAAATGATTTTGTGTCCTTCTCAGTGCATCATTTCAGAAGGCACCTCATGTCGGTTGTCCCATCCTGGTACTGTTAACTTTCTTTGCTTGGTTAAGGTTGTGTCTGCCATTATATCCATAGTTATTATTTTTACTTTTATAAGTAATAAGTATTTTGTAGGGGAACTTTGAGACTACATAAACATCTTCTTATCCATCTTTCACCCATGAGTTTTAGCATCCATTTATGATTCTTGTTTTGAATAAGTTATTACTATGATCTTTGCAAGATAGTTATTTTCTAACTATCGTATATTAATATATCTGTTATTGACTTTATACTATAAAGAACTTCCTTATTTCTTTATTTCTTGATTTATATCAATAAGAACTCAGGTATTTTTCAATGTTATGATACTGAGGTATCATTTAATGGTTTATTATGCACTGCTATCATCATTTATTGTGATGCTCAAATTATCCTAGATTTGATTAGTGGAGGAAGTCCCTTCAGGCTAGCTTCAGTGTTCTCTTGGGATTTCCCCATGATTTGTTGAGCACTTCCTCACTTGCTAGTGCAAATAGATATTTCAGGCTTATCTTGTACTTTCCGTGCCCCAGTTAGAAGAGTATTTTTAAGCTGCCAATCTTCCTCCTAAAAAAGATTGATACCTTCTGTAGTGGCCCATCCTGCCATTTGAGAATTACTTTCATTAAATATGTGTGTGTGTGTATACACATATATACATATATAAAGTTACAGATTACTTAAAGAAAAACATTTTTCATGTGTCTTTCTGAAAACTGTTGAGAACTCTGAGTGAGGCTCATGGTAGCTCATAGCTCATACTTTTTATGTAGGGCTTGCTGAGTGTCCTGCACTATTTAAAGCATTTTCATCTATAAACTCATTATTCCTATCCCAACCCTAATATGTCCTTTTATTATCTATTTATTGCAGATGATGAAACTAGGCACACAGAAGCCGAGTCATTTGTCAGGGTGACACAGCTGGTAAGGGCAGAGCAGTGACTCAGGCTCAGGGCATCTGCCCCATGGTCCCTGCACGTAGCACTATGCTCCATTGCCCATCCATAATCAGAGGTGTAATGTAGTGCAGCAGAAAATCCAGTTATTATATTTTGCATTTTTCTTATATACTAATTCCTCCATAGTTTTTTTCTTCATATCATCTAGATACCATGATGTTTTATGCCTTCTTCGGTTTATATTATCATTCTTCCTTTTTTCTTGCTATCATTCCATTCGTACAATAGAAACATTTCAACTCTACCACATTTTACATTACGAAGTTCAATTCTGGTTAAAGGTTTTCTGTGTTGATTAAAAAATAAAAA
>CM052450.1:6011861-6095498 GCA_028533085.1 Varecia variegata | reverse complement strand
GCCTGAGCAAGAACGAGACCCCGTCTCTACTAAAAATAGAAAGAAATTGTATGTGGACAGCTAAAATATATATAGAAAAATTAGCCGGGCATGGTGGCACATGCCTGTAGTCCCAGCTACTCGGGAGGCTGAGGCAGTAGGATCGCTTGAGCCCAGGAGTTTGAGGTTGCTGTGAGCTAGGCTGATGCCACGGCACTCATTTCTAGCCTGGGCAACAGAGTGAGACTCTGTCTCAAAAAAAAATAAAATAAAATAAAATAAAAATAAAAATAAATAGGTCTTCAGCTGAAAACCTATACTTATATGCAGTGAAAATGACACAGATAGTAAATGAAGAAATGTTACCCAATTATGATCTGCCAATAAAAACTACATCTATACTATATGGCTCTATATTATTAGAGATTTGGGTTTTTGCTAACCAAGTCCTTGAAAGTAGAATGTATTAAAATAATTGGAACTGCAGATTTTTTGAAATTATATATTCTATATATTAGGACTATGAGCATCTGAAGCCTGAATTAATAGAGAATTAGTTTTGAAAGCCTGCCAGATATTTAAAGGCTTTCTTCTTTCCTCTGAGATTTAGCCAAATACTTTTTGGTGCAAATTCTTATTGGCTAAAATAAGACTATGTTTGTCTATGTCTACAAAGCACAAAGATAAATAGGCAACTCGATTAGAAATCAGTGACTATTATAAAATGGAAAATGTGTTTTAAAATGTTTTCTAATCAAAGCAGACAAATGATAGTTTCATTACTTGGTTTTCAACTTATTCCTTTGGTATCTTATAGGTTGTAGTAAGAGAATATTTAGCCTCAGACCTCAAGGCCTCTATTTTGGTTCAGATTTTGGTTAAAGTGGGTGGCCAAGAAACATACTTTATGAGCCCATATCTAGAAAGTTGACTTAAAACAAAAATATGACCTGATACTGACTTGCACATACGAGAAATCATAATGTTGATTCTCAGCCCATGCACCTAGTTAGGAAACATAAGGTTGCTCCAGTCTTGTGGTCAGATGGCGTAATATGTTAGTTACCAAAAGGAAGGCCTTAGTATCACTCTTTGGAAACTACTGGTCAGCTTTTTCTGTTGTTTAGGAAGCAGGTGAGTATGTTATTCAGAACTTTTAATTCATGAACATTATGTAATGGAGAAAAAGTTTTCAAAGAGTCACCACTGTGCAAATCATCATGCTGTTGAAAGATGCAAGTACACATGTAAGTACGAAGCTGAATCAGGCTTAAAGACGTGGTCTCGCAGTCTGGGTTCCAAATTATCGCTGTGGTAATGTTTTATTATCCATAAACACATCTAGATCTGTTATGTAGCCTTGTTCCTGGTTCCAAGTTCCTCCTGCTTCCCCAGAGCATAGAGTATAGACAAATACTTAGCTAGGGTTGAAACACTCAGATTGCATTTATTAATACATGTGGTAGTTTGAGTGAATTTAAATTTAATGAAATACCCCATTTGGGTGATTTTAAACATTTATTTTGGCATTAGATAGGCCTTCTGAATTGCCCTATAGACACAAATTCCTCTGAAAATACAACTGGAAGGAGAAAGGAAAACATTATTTATTATGTTTTTTTTGGTTCAATTTAAGTTATTTTGTATTGTGGGCTAAACAACTCATTACTGAGTTAATTTGTTTGTATAATTTTGTTTTTCAAACATAGTTCTGTGGCTTGAAACTCTTGTCTCTTGGGGTGTTTATAGTTCATGGAGCGTGGAGTACTTGGCAACCTTGGGGTCCATGCAGCGAAAGTTGTGGGAAAGGTACCCAGATAAGAACGAGACTTTGCAATAACCCTCCTCCATCCTTTGATGGGTCCTACTGTGATGGAGCAGAAACACAGATGCAAGTGTGCAATGAAAGACACTGTCCAGGTAAAAGAAATACACTGTTTGTATCTTTAATAAATTAACATCTACCTATCTTATGTAGGTAGTATATCAGTAAGAACCTATTCCATTCTGACTATACCCACAAGAACATCACTCAATGTAACAATGCCCTGGATTTAACCTGATGATTTTTAGGTAGTAACAAATCACATCCATTTTTCCCTTACTCCAGTGGATGGCAAGTGGGCACCTTGGGCCAGCTGGAGTGCCTGTACGGTGTCCTGTGGAGGAGGTGCCAGGCAGAGAACAAGGGACTGCTCTGACCCTGCCCCCCGGCATGGAGGAAGCAAATGTGAAGGGAGTGACGTCCAGAGTGATTTTTGCAATAGTGACCCTTGTCCAAGTGAGTGTTGGAAATAGTGAGTCAACATTATACTTTCTTAAGTCTGTGTAGTATTCTGTTACTTCATTCTTCAGCCTTTGCTTTAGGATGTCAAAATGCTGATGGTTGCTGTCGTGTCTGTGTAATACCATAGATGTCATTGATGCATATGGGCAGGGGCTGTGTCCTAGCTCACTTACGCTATTATGGGACCAACTGTCGAGTACAAGGTTGAGAGCACGCTTACGTTCTAGCTCTTAATGATGCTTAGGAGTCTTTTATGGAGGCAAGGAGGCAGCTCTCTGCCTTAATTCAGTCATCAAGCTAGATTTCTAGACCTTAGCAGCAACTCGATGTCTGGAAATGTGAGTTCCACTGTATCCTGAATGTTACCGCCTTGGCTCATCAAAAGCAGAGACCCTGTCTCATTCATACCCTCCAGCTCCTGCAATATTTTAAGACTCAATAAATGTGTGTTAAATGGGATCACAATTACTGGAACATACACCCAGTTTCTAGTCAAAATAGCAGCCCAGCCATCTTCCTTTGGAAGTTGCCTATTTGTAGATTTGTGTGTTTCCTTTCAGAGCCTAGGGAGGGGCTTTTCCATAATTTTGGATGAATGTCATTGTTAGCACTTCTCATTTTTGGAGCTGTTTCTATGTCCAGTGATTCTGTGTTGTAGCCCACGGGCACTGGAGTCCTTGGGGCAGCTGGGGAACGTGCAGCCGGACGTGCAACGGAGGGCAGATGCGGCGGCACCGCACGTGCGACAACCCTCGTCCCTCCGGCGGAGGAAGAGCCTGTGGGGGCCCAGACTCCCAGATCCAGAGGTGCAACACTGACATGTGTCCTGGTGAGCCTCTCGATTCCCGGCAGCAGAACGAGTGAAACATTCATTTAGTGCTCACCGTAGCGTCCCCATCGTTTCAGACCTAAAGTGACAGTTGTATGGGCAGGGGCACCCTCAGTGTGTACTGCAAAACTAATTTGTTCATAGTGATCGAATCTTCCGCTCTTGTTCACAGTGGATGGAAGTTGGGGAAACTGGCACAGTTGGAGCCAGTGTTCTGCCTCTTGTGGAAGAGGTGAAAAGACACGGAAGCGGCTGTGCGACAACCCAGCGCCGGCTAAAGGTGGTCGTCCCTGTCCAGGAGACGCTACTCAGGTATCGAGATGCAATATACAAACGTGTCCAGGTAAGCAACTAAATCAGACTGTGGAAGGACCATTGCTGGCACATTTAGAGCCTTTGTGTAAATTATTAAAAAGTCCCACAAATTACAAAATGGTGCCAACTCTAGGAGGAGGAATTAGAAAACTTTGCTTTCTCTCCCCAATTGCCCCTATATCAATATTCAGGGCTGGGTTTTAGCCTCTGCTCGCCCCCCTCCAAGATTCCTGGCAAAAGGCTACAGTTGTCACAGCCATGCATGGCAGTGCTAGGCTTGACAGGTAAAAGGGGGAGGCAGGGTGGAAAGTAAAATAAAGGTCAGTTCAGTTCGAGGAGAAAGAATAGGGGGACCTCAAGTACCATCACCCAAGTCATGCGTCCCAGCTGGATATCATATGTGATGTAAAAATTCAGAATTCTAGAACTCATGGACCTTAGAAAGAGTTTTCTGGGATTCCAAGAAATAGTGGATAATAATAAATACCTTGCCTCAGAGGACAGACTTCTAGAGGCTCTGCGAAGACCAACAATAACCGTTTCATACTGCTAAAGTGTCAAGATGCCATTGAGCTTTTCAAAGCTTTAAGGTTGCTTTAGAAATAAACAGTCCCTAAAAATTAATAAGACCCATTTGACATCCCTCAAAGATATTGTGGATTTGGTTCCAGACCATCTCAATAAAGCAAATAGTGCAATAGCAATAAAGCAAGCCACACAATTTTTTTGGTTTCCCAGTGCATATAAAAGTTATGTTTACACTATACTGTAGTCAATTAAGTGTGCAATATCATTATGTCTAAAAAACAATGTACATACCTTAATTTAAAAATACATTATTGCAAAAAATTCCAACAATCATCTGAGCCTTTAGTGTGTCGTAATCTTGCTGGTGTAGTCTTGCCTCGATGTTGATGTCTGCTGACTCATCAGGTGGTGGTTGCTGAATGCTGAGGTGGTGGTGGCAATTTCTTAAAATAAGACAACAATGACATTTGCAGCATCAGTTGACTCTTTCTTTCCTGAAAGAGTTCTCTGTAGCATGCAATGCTGTTTGATAGCCTTTTACCCACAGAAGAACTTCTTTCAAATTGAAGTCAATCCTCTCAAACCCTGCAGACTGCTTTACCAAGTTTATGTAATATTCTAAATCCTTTGCTGTCATTTCAGTGATGTTCACAGCATCTTCACCTGGAGTAGATCCCATCTCAAGAAACCACTTTCTTTGCTCATGCTTAAAAAGCAACTTTTCATCCATTCAAATTGTATCATGAGATTGAAGCACTTCAGTCATATCTTTAGGCTCCACTTTTAATTCTAGTTCTTTTGCTATTTCCACAACTTCTGCAGTTACTTCCTCCGCTGAAGTTGCACTCCTCAAAGTTATCCATGAGGGCTGGAATTATCTTCTTCCAAAACTCTTGTTAAAGTTGGTATTTTGACCTCCTGCCATGAATCACAGAGGCTCTTAATGACATCTATAGAGTGATGAATCTTTTCCAGAAGGTTTTCAATGTACTTTGCCCAGATCCATCAGAGGAATTGCTATGTATGGCAGCTACCCCTTATTTCTCAGTGTATTTCTCAAAGAATAAGACTTGAAAGTCAAAATTACTGCTTGATCCCCGGGCTGCAGAATGGACATTGTGTTAGCAGGCATGAGAACAACATTAATCTCCTTGTACTGCGTATCTCCATTAGAGCTCTTGGGTGTCTAGATGCACTGTCAACAAGAAGTAATATTTTGAAAGCTATCTTTTTCCCTGATCAGCAGGCTTAAAATATTCAGTAAACCATGGTGTAAACAGATGTGCTGTCATTCAAACTTTTTTGTTTCATTTATAGAGCACAGAGTAGATTTAGCATAATTCTTAAGGGCCCTAGAATTCTTGGAATGGTAAATGACCATTGGCTTCAACTTAATGCAGGGGCTAGTATAGCTGGTGACTGAATTAGCCTCTAATAAGAGAGTCAGTTTGTTTTTTGAAGTTTGGAAGTCAGGCATTGACTTCTCCTCTCTAGCTATGACAGTCTTAGATGGCGTCATCTTCCAATATAAGGCTGTTTTGTCTACATTGAAAATCCATTGATTACTGTAGCGACCTTCATCAATTACTTAGCTAGATATTCTGTATAACTTGCCGCAGCTTCTCCATCAGCACTTGCTGCTTCACCTTGCACTTTTATGTTATGGAGATAGTTTCTTTCCTTAAACTTCATAAACCAACAACCTTTTTCCTTCTACAGCTTCCTCTACTCTTTCAGCCTTCATAGAATTAAAGAGAGTTCAGATCTTTCTCTGAATTGGGCATTGGCTTTAGCCTTTTGGCTGGCTTGATTTTCTGTCCAGACCGCTAAAATTTTCTCTGTATCAACAATAAGGCTATTTCACTTTCTTATCATGTGTGTGTTTCCTGGAGTATCACTTTTAAATTTCTTCAAGAACTCTTCTTTTGCATTCACAACTTGGCTAACTGGTGCAGTTTGGGCCTATCTCAGCTTTCAACATGTCTTCCTTACTAAGCTTCATCATTTCTAAGTTGAATTCAAATGAGAGATGTGCAACTCTTCCTTTCACTTGAACACTTAGAAGCTATTGCAGGGTGAATAACTGGCCTGATTTCAATATTATGGTGTTGCGGGGATGAGGGAGGCTTGAGGCCAGGGAGAGAGATGGAGGAGTGGCTGGTCAATTGGTGGAGCAGTCAGAACACACACAATATTGACTAAATTCACATTATATGGATACAGTTTGCAGTGCCCCAAAACAATTAGAATAGTAACAACAAAGACCACTGATCACAGATCACCATAACAGATAGAGTAATAATGAAAAAGTTTGAAATATTGCAAGATTAACCAAAATGTGACACAGAGACAACAGGCATATGCTGTTGGAAAAGTGATGCCCATAGACTTGCTCATCAGAGGGTTGCCACACATCTTCAATTTGTAAAAACTGCAATATCCATGAGGTGCAATAAAGTGAAGTACAATAAAGTGAGATATGCCTGTATAGGATGACAGTATCTGAAATACCTGGTCATTGCTTTAAAATATATTAAAAGATATCAGATAATGAATGTGTATAAATTTCACTGTCAGCTTCTTCCCAGGATGTTGCCCTTCTTGTCAAAGCATGAAATTAATTTTAAAAAATTCATTAACCACCTACTCTGTACTAGTAACCAATAATTTTGTTTTCATAAAAAGAAGGGATGAAATTACTTTAAAGACATTTCTTTTTTATTTATAATTTTTTTTGCCATTGTGAAGCCTTTTTTTATTTTTTATTTTTTTTTATTTCAGCATATTACAGGGGTACAAATGTTTAAGTTATGTGTATTACCCTTGCCCCACCCGAGTCAGAGCTTCAAGCGTGTCCATCCCCCAGACAGTATAATTGTTTTTCAACCAATTGTCTTGGTGTCAATTTTACAGCACTGCCAAAAGTGTAGTATCTTTCTCAAATTTTTCTCAAGCATTTTTCAATGTATATGCAACATGAAGAACTTGATAAGCCCTTGATCTAAAGCCTAAGGCTGAACAATGTCCCCCAGATACTCCACATTTATGTTGGCAGTGACCTGTAACAAGGCTTGGAGGCTGTTTCGCTGGTGAGCTTTCTTCTCTCTCTTTGTGTTCTCATGAAGGAAGCAATAAATAAAGGAACATCGGTTTTGATGCCAAGAAGATCCACATTCAAATCATTGCACCACTTTCTAGCTATGTAATGATGGGAAAATTGCTTGATTTCTATGAACTTTATTTTCCTAATCTGCAGACTATAGCTATTTAAAACCATCTTGTAGAATTGTTAATAGGATGACAAGAGTTAAGACATATTAACTGTTTACTGTTGTGCATGACATGACCACTGTATTCTCATTTCATTTCATCACCACCAGCAAACGCACACTTTATTTTAGTTTTGGGACTGGACGCTGATTGTATTCTTTGGCTTGTAAGTTAATATTATGATGAACATAGATTGGAAGCATCCTAGATTTATGGGGGATGATGGGTGTGACATGAAAGTCAAGTGTTTTAAAAGCTTATTTATTTCACTTTTAAATTCCTATGTCATATGACCTTTTGGATATTTGAGAAAAGATTTGTAGCATCTCTGAACACTGGCCTTCTTTACTCCCATGTAATGTTGATGGAATTGCTTCCTTATCCAGGAATGTTTTTTCTTTTCCCAATAGGTGGGCCCCAGCGAGCCAGAGGAAGTGTTATTGGAAATATTAATGATGTTGAATTTGGAATTGCTTTTCTTAATGCCACAGTAACAGATAGCCCTAACTCTGATACTAGAGTAATACATGCCAAAATTACTAATGTACCACGCACTCTTGGTAAGTCTGTTTGCTTATAAAAGTTGTTCATAAGCCTCCTTTTAAAAATGTATATATTATTCTTCATCTTATTACTTCTCCTTAAAGTTTCTAGAGGATGCTATTACTAAATCATCAATATAGTAGTACTTAGCTCTATTCCAGTGGTAAGCTCTTAAGGATACATTAGGTATGTGTATTTTTTTTGTGTTCTTCAACATTATAGAATTCATCCTTATGAAGAACATGCTATGAAAACAATAATAAAAGACTGTAAATATTTTTCTTTGTTACCTTATTTATCCTTTTTTCTTTAGGTTCAGCAATGAAAAAGATAGTTTCTATTTTAAATCCCATTTATTGGACAACAGCAAAGGAAATAGGAGAAGCAGTCAATGGCTTTACCCTCACCAATGCAGTCTTCAAAAGAGAAACCCAAGTAGAATTTGCAACTGGTTAGTGTCAGCTGAACTTCATATTCTATTATTTTTAAAAATATGATTGCCATAAAGATTAGAAGAAAAATATGTTATAGGTTCCCACAGAGAATAATTACAAAGTTTTTGATGCAATCTTATCATAAATGATATAAAAGCAATTTCATATTTTCCTGTAAACTTGTACCGACATGAGGTCATGAGAGGCCACGTGTTCTTAAGCAGTACAGTAAATTTTATAGTCCAAAAGTTTTTTCTCCTCTTTTCTGTATCCTTTCTCTTTAAATCCTTAGAGAGGGTTTTAAAGGCCAAAGAAGGAAAATAGGTCATTGTTATTAATTAAAGACTTTTGCTTTTAATTTGAGATTCAATTAGGGTAACTTACAGCAATTCTTTATCAAAAAGATGGAAATAAAAGCAAGCAAATCTAAAAGCTTTTCACTTATCCATAGTCTTAGGTAGTATGTGTTAGCTATCCTTGCCCTTTCAAGGTACATACAGGTATTTAGAGAGCTCCATTGCAAGCCTCTTCAGAGTTGGTCAGCCTCAATGGCAGTGACGTTTAAGGAAGAAGTGTTGAGGGAAGGCATATCTTTAAACAGCATTAGTCACCAAGAAGACAAGTTGGGTCTTTTCGTGTCACCCACTTACTGAGATGCCCTTTTGCTATTAATACTTTTCTCTGAAGCATCAGAAAGAACAAAGCCCTGTGGCCAGGCTTGTGGTTATTGCCAGTCTGCCTGATGAAGCTGTTCCTCCATTCTCAATCCTTCTTTGTAGAGCTGCCTTGTTATCTCTTGTGAGTTTAAAGCACGGAATTCTTCTCATAATCACATGCTACATTTTTGCCACATAAAAAGAAATCTTAGAAGAAACTTCGTTCAATAAGCCTAACTCTTTAATTGGGAGGTTAAGTGCTAATTTAATTCTCTTATCATCTGTGCTCATTCAAGTTTAAACGAAAATAACATAGCTGAACTGGTGTGTGAGGTAACTCTGCTCTGTGCTTACACAAACCATACATTTTTGGCTGTCAAAACGAATGCCTTGTAATTCCCAGGAGAAATCTTGCGGATGACTCACATTGCCCGGGGCTTGGATGCTGATGGAGCTTTGTTGCTAGACATTGTTGTGAGTGGCTACGTGCTGCAACTTCAGTCACCTGCTGCAGTCACCGTGAAGGTAAAATGCCCGAGTAATTTCTCTGCACTGTTCATTAGAGTTACGATAAGATTGTGAGTCAAAGATCCATAAAAAGAACGCAGAGAACCTGTGTATTTCCCCGTGTTCATTTTGGAGAGTAAATGCCTAAATCTAGGTTATAAATGATTATCTGGTCTTTGTTTAAAAATCTTCAGGAACAAGATTCTCCCAGTGGTTTTATTACTCTGCTTTTCAGGACCAAGATCACTGCTGTGTTGATTTAAGCCATTTGTTTAATTTTCTTCAAAGAGAATAAGAATTCTTGCATAAAAAGATTTTGTGTATCATCCACGAAAGTATGTCAGAAATTAAAGAATAACAATCACCCTTTCACATCTTTCTTTATCCTCTATTTACAACTTTGAGTCTCTTATTAAACTGAAATTTATGGCAGTAAAATTATGAAACTAATACAGTTACAATTAAAAGGTTCAAACTTCAAATTATTTCCTAAACATGACTGTACAATGACAATTTTATTTAGAACTAAGTATTTTTAGCCCCTAAGCCTTTTTTTCCCCGTTTCTGCATCTCATAGTACTCTTTAGAAAAAAAAAAATGGTATGAGCCATGTTGATCTTCAAATCCATATTCTCCGTAGGATTACACAGAGGACTACATTCAAACAGGTCCTGGGCAGCTGTATGCCTACTCAACCCGTCTGTTCACCATTGATGGCATCAGCGTCCCGTACACTTGGAACCACACCATTTTTTATGATCATGCTCGGGGAAGAATGCCTTTCTTGGTAGAAACACTTCATGCGTCCTCTGTAGAATCTGACTATAACCAGTTAGAAGAGACATTGGGTTTTAAAATCCATGCTTCAATTTCCAAAGGTAATTTTATTAAAGGAAAGTCCTTATCTTTATGGCATCCAGTCCTTTCTAAAAGAGTAAAAATAAAAATTGCATTGATGCCATTCAAAAGAAGGGTATGAAGGCCTAGACCTAACAGGATAATATAAGGTTTTTCATGTGTGTTGTCTGTGTTTTGTTGCAGGTAAAGCCCTGTGGTAAAGCCAACCAAATTGGAGTTCTAGTACAATTAATTTACTAATATGCATCTTCACACTGCATAGTAGAGTTATTCTATTCCCTATACACAGAGAGAGTTAAAACTATATTGTCTGTCTGAAAGATTTTTCTTTGAGTAATAAAGTCCATTTGTTATTGTTCTGAATCTTGCATTTGTCAAAGAATTTTTTAAATTCCTGAAAGATAATGTAAAGGTGTATCTTAGCCTAAAATAGTAAAAAAAAAAAAAAAAGTTTTCATATTTTCAAAGCAGCTTTTAAAAGCTGTGCAGCAATAATCAGGCTTCCAACTGTCATTTCTTGTTCCTGCAAATTATAATTTTTGAACTGCTTTCCATTTTCCAAACATCATTCTCCAACCCTTGATCTAAACAGTCCCCCTTTACTGTGTGGGTTCTTTGATGTGTCTATTCTCTGAGATTTCCTTTTCCGTCATAAGAGCCACCACAGCAATTAGCATTCTTTATTCTGTGGGGTTTTGATGTTGGGGGATACTTGCATGTATTTATGCTATAGACATTCAATGTTTGCACAACTTAAGCTTTGAACTTTAGGCTTCCATGAGTACATTTAAAAGGATTCACAATGACCTTGTGAATATGTATGTTTTGCGATGTGCTGGCTTTCCTATCATAGACCCAAGTGTATTTTAAACATCACCATTTTGTTCTAACATGCTTAGCAGATAAACTAAACATTCATTTTTAGTGTTCACTCTTGCTTTCATCGGTTGTGCATATGACCATTTTCTTCTTCAACATGTATCAGAACTGCTTCACCAAATTTTAAATCTGGGAGTATGAGTACACATTTTTTGAGACAATCACAGATTTATAAAGTCTCATAGCCAGTGAGGTCCACAGTCTCCCATCTCCTCCACCCACATCATCTCCACCACCACCTCATTTTATTATTGTCATGCATGTTCAGGCCACTTGGACAAAAGAAAAGGCTATTGGAATGAAGAGTTATATTTTCTCTTCCCAATTATGCCTGCTTTTCAAATCTAACTTCTGTTTCTACTCTTTTCAGTATTGTAAAAACAGGTAACTCAGCACAAGACATTGGTTATAAATGAATTTATACCATCTGGGACTAAAAGAATTAAAATAATTTTTGCAAAGTCATGTACCCTTTCCACCCAATCATGTGAATCTCCTAAGCCTGAAACTGCTTGAAGGACTTTGTGGCATCTCTGGGTGTGCTGTTGAGGGATCTGGGTCCCGCAATATAAGGAAACACTGTAAGATCTTTAAGGTCCCTTAGCATTCTTGGATACTATGGCTCTATGAATTACATCTGACATATGTGCCATTTGTTGTTGACATTGTTCTTGTGAATTGTAAAAATCGTGTACCTGCAGTTTGTTTTTGAGTGACCACCAGAGGGCAAGCTTGCATTCGTAATGATTTAACCAGCAAATTCTCTTTCATGTTGTTGGGTCTACACTAGAGCTATGTATGGTTACAGTGCAATTAGAATCATCTAAACAGCTTGATGAAAGTTCAGATTTCTAGGCACAAAGAGTTTTGGTTTAGCAAGTCTAAACCAAGGGCCCGGGACGCTGTATTTTTAACACAGACCCCAAATGATTCTAATATATCTGGTCTGGACACTGGTTTTTGGAAGCTAACTAGTGGTCAAGACAACTCACAGATATAAATCAATCTCATTTTAAAAAATTTATTCTTTAAAATAAAATAGATTTTTTAAAAATATAAAGTATATTTATATTTTACAAATTAATCAGAAGGTATCAGAAACTATAAAGGAAGAGATAAATTTAACAACGAATAAATTTTTTAAAACTTCTTCATGGGACCATAAAAAAGCAAAATGAGAAGGTAAAATATGCACAAAGAAGAAATATCTGCATCACATATTATTGACAACTATGATTAACCTTGATATATACAAGGCTCTTAAAAATCAGTAAGAAAGAGGCAAATATCCTCAATATGCCCTACACATTTCTGTCCCATCTATTCCCACTCCCTTGCATGCACAGGGAGACTAGGAGCACTCAGGAAAGAGCATCCTAACCGTTCTTGTTAGTGTGTTTTTTTCCTGACATCTGACTTAAATCTGTTTTATCACAATATGCCTATTTCCCTTTGCGTCGACTATGTGGAAAGGGAAAACACTTAGTCACACATGAGGGATTTTGACCCAAATGCTCAACATTGCAAATGGAGGAGATCCACAAAAGGAGGGGGTTTCTTCGTAGAGTTTCTATTTTTAACTGGCACAAATTATTTTAAGTTGCTTGAAAACAGCATTCCTCCTACTAGAATAAAACAGAATGGTAATGGCTGGAAGAATAGGACTTTGCCTGTCGTTATGCCTGGCATACACATTTATCTTGGACCCTTTTTAGTTATCACAGAATAATTTTATTTAATTTTCTTTTGATTGATGTAAACAACTTACACAGAAAATCTGTTTCCAGTGGCAGCTTACCAACAGTCTCTAGACTAGGATTCCTTAAGTCCTTGGTTGAGAAACAGGAAGTTTTCCATTCTTGCCTATTGCATTTTTGCATCATGTGTCTCATCTTTTTCAACTTTGGCATATCTTCCCAGGGAAGATTGCAATAGAAATAAACTGGTGCTAATATACTAATAAGCCGGTTAACTTTGCTCTCCTCTTTGTGGTAGGAGATCGCAGTAATCAATGCCCCTCTGGGTTCGCCTTAGACTCAGTTGGACCTTTTTGTGCTGGTAAGTACAGGAATAAATAAAGCATTTCTATTTTTACAAAACTATCAATAATGGATATCATTCAGTGGACATCTGGTGCCCTTTTACTAGGAATTTAATCATCGCAACAGTCCTGTAAACGCCCCATTTGACAGCTGAGGAAATTGAGATGTAGAGAAGTTCAGTAAACTGTCTAAAATCACTCAGCATCAGGTGGCAGAGCTAGATTTGAATTTAAATTAGATTACAAAGCCCATGCTCTTTCAATTTGACCACAGTCAACTGTGTGAGAGATAGTGACCAAGTACAGAGATGGTGTGAACAGAGAGACAGCACTGAACTCTGGTGGCTTGGTCGCAATGGGTGTGAGATAGCAATAGTCCAATACTAAGTCACCTAACCCTGGAGTTGCTCAGAGGATAGGCAGGAGGTGGACCTAGGACCAATGATTAGTTGAAGGACCAGTATAATAGAGTCACAGATAAGTAAACAGCTATGTAAATGGCTTGAGGAACTCAAATTTGCATACACAGTACTTTTCTTTCACTGATAGGTGATGCAATGTAGTCTAATTGTTAAAAGGTAGTTTTCTGACTGCCCAGATGGTTTTCAGACTGCTCAGGTTCAAATCCGAGCTCTGCCAGTAATGACCAGTATAACCTTGGGCAATTTACTTAACCTCTTTTTGCTTGAATTTTATCATGCAAAGTGAGAATGGTGATAAAAATACCTATGTCCTGGGCACACTGTGAAGTGTGAGTCAGGGCAGGCAGAAAGCATCGAGATCACTGTACATGGTGAAGAAATTTTAGCGATCACTGTTGTTGTTTTAGAATATAATTGAAACACCTATTTACCATCAAAGACAACTTGGAGACCCCAAATTAATTTTTATTTAGCGATTACATTTTGTGGCACTTAAGAGCATTTTCTACTATATTGAATTCCACTCACTGGCCTCTAAAAGCAACTATTTTCACCGGCTTTAAATAACTTCTAGAAAGTAGGGGTTTTACCTACTGATGGGGCCCTTTTTTCCTTCTTTCAGATGAGGATGAGTGTGCAGCAGGGAATCCCTGCTCCCACAGCTGCCATAATGCCGTGGGAACCTACTACTGCTCCTGCCCAAAAGGCCTCACCATCGCTGCGGATGGAAGAACTTGTCAAGGTATTTACACAGCGAAATCTAATAGACACATTTAAGCAATGGTCAAGGCAATCTTTGACCTAGGAAAAGTGTGGTAGACCAATCCCCTTTTGTCCTACTACCTGTGCCCACACCTTTACAGCAAACACAGAAGGTCTTCGTTGGGTTGAGAAAGCAAGAGGGAACACTGCTCACGTACCCCCCTCACATGGGGCACTCTCACAGCAGGGATGCCTGGAGCGACTCACTCAAGAGCTCAGAAAGGAGAAGTCACTTTTTAAAAGCCACCTAATTTATAAGGGGTCTAACTGATCGGTCAGTCTATGAAGATACCACACCATGCTGCTATGAATTTGTCAGCTACTTAACCCACCTGAAATGACTCAACCAAAAAAATCCAGTCCTTCTAGGTCTTCCCTACTTTTCAAGTGTTATTCATTGCTATTCTTATCCCCATTTCAGAGAAGATTCTTAGGTTGGGTTTTTTTCAGCTGACCGCAGTTGAATGATTCCCTCTGTTACAGATATCGATGAGTGTGCTTTGGGGGGACACACCTGCCACGCTGGTCAGGACTGTGACAATACTATCGGATCCTACCGCTGTGTGGTGCGCTGTGGGATTGGCTTTCGAAGAACCTCTGATGGGCTGAGTTGTCAAGGTATAAGACTGGAGGCCTTTTTTTAATGTTCATGACACTAGGAATTAGACCCCCTTTTGAATCCTTTAAAGTGGACTCTCTCGGGAAATTCCAACGAGGAGGGACCGGATGAAAGAGAGTGAGGAGATATTCAGCAAGTGGGATTCCAGTCTCCCGGGAAAACTTAAACTAGGACTTCATTTTACATGTTTTGTAAAGTCAGCTTCTTGATAAGATCTTATTTAGATAGAATATTCCATAGCTATTTTAAGTATTTGTAGCACAGTAGTTTTTTTTTGTTTGCTTTTTGTTTTGTTTTTATTTTCTTTCTTTCTTTTTTTTTTATTTCAGCATATTATGGGGGCACAAAAGTTTAGGTTAGGTATATTGCCCATGTCCTCCCATCCCCCCGAGTCAGAGCTTCAAGCGTGTCCATTCCCCAGACAGTGCGCATCGCACTCATTATGTAGGTATACACACATCCCCTCCCCGCCCCCCACATCTCCCTGACACCCAATGGTGTTATTCCCAAATGTGCACTTAGGTGATGATCAGGGAAACCAATTTGCTGGTGAGTACATGTGGTGCTTATTTTTAGTTTTAAATAACATTTGGCTGTTACCATTTGAGAGAGGAGATTATACAGCGCAATCTAATAGAGTCTGTTTCATAAAATCCCACTGGGTAAGACTACCAGAATGTTTACTGAAGGAACTTTTTTAAAAGACTATTTTTTAGAGCAGTTTTAGGTTCACAACAAAATTGAGCAGAAAGTACAGAGAGTTCCCATATAAATCCTTCCCACATACACACACACACAGCCTCCTGCACTGTCAACATCCCCTACCACAGTGATACCTTTGTTACAACTAATGAACCTACGCTGACATCATTATCATGCAGAGTCTGCAGCTTAGAGTTCCCTCTAGGTGTTGTATAGCCTGTGGGTTTGCACTAATTTATAAGGACATGTATCTACCATTATAGTATCTATCATACAGAATAGTTTCACTACCCTAAAGATCCACGGATTCATCCTTCCCTCCCTCTAACCTCTGGCAACAACTAATTGTTTCACCGTCTCCATAGGTTTGCCTTTTCCAGAACGTCATATAGTTGGAATCTTATCCAATAGCCTTTGCAAATTGGCCTCTTTCACTTAGGAACTTGCATTTAAGGTTCCTCATGTCTTTTCATGGCTTGATAACACGTTTCTTTTTAACACTGAATAATATTCCATTGTGTGAATGTACCGCAGTTTATTTATTCATTCACCTAGTGAAAGACATCTAGGTTGCTTCCAAGTTTGGGCAAATATAAATAAAGCTTCTATCAGGAATTTTCATAGAGGCAAAAAGAGTGGATGCATCACTGAATGTCCATCAGTGGTAGAAAAACTAAATGAAGCGTCATCCATCTACACCATGAACCACTGTGCAGCAATGAGAAAACCCGGACGCAGGAAATTATGTATAACTTTTGTAGAAAATAGTATGTAACTGGAAAACAATAACCAAAGAAAAAGGAGATGGATCTATATATTTAGGTAAAGATATGTATGTGTATGCAGAACAGATATGTTATTATTCATACTAATAAATTAAATAAAGTTTAATTAAGATTGTTAACGTTGTTTGTCTTTAGTGGGCAAGAGGATAAAAAGGGAAAAGGAAGGCCAAGCAAAAGAGGAAGAGGAAGAAAAAACAAAACCACATTAAGAAAAATATTTTATAAGTATATGATCACATTTGTACATTTATATAAGTTAACACATTGTGGATTTTGAGAGGTTAAATTAACCTCAAATAGAAAATAGTACAAAATAAGAGACATTGAAAATCTCAAGGTTTGGAATGTAAGATGAGGAAGTAAATAACCTAAGTATGGTGATTTTTCTTTTGAAGTGTTTGGAATAGAACAATAGAAGTGGCAGGAGCTTGAGATCAATATAGACCTGAGGGTGGGATTTTGGTTTTATGCTTTTTTTGGGGTTTTTTATTTGTAAAAATTTAGGGTGTACAAGTGTAATTTTGTTACATGGGCATATTGCATAGTGGTAAGGTCAGGGCTTTTAGTGTATTCATCACCCGAATAACGTACATTGTGTTGTTAAGTAATTTCTCATCATCCACCCCCCCCCAAGTCTCCATTGTCCATCATTCCACGCTCTATATCCATGTGTACACATTATTTACCTCTCCCTTAGAAGTGAGAACATGAGATATTTGTCTTCTGTAGATAAGTGTTTCACTTGAGATAATGGCCTCCAGTTCCATTCATATTGCTGCAGAACACACATGATTTCATTTTTATGGTTGTATAGTATTCCATTGTGTATATATATCACATTTTCTTTATCCAATCACCCATTGGTGGACACTTAGGTTGATTCCATATATCTTTGCTATTGTGAATAGTGCTGCAATACACATGTGAGTGCAGGCATCTTTTTGATACAATGGTTTCTTTTCCTTTGGTTAGATACCCAGTACTGGGATTGCTAGATTGAATAGTAGTTCTGTTTTTAGTTCTTTGAGGAATCCCCATACTGTTTTCTACAGAGGTTGTACTAATACACACTCCCACCAACAGGGTGTAAGCATTTTTTTCTCTATATCCTCACCAACATCTGTTATTTTTTGACTTTTTAATAATAGCCATTCTGACTGATATAAGATGATATCTCATTGTAGTTTTAATTTGCATTTCTCGGATGATTGATGATGTTGAGCATTTTTCATATGCTTTTTGGCCATTTGTATGTCTTCTTTGGAAAAATGTCTATTTATGTCCTTTTCCCATTTTTTGATGGAATTATTTATTTTGTTGTTGTTGTTGTTGTTGTTCAGTTATTTGAGTTTCTTGTAAATTCCATATATTAGTCCCCTGTCAGTTTGCAAATGTTTTCTTCCGTTCTGCAGGTTGTTTCTTCATTCTGCTAACTTTTTCTTTTGCTGTGAGGGGGCTTTGTAGTTTAATTAAGTTCCATTTGTCTATTTTTGGTTTTGTTGCCTGTGCTTTTGAGGGCTTAGTCATGAATTCTTTGCCTAGATCAATGTCCAAAAAAGTTATCCCTAAGTTTTCTTCTAGTATCTTTATAGTTTCAGATCTTTAATCCATCTTGAGTTGATTTTTATACATGGTGAGAGGCAGGGGTCCAGTTTCATTCTTCTGCATATAGCAATCCAATTTTCCCAGCACCATTTAACTGAAAAGATTATCCTTTCCCCAGTGTATGTTCTTGTTGACTTTGTTAAATATCTCAGTTGGCTGTAGATCTGTGGCTTTATTTCTGGGTTCACTACTCAGTTTATGGGAAAGATGATAGTAATGAGAAAGGACTTTAAAAATGCACTAGAAGAGGGAATGACTGATGGACCACAATCCTCATCTTGGTGAGGAAGGGGAAGGGTGGGCTGCAGAGCTCAAAGCACAAACAGAGGGACTTTTCTTAAATGGAAGAAGAGGTCTCTCTTCCTCTGGGAATGGAGTGAAGGAAAGGAAAAATGTACAAAACACAGGCAAGTGCACAAGAGTTTGGGGAATTCACACAAGCACTCTTTCTATTAAACTATGACTCAGGTAATGTTTGGAAAATTTAATTTGGCAAACGCTATAGATGAGAAAAAATTCTGACGTTGCTACAGTCAATCAGGGAAAAGGATGATAAAGACCTTCATTGGGCTAATAGCAGCAAGAATGGGGAAGAAAATTGCAAAAGACAAAAAGAAAACTGCAAAACACAGTGCTTTTTTTTTTTTTTTTTCCCCTATCTTTGGCATCACCGTCTGTCAGCAACATTCCAGGGCTAAAACTTCCTAAAAGCAGGAGTGGGAGCCATATGGTAAAATACTTAAAGTAGAGGAGTGTTTCATCGACATAGTTCTTAATCCTTAACAATGTCTACTTTTAAGCAGTGATGAAGAGAGACACCCTCTCCAGCAGTCGATTCTATCAATTGTTTAGCAGATCATATAAGAGCAAATGTGTTGCATTTGTTTTAGAAAAGATCTTACACATGGTGATGATCAAGATCATTAAAATGTTAAACATTTGGGATAAATTAACTCAGGTTTCCTAACAGCATATAATGAAAGTTTTGTTTTATTTAACAGATATTAATGAATGTCAAGAATCCAGCCCCTGTCACCAGCACTGTTTCAATGCCATAGGAAGTTTCCACTGTGGCTGTGAACCTGGGTATCAGCTCAAAGGCAGAAAATGCCTGGGTAAGAAAAGGGCTTTAAACTAAAAAAAATGAGGAACTTCTTAATGCCGTCTGATCTAAATGCATATGCTGTGTCTTGGGACTGATTCATATATATGACATCGGTCATGCATCATGTATATAATCCATGCAAAACCAAAATGGAGACAAATGCTATATTTTATGAGCTTCATTTTCTAATTATATAACCATTCTTTTTAACGTTTCCTCCATTTACTGAATTTGTCTTGCAAAAGTATAAAATACATACATTCATATGTATATGTATGTGCATTATATATGTATACATATGAAGTTTTTCTATATATATATATATTTTTTGTCATTTTTATTTTTCTAGGCAAGAAAGTGGTTGGAATGGCTACCAGCTCTGTGAAGCAATATTTTGCTTTTGTTTTCTATTTTTATCTTTCTGTTTTAAAGTACGTTACTCACTTTGTCAGATTTAAGTACATTAATCTTACACAATGATTATTCAGTGAACATTTATATTAGTTTATAATCTCCTTAAAATCCAAAAGTATGGTTTCTCTGGGAAAGTGGAATAAATCATTTTCTCAATATGCATTACCTTTGTTCTCTTATCAAGATGTGAACGAGTGTAGACAGAATGTGTGCAGACCAGATCAGCACTGTAAGAACACTCGTGGTGGCTATAAGTGCATTGATCTTTGTCCAAATGGAATGACCAAGGCAGAAAATGGAACCTGCATCGGTGAGTGTCTGGCTATTTCAGTGCCTGAGATCTGTTTACCATCAACAAGTCAAGTAAGGACTCTTACTTTTTTAAACTAATGATTTTAAAATTAATGATTAGAGTAAATTTAAGCTAACAAGGAAATCTTTCTTTCTCTGTAGGTGCTCCCAACTTCTAGTATGTTTGAGCTCTGGGGTCCTAGGGTCATGGCTATACCAGGAAATGGAAACTCTCTATGGACCCTTAAGACCATTTTGAGTTCCCATCAATTATACATTTGGTTTACATAGTTTAATATCCACATGAATTAGTATTTTCTCACATCATTTCTAATATGAAATTTAGCATGTATGTTTAGAATTTCACAGGGGCTAAGAAAAATTATGTTTGTAGAGATTTATTAAAAGTTCAAAATATAATTATTTTAAAACTAAATATTCCTTAAATGTCAAATCTATGACCAGACAATGAAACAAATTATATTTCACCCACAGTTTATTCTTTGTGTGTGTGTTCTGGACCAGTCTATTGAGTTAGCAGATGTCAAATCAATGACCAGACAATAAAGTAAATTATATTTTTCCCTAAGTATGTTCTTTGTATGCCTATTCTATAGACCAGCCTCCCCAAGTTAGCAGAGCCAGAAACCGCAGGATTTACAAAAATAAAACAGATACCATTCCTGCTCTCAGGTACTTACAATCTACTGGGTTAAAATACACAAGAGGAGGGCGGGATTTATGGGTTAAATTAGCCTTCCCTACTCCCTCCACCAAAGGAAAAAAAAAAAAAAAGCACACTACAGTACAAGGCAGAATGAAACACCATAAAGGAGGCACAGGTAGAACTGTACAACAGTACCCAAGAGAGTGACCGCCAAGGGGTTCATGGAAGTGATCACATTTAAATATAGGCTTAAATGGAATGTTAACAGGTGGAGGTGAGACAAAAAGGAAAGCAAGAAAGCCCTGAAGGGAGAAAGTACTGGACTTGAGCATAAAGTGTTAAAATTCATCTTTCCTTTTTGACAGCTATCTAACTTTGGAGAAGTCTTCTGATCACACAGAAATTTAAGTTTCTCATTGTAAAAATAGCACAGTTTTCTAAAAAAATGTACTCTAAAATATTTATTAATAAAGTTACAATATGTCTTAGATTTGTCTCAGAACAATATGATACCAGTGATGGGTATAGGTATAGGCAAAGGAATATTGACCACTTGTTGATACTTGTTGAGATATATGAAGGTTGAGTATACTTAAAAAAAAAAAGTATGGTGGTGGTTTGGACTATCAGATTTCAAAGACTCTTTTCAACTCTAACACTATGGAGATAGGTAAATAATTTTCTTAATTCTTAAGAGTAGCAGCCAACTCATGGCATCATGTACAGTTATATGCAACTGTAAATATTTTTAGGAATATTGACTTGTTATGTATGAGATTAATTAGCCATGAGATGAGCTGAAAATCAGAAGACTGTTTAAGAAACTACAGCAAAAATATAGCTAAGAGGGACTGGAAATGTGGAAATATAAAGTTTGACTGAAGGAAATAGAATTACCCAATCTTGGCGACTGATTGAGGGAGTGAGTTAGAGACGACTCTGGCATCAGCAGCCTGGCTGACTGGGAGCACAGGAGTGCTGCTGTGCTAAATTAGGGAGTAAAGATAAGATGCTGGGGACGTGCTGGGCCTGAAGTTCTGGGAAAACACGGAGATGGAGACGTCCAGCTAGCAGCTGGAATGTGGGACTGTAGATCAGAAGCAATGCGGTACTCTTGCTCTCAAGCTGCCTAAACGCTAATCACTAGCATAGATGAATGGCAAAAGGAGGAAAGAGTATAGACAAGGAGGGGGAAAAAAGTTAAGAATAAAACTCTTTCTGTAGTAGGGAGCAGGAAGAAGAAAAGGAGCCAGTTAATAAGTGGCAGAGCTGGGACTTGAACCCACGCTTTCTGACTCCAAGTCATAAGTTGATCTGATCTCATCCACATGGTGCCAATTGCAACCTTTGGCAATTTTACAGAATGTTAATTTTAAATATAATGACTTCGGGTTGTGAAAGAGGAAATGTTATTACTTTTGATTGCCTCCGTGTCCGTAGATATTGATGAATGTAAAGACGGGACCCATCAGTGCAGATATAACCAGATATGTGAAAATACGAGAGGCAGCTATCGCTGTGTATGCCCAAGAGGCTATCGGTTTCAAGGAGTTGGAAGACCCTGTATGGGTAAGTTAACAGGAACTCTCACTGAGTAATAAATTACTAATATAGTTAGCTAGTCTTGCCAACTTGCTTAGAACTTCTCTCTGTCCTCAGTCTCTTGCTACAGTTAGAAGGTATATAAGTTGGTTTAAGTAATTCATAATGTAATTTGGATACTTTTTATTGTTTATTCTTGTTATTTGGAGATGTCATCTTGAGTTCAATTTACACTGAGTTTTCATATGGCAATAATCAGTTACTGAGTGCTTGCTATACACCATGCATATCAAAGTGAGGTTCTGATATAATTGCCATGACAACTTAATTATCAAGATGATCTCATTGATTATTTCTCAATGCACAGGGTGTAAACGTTTGCATACATACATTTTATTGAGTATGAAGTATATCTGTATGTGGTATGAAAGTTTGGGTATGAGGGATTAAAATATGAATGCCCAATTTAAACAAATTGATAATTATTACTTTATCTAAAATATATTTAGTGCTTACCATGTGCCATTTCCTGTGCTAAAAATATTTCATTCATCTCTCCCAATTGCCTGTTTGTTTCCATCATAGTTATAATTGAATACAAAGTAAGGCAGGTCATAGAAAATACCTGTAAGAAGGTAACCATATACTTTTTAAAAAATTAATGCATTTTAATAAAGAAACTTATCTATCAAACTGTATTTTCCTTAGAATATTTAAGTGCAGTAAAAGATTGTGTGGGATTTTAAATTTTAGCTACTGGGTTTCATGCTATGCTTGTAAAATTGGTTGCCTTGGTTGTCTACTAAACAATTATTTATAACAAATTCTCCTAAAAAGACTTAGTTCTGTCTTTGTGGAGTCCTTAGCATAGTAGTTTTCACATAGCAAATGTTCAAACATTATGAGAAACTCTTTTAAAAGAAATGCCTTTTAATAGCAGGAATACATGGCATGTCATTTTAGTCTTCTATTTAGATATTATAATTATATATAATTTAACATCTTGAACAGTCATAATAGTGACTTTTCAGAATGAAATATGTGTATTTGTTTACTAATTTGACCAGCAATTGAATGTCAGACATTAGGTCAGGGAATAAAACAAGGAAGAAGGTAGGATCATTGCTTCAAAAAGATTAAAAACATTAATTTTAGTTTTTGCCTACTAAAGTAGTTTTTAAAGCAAAATTTACTACTTTTATCCCACCTTTTTATGTTGCTTTTTAAAATGCCACTGTGGTAATAGATTAAAGAATTTGTTTTTCATCCCTGGTTTTCATTCACTTTTCGAATTTACAGGAAGCATTGCAAGTATAGACTCCATGTGTTAACTTAGAAATAGAAAGAAAAATAAGTTTTTAAAATTATATGGGTTTGTTGAGTTTGTATCTTTGTAAGAAATGATTCTGTGTCTTTGTTGCCTTCTTTTTAATCTTTTGGGGAAAAATGTGCTTGGCTTGATTAATTCAAAATTATAAATTCAGAAATGACAAAAGAAAATTTAAAAGTCCATAGTTATGGCAATATTCATACATCTGAAACTTATATGGAAGATTAGAAATGCTAGCGATCAATATTATAACTAAATGCAAACTGAAGATGCAATTTCATTTTTCTCTCCACCAAAGAATTAAGATCTACCTTACCTTTTGAACTCTGGTTTCTATGCCTACAAGACCACAATTTCCCATTTGACCCTTTTTGTTTCTACTGCCAGTGGCTTGATTTTGGCACATGATGTCAAGCTCATTCCTGCATTCATTTACCAATGTTTATTGAGCACCTAATTTGTGCAGGACAATGTTCTAGATCTAGGGATTACAATGCTAAACAGGGCAGACCAGAGTTTACCTTCCATGGGAAGAAACAAGAATCACAAAACAAATATATAATACAATTTCAGATAGTGATAAGCACTCAGAAAAATAAAACGGGGCAAGGAGAAAGAATGACCCAGATTAGGGTGGGAGCGCTATGATCCAGCCAGTCTCTCTGAGAGACTGAGCACAGTTAGGGAGCAGTGGCCACATGAAGGTCTGAGCAAGTGTATTCCAGGCTGAGGGCAAAGTCCTTCCTAGAGGAACGCACTCACCATAATCAAGGAACAACCAAAGGGCCAGCACTGTTGAAGCAAAGTTAGGCAAAGGGTAAAGAACCATGAAAAAGAATTTATATTTTCTTTCCAGTTTTTGAAGGAATGACACAGAAGGTCTTGAGCAATCAGACAAGGAATATAATACAATTATAATATTAATAACATTTGAAAAAGATCACTCTGGCTGCTGTGTGGAGAATAAAGGATAGGAGGGCAAAGACGGATGCAGAAACACCAAGTCACTGACATAAAAATTTTGAAAAGCGTAAAGGTGGTTACATACATAGAAAAATTATATCTAGACATATTAGATTGTTTCTGGTATTGTCAACCAATTAGGAGAATCAGAAATCCATCTGAAGGATCTATTTGTCAAAAGAGAGAAAGAGCAAGTTAAAGAAATAAATTTTGAAAATGCACACCTATGATTGTATTAAGAGAAACTATTGAGACTTTTTTATAATTGTAGTTTCATGAAAATTGTATTAGTTTGTGATTCCACACCCTTTTGCATCTTTTTTGCCAGAGGAAGATATACAAAAACTATACAAACTAGGATATCTCTATCTAGTTGAACTGAGAAATCTGAGTGTAGTGTTTATACGATTTAAAATGTCAATGTTGCACTTCTAATTCCATGTAAAAATGTATAACAAATTACCCCAAACTAATACAACATCAAGTTTTTCTTTTATGTCAAGAGGACAAGGCTGAAACCAGAGTTCCTTAGATCTTGAGGCCACCACAACTGAAAGTAAAAGGAGGATGGATTCCCAGAACTAGTGTCTGGTTTTCTGAGCCACCCACTCCAACGTGAACATTCAAATAAAACTTGTACATGGGCAGCAATGTTTAGGGAGAGTTACAGAATCTTTCTGTATATTCCTAACTGAATGATTAAAGCTTTCGCAAACGTTTATAACAGTTGGGGAGAAATTACTGCGTTCCTGGCTTTTGGAGGGTAACATAATGTCTTCAGTTTGTTTCACAGACTGATTCTTTATTCCTCTGTTTTGTGTATGTATGTGTGTATGTGTTTGTTTGTGTTTTTTTTTTCTCTTTTTATGTATCATGGCACACGAGCAGACATTAATGAATGTGAACAAGTGCCTAAACCTTGTGCACATCAGTGCTCCAACACCCCCGGCAGCTTCAAGTGTAACTGTCCACCAGGACAACATTTATTAGGGGACGGGAAATCTTGCGCTGGATTGGAGAGGCTGCCAAATTATGGCACTCAGTACAGTAGCTATAACCTTGCACGGTTCTCCCCTGTGAGAAACAACTATCAACCTCAACAGCATTACAGACAGTACTCACATCTCTACAGCTCCTACTCAGAGTATAGAAACAGCAGAGCATCTCTCTCCAGGACTAGAAGGACTATTAGGAAAACTTGCCCTGAAGGCTCCGAGGCGAGCCATGACACATGTGTAGGTAAATGTCAGCCGTGTTGCATTTCCTTTCTCTGGGCTCACTCGCTCATCAGCGTCTAAGCATGTGCACAGCCCCTGTGATGGTTTGGGTGTCTCGAACTACGTCTGATCTCAAGTCTGGAATGACTCAAAGTTTCAAGACATTTATTCTGGCACCTAAAACTATTACAAACTTGACTCAGACAAGTGATGTATTTACATGTGTGCATTCTAATAATTTATTGTGTTATACTAACAGTTTCTCTTTTTGCTCACCCCTGAAAGTGTTATTAAATTTAATGCTGTATAGAAATAAATTTCAGTGTCATCCAGAATATGGTTTTTTTTTTAAAGTGGATATGCATACTGCCACATAATATAATGCCATCCGATTATGGCTGTGTCTAATTGAAGCAAAAGCACTGGTTTAAAAGTGACATTTTAGCTACACAGTCAGTTGCTTGTTCTATATGACAGCCAGCATCCCACTGACTGCTGCCACACATTCCCCATGGTGTTTCTCAGTTTGATTATTTTGTATTTTTTTATGTCACTGAAAATATAATGTGAGCCAGGACAAGCGTAAGTTGCTTCAGTCACTCTAAAATATGTGCTTTCAATATCTTTATTTAAACTTTCAAGTCTGTAATTTTGTTTGCAAAAGTGAAGTGTAATTTCCAATTTAAGTACTGAGACCTTGTTTTAATGTTAAGTTGCAAACATTACCATCTGTCATTCATTTAACTCAATTTCTGTGAGTATCCACAGTATGCCTGGCACTGAGCTAGGAACCAAGGGGAACTAGCAGACAGGAGTTAGCCTCACTATTTATTAGATGGAAAAAAAAGAAAGCAAGGATGGAAGGGAGAAAGCAAATAAAGAGGGAGAAGAGAAGAAAGGAATTCTGTTTAAATTCAAAGGCCACTCTGCAAACTTCATTTTCTTACATTTCTAAGTGTTAATTCTCTCCTAAATAAGCTTTCTGTTAAACATTTCTTTTGAAAATTGTAAACATGTTTTTTCTCCTTCAAACTTCAATTTTTGTCATTTTTTTCCTACCCTTCTCCAAGCCCTGTTCCTGTATCATTGTCTTCTCAGACGTGCTCCTGCTCACCCGTAGGTGGATCCACCTTCTCAGGTCACCTCTACTCGCTTGGACCCTCCATTCCTCTGGATACTCAACCTTTACCCTTTGTTTTTTATGTTCATATTTTTCCAGAACTATTCTGTCTAGATACCCTGAGGTACCTGAGGCTTAATATGAGGGATATGGAAACTTATCACTTGTGATCAGCTTCCCAGAACAGTGGACAATTCTATAATAGTTTCTGCTACTCATCAAACATTAATGGATTCATTAACAGCTCTCTCCGTTTGTCCCATGTGGTCAAATACTGCCTAATCACTAAATCTGTGGGCTCTCCTCTTCTTGCTAGTATATTAAAAACCACTCTCAACTTGCTACAAACCATTCTGAGTGCTGGTAATTTTTTATGCCCACAATTTTGACCTGACTCTTCACTAAAATTTTTCACTATTCTTTTATTGACAGAATTAATACCTGACATTTTGTCTTTCAACATTTCCTACAAATAGTCATTCCCACTAGAGAGTTTTCATACCCTATTACCCTCCCACTCTCAGCCTTCATTTCAGACAAGCTCTTTTATTCTGTTTTACCTTTACCTTCCTGCCCCAAAATTTTTGTTCATTATATGACAAATGAATTCAACCACACCATCCACACAATATACCACTAGTTAGTTTCTTCTAAATTATTTGAATGTCCAAATTATTGTAAGAAAACTTCCTGATTAGTAACCCAATCCTCTGTTGGGTTACTGTCTTTCTATTTATATTAAACCAATGTTAACCAATGTAGAATTGGTTACAGAATTGTCTTCCGTAGGCAGTCATTTACTGCTTGAGGCAGCGACTGTTTCAGTCTTAGAGAATCTAAAGCAAACTTTTATAAGTAGTCAATTTCTGGGTATTTAAGTTTATTTGTGGCAATTAATAGGCTTAAACATTTCTTAAAGTATGATGAGTTTTTTATATTAGTAGTATTGGGACTAATAAAGAAATTTACACTAAAATTGCAGGCAGCTTTGGAATTATGTAATGAGCAACTTGCAAAAAAATCACCAAATGCCTTCAATTAACTGTAAGGAATAGACATAGTACAAAAGATTCAAATTAACACTGTGGAATCTTGTTAGAGTTAAGCGAACATTTAGCTTTTGAAGGATCCCAAAGCGTAACAGAACATTGCATTGCTTCTGAACACAGAAATCACACTTTGGGCCACTTTAAAATTTATACTTTGGAAAGTTCTATGTTAACTACTTGGAGTTCAACATCATTTAAATTTCTGTTGTTATTTAAGGTTAAAGCAGATTTTAAAGAAAAAAAGGAAAAATAACTCAGACAAGTCATGGAACAAACACTTTGGTTAAAGTAATGCAAAAACATTAACAAACAAATGTTTGATGAGTGTTTATCATTAACAGATTTTGAGTCATTACAGTTAGATTTCCAGCATGTGAAAAATATGCAAAATGAATAGATCCTTTTGCTCTGAGTCATCTCCTAGATTTCACTTTGTCTTCTCTTTAGTTCTACCCTGCAGCACTCTTGTTCCCATTTCATGTCGCATTTTCTTCAGTCTTTTACTTCTGAGTGTATGCTCAGGGACTATGAGCAAATTTTAATATTAATCACACTAAAACACAATTGGGACAAGAAATCTTAGGCTTCCCAAATCACATCCCTTATCCTTAAAGCAAATATCAATTAATTTTGAATTATCATCTATTCTCATTCTCTTTTATATTACTGTTTTCTTGGCTTTATTTAATAATACCAGATAGTCCTTTATAGTTTATAAAATACTTTCCCATATATTACTGTCTATGAAACTTCCAACAAACCTGTGAAGTAGGGCAGATGGTCTCAATGTTTCCTTTTTGGCAGGAGAATTGAGCTGAGATCTTGAGAAGTTAAATGGCCTGTCAAAGGTAGCACAACAACTATATATATATATATATATATATATATATGTATGTGTGTGTGTGTGTGTGTGTATATATATATATATATATATACGTACTTGCCATTAGTACTTTACAATCGTATGAAAAGTGTGACGAATAGTTCTATCACAAAAATAAAACCATTTTCATTTGATGCCATGTGTGCATGGGAAAGCTTTGCATAGGTGTTGGAGGGGATGCAGGGAGAGAGAAAGAGAATAGGTAAAATTTAAATAAAATAAAAACTAATGCTTCTTTTTTAATTAATCTTAATATAAACTTTTATCTTTTAGGTAAATTCTACCATTCTGTCCAGAGTGTCATACTTTGGTATTTGAGGATCTTGTACAAATCTGTTTCCTCTGTCATTTCAGTTTAACTTACTTAACTATATGAAAATTGAGCAGTGTGGGTCTTCAGATTCAATTTGTTGCTAGTTGGCTGTCACAGTTTCTGCCTTTGTCTTATGTGGTGATACCCTCTACTCTCTTTCTGAACAGATATTGATGAGTGTGAAAATACGGACACCTGCCAGCATGAGTGTAAGAATACCTTTGGAAGCTATCAATGCATCTGCCCCCCTGGCTATCAGCTCACACTCAATGGAAAGACATGCCAAGGTGAGAAAGCTTAGGAATGTTTATTATTGCAACTTCAATGAAAACCAACACAGGAGAGTGTGAAAAGTTTTTTTTGAATAATCATTCTTCTATTTGCTTCCCCTTTTTTCCCATTCCCATAGGGCAGACTTATGTTCAAACAATCTTTCAGCAAGTAGGAGAAGCAGTGAGAGAGCAATTAAGCAAAGGAAAATAGTTGGGAAATATTTTTGGTATGATCTTAATAGAAGGAGCAAGAATGCCTGCATCAGTTCATATTATATATTTTTTAAAATTAATGGGAATAGATCTCTTCAAATATTTTTTCACAATTCAGTTAAGACAGAAGAAGAAATAAGAAGAGTGCTCCGTAAATTTACTTCAGTGTTAGGCATTATTTTATATTTTGTCTCATTAGATTTATTTTTAGAGGGATCAGTGAATGAATTATTCACTGGTTTTAATGAATTATTCATTCATTCATTGAGTCTACATACGATGTAGAACAATTACGTGCTAGCATTGCAGGATGCAGACGGTTTAAACAGATAAATAAGAATCAGTCTTTCCCTTTAAGCACTTACAGTCTGGAGGAGACAGGATTTGAATAAATCAATATATAGTTTATAGGTTCTATAATAGCACTGACAAAAAGGAAAAAAATATCAATCTCCATAGTTCCCTTTTTATACACACAAAAATGTGAAAGGAGCATTGTAATTTAGTGAGGTTTACAACACTGCAACATATACTTAGATGAAAAAGAAGTAAGAACTTGTATAACTCTTAAAAATATTATAAGAAACCCCCTCAATTTTGTGGACAAAATCTAGGAGTATTATGTAGGTCTTAATAAGCTTCTTAATTGTATTAATTTCTGTCATGGACAAACTATATTCTTTTGTAAAACATAGCAAATAAAATCTCCAAAAGAGTGCTTTATCAGGAGCAAATTTAGATCGAATTTTTCCTCTCTATGGGATTCACAAAAGACTTGCTAGGATGTAGCTCATGGAAAATGTGTTCCAGGAGGCAGGACAGGGTGAGCGATGGCCTCTCCCTAGTTACCACCCTGTCGCTACCCATTCACCCTGCAGGCTCCCTGAGAGCCCCCACTGACTGCGTGGGCTGGGAAGGGCCTGTGGACTCAGAGATAACCTTTGCTCCTGGCCATCAGTCACCAAACGTTTACTAAGAACCTACCCCGTGCAGAACATTTTACTGATATTTGAAGTACTGGAATAACTTATTTACATTGTGGCATTATGTTTTTCCAAAGCAACTATTATGTCATTTTAATCAGCAGTACAGATATGTCCAAGGCAATAATTTGTACCTATCCTAGTGGGTACGCATTAGATGATTTGTACCCATTCTAAAACTAATTCTTAGAGTGATGATGTGAGCTTCAATGTCCTAGAACAATCAAGAGCAGAGGTAGGACTTGACCTCAGATCTCACGTATCTAGACTGGCCCACTGTGTCTCCTAGGACGCTGTGAGCACCAGAGCCACTGCACTGTGGCGGCAGGACGCAGTGACAACACTTTGTCCACGTTTTATAATGTTCCCCTCTTCTCCAACCCAAGAATCTTTCTAAAGGAGTGGCGATGCCGCACACTAAAACTATACTCTCTGCAGGTGCCCTGGGCATCAGGGAAGGAAACAGGGTGGATACTGAAGCATTTGGAATAACCACACAAAATGCAAAACCCCTTAGCCAGATTTTAAAAAATTCTCATTAGAGAATTTTTCATCTTTTGTAAATTATGCCAGTTTATTTTTTAATTGCCCTTGTCACTCATTGAGTTCAAAACGTTTTTCAGCTTTCAGTTGTGCTTCAGAATGGAAAATAATGTGAACAAATCAGAAGCAGGTGTCATTTGGAATGCTTGCAATTTAAATAGGTTACATATTTTTGTGGTTTTAAGAAGACATGAGAGAAAACAATTACGTCCTTTAAAGAGATCTTTAAAGAATAACTTGGGGTCTTTTTATAGTTTTAGAGAGTGTTTGAGGCATTTATGAGGAACAAAAGACTGCCTTTCATTCGCATATGATTTTTTAGAGCTTTATACATTAGTGCTAGAAATGTTAGTAATAAAAGAGAAATTAAAGTGAATTTGACATTGAACAAGGAGACTCTAGTCAACAGTGAAAGTCACCAGATTGCAAAATGAAAAACAAAAAGCATGACCAATCAAAAATTGCCTAAGAAGCAGAGAGGAGAAAACCATACCTCATGCTAACTTTATGCACCACTAAACTAATCCTAAAAATTTGGAAACATTATATTGGCATTGCAGTTGAAACAAGTGTTCTTATCCATCTATGCTTTTAGAAAAGTAATCCATAATGTTTATCAAGAATCTTTCTATAAGACACGTGTTTCAAGTATGTTTATTCTAAATTATTTTTTAAAAAAATTCAGAAGCACTTGGTTAAATGCATTTGTATGTTCTAAAGCTATTGATATGTTTCTCAGCTCATTTTGAAATTCTTTCCTTGCAACAATAATATTTATGTTATAAAATGCCTATACTTCTATCATAATAATATACTTATATTATTTAATAAAAACCAACCATGACCAAATTGTTTGTTAACAAAAGACATCACCACAATTTCTCTCTCTTTTTTAAGAACAGCGAATAGAATGAATTCCTATAGGAGGCTTGATCCTGAGTAGATAGCAACAGACCAGTGACAAAGGAGAGACACTTGCCCAGCACCTCCATACTTATATGACAGCCTTTCTACGGAAAGCCTACATTATTATGGGCTAAGGACAAACACTTTGTATGGCAGATTCTGCTATTTCTTTATAGATTCATATTCAGACAGTGCAAATCCACGATAAGGTAACTGCTCTCTGCACACCGTTGTGTGTCCAGATCCTGGTCTCTAGGCCACCGTTATCAGGGGACCCTGGAGCCCACTGGCCTCCATGTTTCTACGTGAGTGCACTATAAAAATTAGAGAGGAAATGAAATTTGGAGGATGAGTGGGAAGGAAAATGTTTTTAATGAGAGAAAGGAAGGTAAGGCTAATTGAATTTCTTCCATGTTTTTCTAGGGGCTTTTCACTTCCCTCTGAGACAATTTCATTTGGTTAAGGAGACCAAGCGCTTCTGACGGATGAAATCATAATTAGAAATTGTTTCACAGAGACAATAAGCAAGACTTGACTGAAATAAAAACTTGTTTCACACTGTGTTTCATTCCTGTAGGAAAACTAGTCCTAACATAAAACTAGTAACACAAAGCACATTACATCATTGTCAGCACATATAAAAAACTAAAAGGTCAAGGAAGTGATTTACTCTGTATCATTTTGGCGTAATATCTTTTGACTTTCTACAGACTGTTAGTAAGTTTAAAGTAAATAATCACATTGTCTGTGGTTTCCTTAGAAAACAATATATTTGGAACCAAATCTAAAACATGCTCATTTTGGATACAAAATGCAAATGGTAAATGATTCAGAAATGAAATTTGACATTTATTATACATGATTAATATATTGTCTCTTGGAATTTCTTCTCTCCTTTCTCTTTCTTTCATAGCAATATCCCAAGTTATTTAAGAATTCTCAAAAGAACTTCACAACTTTAACCCACGTCCAGTAAAAGTACCAAGTTACTGCAAAATGACATCACAGTTACACATGCCCATTGGTCATAGCACAGATTCCAGGACAGGGGGCATTTGACCTTCAGGACCCCCCCTCTGTGAGGACCGGCTTGAATTCATTAATTGTAATTGTTCCCTGCTGTGCCTCAGGCTGTCTGTTTATTCAAATGCTAAAGAAGGAGGATGGTACAAGTGCCTATGTGCAGCTAATTGACTTAGACTTTGAAAACTTTATATTCCCTCATACTTTTTTAAATTAAATCGTAAAGTTTCTTAACATAAGTTTAAATAGTTGCAAAGGGTGTGAATGCTGGCGTTGTTATTTAATGAGCATGTGCTTTAAATATGTTTTGATCAAAACTTCAGAGCTGCAAGTTTAACTTCCTCAGTTCATAGAGGATGACCACTATATAATTTAGAAGTTTGTACTCATTGTCAAACCAATCAGACTGACTGTTGGACAAAAGTCTAAGTTGATTTTTCTGTTCAAACAAAAGTGTTAGTAGGTGTTCCCATGACAACCAACTCATGTCTGAAATCTAATTTAAAACAGATAGCTAAGGCTGCTGGTTTGTAGCCATGATAAAATGAGGCCTGCCTCCACCACTATTTATTACCAACATCCTCAGCCTTTCTTTGTGCCCTGGGCTTAGTGGAAACCTTTTGGCAAAGCAGAAGAAGGATGGAAAGGAGGAGAAGGGATAGGAAACCTCCGAGCCACAAGAAGTTCTCAGGCAGATTAATTTTGGGAAGAACTTGTGGAAAATCAGAATGTGAACATTGATTTCCTGAAATATTTACCTGCCCTCATACTGCTAGAAAGCCTTTAGGCACCACCAGGGGAATGTGGATCCCCCAGTTTGAGAACTATTGCTCTAAAATACGGTTCTTAGTTTTGCAATCTCAAAAATCCCTCAAAAGTTTTGTTGAAGTCTATGGACCCTCCTTCCAGAAATTCCGTCCATCAGTCTGTTCTCAGTTTCACTTTCTCTATCTGTAGGTCTCTCTCTCTCTCTCTATCACACACACACACACACACACACACACATAAACACACATGTGAACACATACACTTGCACACAAATATTTTCATTCACAGATCCCCCTTTATGCTCAAATATAGACTCCCAAGTTAAGAATCATGCCGCAAAAACACTCATTTTCAGAAAACATTTAAGTATGTGTCTACTTAACAACTTTGTGTAGAGAACAACAAAATATAAAGAGTATTTCATGTGCATATTTCTCCCCTACTACTGTGATTACCCTAAGGAGAGCATCTCGTTTCCATAACAACTAAGGATGGACTCTGCTCCATGTGATCAGGCTTGGATGGCGGTTCTTGGGTCATTCATAGGATCCTGTTTTACTCTTTATTTTGTCTCTCTCCTCAAGATCTGACTGACCTGTACATTCTCCCCTGAATTTATAGCTTGACTCCTTTAATTTCTACGACCCTATTTCCCTCTCAACAATTTGAACTTACAAAACAACATACTAGGGAAGGATCACTCACATTTTAAGGAAATTCTTCACTTTGCAAAAATATTCACAAGTGTCATTTCAATGTTTAGCCTGTTCATTTAAAATATTATTTGCTTTATAAAACTCAAAATGCACTCTATTTTGCAAACATTAAAGACACCAGAAAGCTCTTAATAGCTCCCCTTCTGCTTTTATGGCTCTTATTTTGTGATGGCTTTTCACGTATGTTAATCTGGGACACAAGCCCACCTGCGGTCATGATGCCCAGTTTGCGGTGGAAGCAGCTCAGGTACGACCCCTGAGCTTGTGCAGGGGACGAGAAGGCCAGCCCTCTGCACCGCCCAGCGCCTGCCCTCATGGCCTGTTCTGACCCTCCCTGCTGACGCTGCCTGTCCCTTGTGCCGTCCCTAGATGTCGACGAGTGTCGGGAGCAGAATGTTCGCTGCGGCCCCGATCGCATGTGCTTCAACTTGAGGGGGAGCTACCAGTGCGTCGACACGCCCTGCCCGCCCGACTTCCAGCGGGACCCTGCTTCGGGGTACGTCTGGCCTTCCGTCCCCGACGTGCTTCCGAAAATCGCCCCTCTTTCTCCTTGTCTGTCGTCATGCTGAACTCAAAGCAAGTCAGTGGCTGTGGGGGCACGTGGGGTCACAGTGTGTTCCTTCTGCAGTGACCCGGCAAGAAACGGGCTCCTCCTGCAGCAGCTGCAGCCTCAACGCACTCTTGGCTGCCTGCGTGGCCCGCAGCATCTAGAATGTTCATTCTGCCGTGGCAGTGAGCGTTTCATGGGGTGATGGACCTGCCTCTCTTTGAAAGTCTTAGGTTTCCCTTTTGTTCCCTCAGAACTGTAAGGGCCCTCGGCACTTAGAGCACTCCAGCGAGCAGGACACCCCTCCTGCAGTGCCGACCGCCCCGCGCGAGGACGGGTGAGCAAGGATGAGTCAGCCGTCTGGCCATCCATGTGTCACCTTGCTTACATTTCCCGCCGTCTGACACTGTCTCTTTCCGGGCTCTGAATCAACTCTTCTCCCTCGCCTTACAGAAATACTGTACTCTGTCCAGGGACCAAGTTAACGGGGTGCCTGAAAACAAGCAATAATGTCTTGCTGGGTAGCAAGATGTCTTGCTACAATAAGGAAGTGTTTCTGAAAACAAATACTCGTTGGAGCTCACACTTTGTTTTCCTCTTGGAAATGCCTACTGAGTTACTGCCCAGAGTCCTGCAAAAGCTTGTTCGTAACTGGTCGGATGGGAATGGGAAGGGGAAGGAGAAAACCGAAAATATAGACTTAGGAAACTTCTAAAAATACTATGACTGAAGAATCCATATCTTCATAAAATGGTCCTCTGTGCATTTTTCTTCTCCTCTTTATTACCTGTGATTTCTGGCAAACAATTTAGAAGTCATGATTGCTCAAAAAATGGTCAATGTGGGCTCTGGTAAAAGAGATTATAGTTTTTTAATCTAAAATAATATAAAGACAATTACAAAAGGAAGTTCTCCCCTCCAGGAATCCTAACTGACCTTTTATTATTTTTAGAAAAATAAACCAAATATCAGTATATCCATTTCAGCTTTCAAACAGGGTTAGGGTAGATGTTATGAGTTAAAGAAATAGCTTGTATTCCTCTCTTTAAGAAGTACTTGTTTCCAATATATGTGCAGATGCTTTGATTTCCAAAACTGACTTTTCATTTTAAAGCAGAACTCGAGGTATTCATGCTTACTTCAGTGGCTCAAATGCTTCTGATTTTAGTGGAGCTGAGAGATAGATATTTGACTCTACACCAGCATATTCTCAGAGCCCTCAGGCATCTGGTTTGAGTTAGTGACACAGAACACGGGGTGAGTCTTACTGCTCTTGCAGCCAGACTGTCTCCTGCATGTCGTGCCTAAAAGTTGTCGTGGATCATGATCACCTGCGTTATGCCTTCTCCTGCTTCCAGATAACTGTGTGTATTTCATGTGTTTGTTGTCCTTAGGTTCTGCCTCAAGAACTGTCCACCCAATGATTTGGAATGTGCCTTGAGCCCATATGCTTTGGAATACAAACTTGTCTCCCTCCCATTTGGAATAGGCGCCAATCAAGATTTAATCCGGCTGGTTGCATACACGCAGGATGGAGTGATGCATCCCAGGACAACTTTCCTCATGGTAGATGAGGAACAAACTGTTCCTTTTGCCTTAAGGGATGAAAACCTGAAAGGAGTAGTGTACACAACACGACCACTACGAGAACCAGAGACTTACCGCATGAGGGTTCGAGCCTTATCCTACAGTGCCAATGGGACCATTGAGTATCAAACCACATTCATAGTGTATATAGCCGTGTCTGCCTATCCGTACTAAAAACTCTCCAGAGCCCATTCCACATACTTACACTGCATTAATCATGGCAATCCACTCCCTTTGCAGATTACTGTCTCTTGAACAGTTGCAATCTTGGCAACTTGAAAATGGTGCTAGCCTCTGTTTTGTGTGCCTTCTTTGGTACTGCTGAAGTATTTTCATGATCCCGCCATGGGCCTATCTTTTAGTAAGGTCTGGAAAAGTCCCTTATTACTTTCTTTATTTATTACACTGGAGCAGTTACTTCCCAAAGATTATTCTGAACACCTAACAGGACATATCAGTGATGTTACGGTAGCATAGTAGCTAAGATCATTTGACTTAAAGTCAAACCAAAGCAAACAAAAACAACTAATTCAACGTCACATAGATTTTTGAGCATTTGACTATTTTTAAAATAATACAACTAATTGCTATTTGTTTTGATCAAAGCTTATAAAATAACTTATGAAGGTTTTTTTTTAAGTTTTGATATTTTATAAAAGGACTTACACACCTATTTTCATTCTAAGGAAAAAAAGAAACACCACTGATTTTAGAAATTTGCTACAGCTACTAGAAGGTTTGTTTGATCCCAAATGGTGCTCAGCTGGATTGAACATCCAGAACTAGTTTATTATTTTCAGTGATTTTGTGAAATCAGCTGAACCACTTACAATAATAGAAAAAAATATTCTTTATCCTCAGACAATTGTTCATGGCACGGATCTTTGCTCTAATATTTTGAGATAACTTTCCATCCAGTTAGCTTCATAACTTTTCCATTCCAGAATTTTTTATTGTCCTGTCAATGAAAACAATTAAAAAAATACCAATGGGACAGGTTTCTTTGTTTTTTTAAAAAATATCGTACGTTCAAATTAGCACAAATATTAAACGTCAATACACTGTACATGGTGGTAACAAACTCTATAAGCAATTGCCAAGATGTATTCTATTTTTATGAAGTGTATATCTATTACCTTAGTTCGTATTTTCTATGTAATGTCTTGATGAGACTCTTTTATAAAATTATTTTATAAAAAAAAAGCAATGTTACAGTAAAATTATCCTAAATAAATTTTTCACATCCTTTTTCTTAAGTTTTTTGAGAACCTAAAGTTTGTTTCTTTACAGCTGTAATAGGTATTAAAGTTTATAGTCACACACATAAACACGAACAAGAGCCTTTGAGATAGGCAGGAGTATCATTCTCATATTATAGGTTAGGATCCTGTCACACAGATAACTTTTATAACTTCCTTAAGACAGCACAGCGAGGCAGTGGCAGAAATGTCATACCTTCTACCTACTTTGACCCCAAGTCAAATGACATCTCCACAGCGTGACAGTTTTCTCATCGGCCTAAACAGTTTCCTTACATCTCATCCCAAGTGAATTCATCTCCTACCTGTAGTATATATTAAACTAGTGAAGGCTTAATCATGGCCTATAATTGAAGGATTTTTACCTAGAATCACATTATTTAAAGAAACCTGGAAAAATTATCTAGTCCACAGCCTGGTAGTCAGCCAGGTAATATCTAAATCAGTGTTTATCAAAGAGTGTTCGATAGAGCACTAGTCCATTGAAGCTACCTTAAGTCAAAAGGGTTCCAGGATCAAACAAGTTTGAGAAACACTGCATAATCTCTGCTCCTATTAAAGATTTACCACGAACACTGACACTGAAAGGATCTTAGGAGTTCAGTAGTAAACAGGTTTAATTTGTTAAAGCCAACATTTTCTGAAGTGTTTAATTACAAACCTTTTTCCCCCTAATATGATCTCACTGAACAGGTGGGGGGATGCTGGAGTGATACAGACAAGACATCCGCTTCACTCCTCAATCCTTAGAAAGGACACTTCGTAACCTGCTTTGGTAAACAATTCCAGCACACGAACCTGACCGTTGAGCTTCCTTCTAACGTTCAACTACATTAACTTTGCTCATGTCCTCTGTCCAGTGTTCTGCAAGCGTAGAGACTTTCACAGTAGTGACCAGACATGAGCGACTGTACAATCAGTAGTAGAAACAGACCCCTAGGTACTACAATATCTGATTTGCAAATTCCTATTTGGAGCCAGAAGATCCAGCCAGAATCTCAACTTTAACCAAGTACTTTTAACAAAATTTCTTTGACACGTCCCATAAGCACCTGGTGGTTGAGCAGAGTTAGGCAGTGGGGTCAGTCATCAAACGGGACGGTTCCTTTGGGACAACAGGCCGGGTTGTGAAGCCTCCTTCAAGGCATCCAGCAGAGCTGTGAGGAGCAAGCCTACATCCTGTCTGTCACTATTACAGTCTTCTGAGCCTGCCAATCCCTCAAATACCCCAGACAGGACAACCAGCAGAAAAGGGAAACTCTCCAAAGGAAGGAAACTAAGAGGAACCAATGAGAGACCTCATAGGTAATATTAGACTCAAGTATCTACAATCCCTTATATGTTATATGAAGGCTACCTACAACGTAATTAGTTAATTTATCTGATGTTAACATAAACAGAAGTACGATCTACACCAGGGATCAACAAATTTTTTCTGTAAAGGGCAAAGAATAAATATTTTAGGCACTTTAGACCATATGGTCTCTGTTGCTACATATAAACGTGTGCTCCGGTAACACTTTATTTACAAAATTTGGCTGGATTTGGCCTGGAGATCATAGTTTACTTCTGATCTACAATATGTGTATGATTCTTTTTATCATTCACAACAGCTCAATCTAAGCGCAGGGTAATAGGCCATGGCTCTGGCGAGTGTTATGGCAGGATGGTATCCTCTGCATGTACAATCCTGCCACATCTCTAACCTATTCTCACCCATTACATCTCCCCAGGCCACAGACTTAGCTGTGAGGTTGGGGCATGTTCAAGCCACACTCTCCCTCCATAGACACACACATGCACACAGGAGTATGCTTTGCAGGGTGAGATATCACCACACTCTCCAGAACTCACCATTTCGCATTTCAGTTCACATGGGTGAGCCAGAGAGGCCAAAGATATGACACTCCCAAGATAAAGACCCATTTATCCAACTGACTACTTGACATTTTCACTGGGCTCTCACAGCTAAGTCAAACTTACACACCCCACATATGGTTGATGAAAGGACAGCTTTGCTAATGAACCATCTAATGGAAAAATATAAACCATCTAACACGTTGTCTCCAAAATTGATGGCAGGGATATTAACCTTAACCTTGCTGTTCCTGAGATTAATTACCTGTCTTCTAAGATTAACTAATTGCCTGTAGAGATGTTTATAGAGCAATTAAAACAAGCTCAGCAGACCAGTTCAGCTGCACTACAGATAAGAATGTCTCCAGGCAAAGGGAAAAAAAAAAAGGAGAAACTGCTGCCAGCTGCCTCCTGTTATCAATCTGCAGCAGCAAAAAAAAAAAAAAAAAAAAAAATATCCTTTAAAAGCTGGAGCCGCTTTTCCTCAGCTGCTGGCATATCCCCCTACTTTCTTTCAGGTGCTGTGTCATCTTCTTTCTCTCTCTTTCTCTCTGAAAGCAAAATAACCATTTTACTTCTTTCCATCCTGATCTCTGTGTGAGAATTCTTTCTCTACCCACGTTGTGAGCACCTAATGAGCTCCCCACTCTTACATCTTGTGGCGCATACGGGGAAGTCACGTCACTTGTCTACTTCCACATGAGGAGCTCACTTTTCTGCTTCTGTCTCAAGGCTGCTCCCTCCCCTGCTGCATAGCTCCCAGGACATCCTTCTCAGCACCTGCAGTATCATTCAGAACTTGGTAAGTCTCTGACCTCTGTCCCAAAAGTTTAGTCTTGTATTGACAGCCTGGCCACAATAAACATTAAATGACCAGGAGATTTGGCCCAAGAATGGATCTCTTAATCTTGATAATAGACTTTATTGCCACTGGCTTAGCTAGGAGTCTAAAGTCCTCTATGTTTAGAAGTTTTTTGGACTTGCTGGACTTTCTGGTCTTCACTCTGCCTGCCACATGTCACTTCTTACCCCTGCATCTCTCTCATTGTCTTCACTTCCCAAATGATATTTCTCTTTCAGCTTCCCTTGTTCTCCCGCCTTCTTCTCCATCTCCATCTCTCTTGCTGGGCTGCACTCACTCCGGCTGGCCGTTCCCAACTCCCTCCCTGCCTATGCAACAGCTCCCTCTCTGGGAGGCTACAGGGTAGCAGGACCTTGTAAATCACTCAGAGCCGAGATAAAAATCCAGCCCTTTATCTTTCACGACTGTCTGAGGTCATTCGCCTCTTTACTAATTTAGACCCTGACACCAAGGAGGGATGATCCCTCGTAGCAACACACTTCATCTCCCAGTCAGCCTCCAATACTCTGCATAAACTCCAAAAACTTGAAAGGGGACTCAGACTTCACAAGCGGAACTTTAATTCTGCCCTTCAAGGTCTTTGATAACCGAGATGAGGAGAGGCAAGAGGAAGAGAGGGAGCGGGACTGGCAGTGGATCCCTAGAGCAGAAAGAAGTTTTCCAAATGGTGGCTACTGCTATAGAAAAAGCTTTTCAAAGATAGATCTATGCAAAAGGCCCAGGCAAGAAGATACCAGGACCATGCCCTTCTATAGGAACTGAGCCCTGCTTCCTCTGCAACCAGGTGGGCCTCTAGAAAAAAATGCCCCAGGGAGTGAGCTCTGCTGAGACGATGCCTCTCTGCAAAATGGAGGGGCACTGAAAGCAGGAGTGATTTCTCCTTGAAACAGGGGGCTGTACTCGCCCTCCAGAACTGACAGGCCCCCTGAGTCAGCATCCTCCATATTCACCAACCGTCTGGGACCACTTCCATCTGACGGACAGACCCCAGCTCAAAACCAGCTTCACTTCATGACATCAAGACAGCAAAGCCTTGGGTAATGCTTTCTCTGTCACAGGTAAGCAAGCTGATTTTGACAGACACTGGAGCCACTTACTCTGTTCTTCCTGAATTTTGGGGACCTCTACTTCCCTCCCCTATCTCTATCATCCAAGTGGAAGGTAAAATACAAAGCCCCCTGTGTACTCCACAGCCCTTCTTCTTGCTGGGAGATCAAGTCTTTACTCATTCCTTTTAATGCTTCCCAATTGCCCACTTCCCTCTTGCTGGAAAAAGAATTTTTAGTTAAGTTAAGCACCTAACTCCTTTAACACCACAGGCATCTTTTCACATACTTTTGGGAAAGACTTAACTGAGACTTTACATACAATCTTCTTTTCCCCTTTATCTAGGCCTAAAGTCCCAACTCTATGCTTTCAAAGTATAAATTTAGGAAGAAAGTGAAAACAGAGTAGAGGGTAACTAGTGAAGTGGGAGAGGCAGATGTGGAAAGGCAGTGAATGTAGAAATATACTTTTGGTAAGAAAGGTTAAACAGAAAGGAGAATAAGATTGTATAAGAAAGATTCTTGTATGGAAATTTTTGTCGTAAAATAACTGGTTGTTTAAGAGAAAAAAACTTTAGGACAAAACAGAAAGCTTAAGTATGTTGTAGATGGTTGATGTGAGTCAAGATAAGGTTCAAAGAAGGGAATTTACGAAGGAATTTTGTATGTGATCAAGTTAACTATAATTAAAAGGGAAATTTTTGGTCAAAACAACAAAGGTGTATGTTCTCAGTTATGGAGTTTGTGCAAAAGGAGATATAAAAATGAATTTATCAAACACCTTATGACAAATTACTAAGGAAACTAAAATATCATGACATGACAAAGGTCTCTAAATGCCTTAGATGAAAAGGTTAACAACATTGTGGTTGCTACAAGTCTGCAGCTAAACCCACGAATATAGTAGCTCAACACTTACGGATTAATGAATTTTGTAGCCTTGCCTTTGACATTTTGGTGTTTACTCTTTTGTTGCCCAGAAGGTTTAAAGGGTGGATGGCTCATTCTGAGCTGTTTATTCTTTCCCCAGAAAGTTGTCATGTGGGATCCTAATTTTGATTTGAAAGTACATTCTAAAGAATCTTCTCCATTGCCTTTTCATCCCAGAATTAATCTCAATTTGGCTCTTGTACACATTTGCAAAAGAGGAAACCAAACTGTCTTGCTCATAGGTAAATGAGAGTCTGAGTTCCTCAGCTCCAAAGAGAAAGGACATTCTACTCCTCCCAGACGAAAGGCACCCCTGGGTGATGGGGAGTTGCCTGAGTGGGAGTTGTCTGGGGCAATTTCCTGCAGCACAAGTGGCCCTATGGAGAACCACTCCCCCAACAAAATTAATTAAAAGAAGCTTCGTCCAAGAAACACGTATAAGAGCTGATCACTCAGTGTTTTGAGCCCCTTCCAAGGTAGTAAACCCCCAAAGAGAGAAACTGAGACACATAAGGGGTTAGAACAACTCAGTGGTGAAACACTGTGGAGGCCCACCCACCGTCAGCACACTCTGATCCACTACACCAAACCCTAGTCTACAGTTCAGTTGCTGCTTTTAAAGAAAAATGGAAAACAAATCCTTTAAAAATGAGGAAAGACAAGGAGAACGACCCCCTTTGGATACCCCAGTTGGTTTAAGGCACCTCTACTTATAAGTATTTGTGTAAATGGAGAGGATCAAGACATGCCAGGTTTCCTAAGATGCCAGCTGGTCTCCACATACTATGTTCTGTTCTTAGACACATGTTTAAACTGATAAACAAATTACATCAAAAAGTTCAGAACTCAGGCCGGGCGCGGTGGCTCACGCCTGTAATCCTAGCACTCTGGGAGGCCGAGGCGGGTGGATTGTTTGAGCTCAGGAGTTCGAGACCAGCCTGAGCAAGAGCAAGACCCCGTCTCTACTAAAAATAGAAAGAAATTATCTGGCCAACTAAAATATATATAGAAAAAATTAGCCGGGCATGGTGGTGCATGCCTGTAGTCCCAGCTACTAGGGAGGCTGAGGCAGTAGGATCGCTTAAGCCCAGTAGTTTGAGGTTGCTGTGAGCTAGGCTGACGCTATGGCACTCACTCTAGCCCGGGCAACAAAGCGAGACTCTGTCTAAAAAAAAAAAAAAAAAAAAAAAAAAAGTTCAGATCTCAGATGGTCAACCTGCAGCTATGGGGTTAGGATGTAGAGTTTGTTAAAGTCTCTGTCTTTCTCTCTCTATTTTCTTTCCTGCCTTCTTGTGAACTACAATTGCTAAGTTACTGACATTGAGATAAAACTCATTTGAAACTAAGGGCAAAGATAAAATTTGGTTTCCTCTTTCAAAAAAGATTTTCACATAGTATTAATAAAAGTAACAAAAGATTTTGTTCACCTTTTGAAAAAGAGGGGGAAGGAGAGAAAAGACAGATTCAGTTTGCCTCCTTATACTCTGAGTCTCCTCTCTATCGAAGAGTAAAATTTTTGCCTTTTAAAATCTTTAATTATCAGTTTGGCTAAATGAATAACTATAATTTTACAGTAACCTGTAATTCTGTTTTACGACAAGTGTTTTATGCTGAATTATTTCATATGGTCAGAAAATTTCTCATGCTGTTTCTAAGGGTCATTGTTTCCCTATTCAAAGTACTGGTTTTTATTTTTTTATGACTTTTCTTTAAAACAGTACTGATCCTCTTGCTTTGTTTTCCAGAGTCATGACAAGTATTAAAGAAATAGCAAGTTTACCTGGTATCTCCAGGATTTGCAACTATTGACTCCCACCTGGCCCAAACCTGTTATTCACTGCCAAAGCCCTTCTATTAAGAATCCTCCCTCTAGGCCCAGGGACCGTGGTGAAAGAGCCAGGCGTGTGAGATTGTAAGGGCTAATTCCAGGGGGTGGAATTAGTTCGGACTCCACATCTCCTCTAGGGTGCCTTTGTTTCTTAGCCCCTTTGGACTTAAGTACGGGTGTTCCGCTCTCCTGCCGCCTTTCACCTCAATTTCCCCACTCCCCTTGGCACCTACCTGCAGCAGTAAAACTCACACAGCCTTCCTCAACCTCAACCTCTTAATTTAAAGGGAACACAACATTTACAGCCTGGAGACTGGGTTTTATTTAGAAGTCTCCCAGGACCAGCGAGCCGCCTCCAGCCTTCATGGAGAGTCCTTTTGAATTATCCTCACTACTCCCACTACAGCAGAGCTTCTGGAAATCCCATCCTGCATCCATCTCTCCCAACTCAAACCTACTGATCCTCCAGTGAACCTACTTCCACCCACCGCAAACTCAGGCCTTGGCTGTTTCTCTCCATCGAAACCCCCATTCTGCTTCCACTCTCGATTTAAAACCATCCTTTTTCAACCCCTCCTCCTTAATGACGCAAATGAACTCTCTCAGCTGGGACCATGCTTCATCCCTGAGCCAGAAGGAAGAAGTTACAGAAGAAAAGACCTCCATCCAAGTACCCCAGTTTCTGAATTCACTAAAATAAGAATATAAATTTTAATCAAAGAAAGGGGGGAGATGAAAGGACGGCTTTGCCAGTGAACTAACAGAAAAATATAAACCATCTAATTCCCTATCTCCAAAATTGATGGCAGGGACATTAACCTTAAACTTGCTGTTCTTGAGATTAATTACCTGCCTTTTAAGATTAACTAATTGCCTGCAGAGATGTTTACACAGCAATTAAAAGGAGTTGAGTACACAAAAGGAAACATAAATTCTTCTCACCAGACACCTTTGGCTGGACTATGGATAAGAACATCTCCAGGTGAAGGGGAAAAAAGGGAGAAACAGCTGCCAGCTGCCTCCTGTTATCAGTCTGAAGCAGGGAAAAAAAGCCATTTTTCACCCTTTAAAACAACCTGAGCCGCTCTTCCTCAGCTGCCAGCAGGTCCCCCTCCTTTCTTTCAGGTGTCATGCCGTCTTCCCTCTTTCTCTCTCTCTGTCTCTTTCTTTCTGAGAAAGCAAAATAAACATTTTACTTCTTTCTATCCTAATCTTTGTGTGAGAGATTTTTCTCTACCCACGCTGTGAGCACCCAGTGAGCTGCCCACCCTTACGGTTGATCCAAATCCCATCCACATAGCTCCTGCTCCCTAGCAACCTTGCAGTGGTCACGTGACTGCATTTTGTCCAAAAAGATGTCAGCAGGAGGTGCTCGGAGGGGCTTTTGGGAAATCACTTTAAAAGGGGTAATCTTGGTGGTCTGCCAGTTTAGTCTTTTGCCTTTTTTCATCATGCTCAGAACACGAACAAAGATGCAGCAACCATCTCTTAACAATTTGGTAACAACTCTGAGGATGAAAGTCCACATACCAAGGATGGAGGAGGGATGGAAGGAAGGGCGGAAGGAAGGAAGAGTGAGCCTGAGACATTACTGAGGTTGCTGAACCACTCTGTCAGCACTAGCATAACTACCTCCAGGACTTCTGATTGTTTGAGACTAATAAACTCACTTATTTAAGCCATTGTTTGTTGAATTGTCTCTATTTACAGATGAACACATTGGTGCTTGCAGAATGACCCTCCTCCAGACCTTTCCTCCCCTAGTCCTTCCCACTCATTAATGTATTGCTTGTACTGCCATTCATCCACTCACTCCAGCTGACGCCCTGGGATTCATTGCTAGCTTCTCATTCACTCAAACTCCCCACATTCAGTCTACCAAAACGGACCCCTCCATTTCCACTACTCCGTCCTAGGCAAGGCCATCCCTGTCTCACACAGGACACTCCTAGCTGGTCCCTTCTCCACTCCTGCTCTGCTGCTCTCCATTTTCTACAAGACTGGTCTTAAAAACATCTATCAGATCATGTCACTCCATCGGTGACTTTACATTCTTCTTTTCTTTCACGGTCTAAAGGTGTCAGATGAACTGGTTTCTCCCTACTGTGTAAGCTTAGACACACTGGAACTACATTTCCCTTCTCTGCACGGTTTGGAGTGTGGCCCACAAAAGCATTTTGCATGAGATTTGGAAAGTAGAAGTGAAGCTGCAGCTATATTGTTTTACACTCAGAATGTCACTGCAGGGGTACCAGGTGCTGCTGCAAGTCATGGACCTTGTCACTATCCGTTAGCTCCCCTGTTGGTGCAGGACAGTGGTGGGCCAACAGCCATTCTGCCTCCCACTGGATCCTTCTTTATCTTCTACAACCCCTGGGACCAGACATGTGTCTGCTCTTGTGACAAAGACCCCGGCTTTTCGTGCATGGGACCTACATCATTGACGTTGGAAAATTAAAGATGATAAAAGACTGCTGTGGACTGAATTGTCTCCTTACAAATTCACGTGCTGAAGCCCTAACCCCCAATGTGACTGCATTTGGAGATCAGGCCTATGAGGAGGTAATTAGGGTTAAACAAGGTCATAACCTGATAGGATTAGTGTCTTTATGAGAGGAGACACCAGAGATCTCTCTCTACATCTGTCCCCATCCCACTATATGAGGACACAGCGAGAAGTCAGGTCTCTGCAAGCCAGAAAGGGAGTTCTCACCAGAAACCAAACCGGCTGGACCTTGATCTTGAACTTTCCAACCTCCAGACATGTGAGAAAGTAAATTTCTGTTGTTCAAAGCCTGTGCTCTGTGGTATTTTGTTATGGCAGCTGGAGCTGACTAATACAGAAACCAACACAGGTTCCAGTCCATCCTCCTGGGCTCCAGCTCATATTCTTGGGCTTCAATTTTCTTCTACAGATCATTTTAATGAAAAGAGAGAGTATAATTGGGCTGCTTTCTTGCTTCTAAGTGCACTGGAGAACTTGGAGAAAGAAAATAATGAGTTAAGGGCTTTATTCCCAGCTAAAGAGCTGCAAGAGACAGATGGCCTTCTCTAGAACCTACCTCCGTCTCCTCTTATTGCTTCTAGATGTACAACCAAACTTATGACTGTGAAATGCAATAAAAACAACAAAAATGTTTTTAATGAAACTTGTATTTTATATATATTTTTCATTTTATTTTCTAGTAATTCATTTTTATTGTATTTTACAAAAGTAACCATCTGCTATAGATTGGAACTTTTAAAAAAAACTAATCGGACCTGCAATGGATTGGAACTTAAAAAAAATTTACCGCAGGTAGTTTGAAAAACACTGCAATGCACAACACCATAAACTAAAAATTATAAGCCAGCATTTCACAGAGGAGGCAGTTGTATCTCAGAGATGAAATAACTTGCTGCAAAGTCCTACCACTAGTAGGAGCTATAGAGTTAGGATTTGGACCCAAGTTCACCTGACTACAAAACCACACTTGCCAATCATCTGCATAAGGAAACTCCTCTCAACCTCTTCAGAAACACCTGCTTACTTCCAAGCATTATAACTGCAGCGTAAATGTGGACCGTAACTGCTCAGGTTGGTGCTTTGACAAAGTACCTTCACGCCTCCCAATAAAGGAGGACATCAGCTCTGCGGATTAGTGTAGTTGCAGACATCACTCATCCTTGAAAATCATCCATTGGAATTCAGCTATGAGAACTCAGGGTCTGATCTGACATTTCATTAACACCAGGTGATGTAGCTGAAAGAATGAAATCTGATGCCACTAACGACATTCAGTACTTCACTTTCCCGATGCAGAAGGTTGAGTTTTTACAGTCATGGTTAGGTCAACTAAAGTCGAAGAGAAAGCAACTTAACCAATTAGCTATTTACCTAAGAGGCCTCAAGACCCGAGACATCCTACCCTTCCCAAACGGTCACCTGCAGTGGCTCTCCACATTCTTAGAGGTGAGCCCCGATTTCCCCGTAACTGGACCCCAGCTCACCTTTGCAATGCTTATTTCCTAACACCTCTGATATGTGCCCTGATGTCCATGTAATGGCACCACACTCATTCCATAATCCAGTTTTTCTTCTAGTTTTTCCTATTGGAATGTTCTCCTTTCCAGCTCTACATACTCAATTCTCACCCACCTTCCATGCCCTGTTTAATGCCAGATCCTCCATGGCGTCTTCCCTGATCCTTTAAACAGAAGACCTCACTTCCACCTCTGAACTCAGCCTTGCTCTGTACTCTCCTTCGGCACCTCTCACCCTCCGCTTTGTATGATGGTTGCTTGGCACGTGCATTTGCTTGTCTCCTGGGCACAAAAAGCTTTGAATCAGATTCATTGATTATCCCACACTGGTCTTAGCACAGAACAGTATAACGAACACATGCCCACACACTAAGTACAAGGATGACTGACTAATTGATAGACTGAATTTAGGTAAAAAGGAGCCTAAGGTTTATAATGATCAAAGCTATCCATAGAGTCAATCATTCATATATTTATTTGCTCATTCAGAAAATATATATTGAATGCCTACTATGCGCTGGGCTCACTGAGAGACATGAGAATGCAAAAACAAAAAGATATTATACTTACAGCCCAGTGACAATTTGTGTGTAAAAATAAACAATTCTATTTATAATTCATTATGATAATTATAATAGGAGTCTGTACAAAGTGCAATGGGTAGATAGGGGAACGTAGTCCTAAGTCCACTGGGAAAAGCAGGTAAGAGTTCACATTTCAGACAATAAGGAGACGCAGGGGAAAAACACACATGTCCCCTTTAAGAAAATGTCTCAGAAGTTCCCACACAACATTTCACTTACATCTTATGGGCCAGAACTTCATAGCTACATGGGAAGCAAAGAAAAATAATTTTTTGGTTGAATTCCATGCTCTGTTACTATGAAAAAGAAAAGACAACTAGGGATCTCTGCCACAAGACACTGTAAGAATTGGAAGAAGGTGCCGGAAAGAAAGAGAAGGGGGTTCTTATTCCAAGAGCTGTGAAAGAAAGGGGAGATACCTAATGACAGAGGAAGCACTGGAACTATTCTGTTTTGTTTTTAATATGAGAAAGAGCCAAAAGCTATAGGGTGATTAAAGACAAAGGAGAGAGAAAAATTGGTAGAGCAGGGTTCTGGAAAACATGGAAAGATTCTACTCTAAAGCTTAGTAGAGAGTATTACAGATGAACAAGCAGGGTTGTCTTGGTCTTCTAGGGCTGCCACGACAAAACAGCACAGAGTGGGTGGCTTACACAATAAAATGTATTTTTCACAGTTCTGGAGGTTGGAAGTCAGAGATCAAGGTGTTAGCAGGTTTGGTGTCTCCTGAGGTCCCTGTCATTGGCTTGCAGATGGCCACCTTCTTGCAGTGTCTTCACTCGCTCGGTCTTTCCTGTGTGCATGGACATCCCTGGTGTCTCTCCCTCTTCCATGAGGATGCCAGTCTTATTGAATTAGAGACCACACTTATGATCTCGTTTAACCTAACACCATCACAGTAGGAGGGAGGGCTTCCACATATGAATTTTGAGGGAACACAATTCAGGGCCATAACAGGAGTGAACGGCAGAAAGAATATCGGAACGGGTGAAGTAGTAGGTAAGTTTCTGAGGGTGTGAGAGAAATAAGACCATCTGCTGAGGGCTCAAGAGGTAAGGATAGGGGTAAATTTTTATGACTGCTCTCATGGAAAACAGGAGATGGAGTGAATTAGAGATATTTAAAGGATTACTTAGTAGTGGTAGAAGTCCATCTGACATCAAAAATCATAAACAGTTCTGGCTCCAATGTATTCATTTGTGTCACTCTCCCAGTAAGTAGCTAGTGCCCTACGGTCTGCATGTAAAACCATGCAAACTCGCAGAAGAACGTAGAGATCCACTGATGCAGAGTTAGGATTACAGGATTTGAGAGAGGAGGAACTCTGTCAAATGCGAGTTAGGATGTGTGGAGCAACAATGGTGTTACAAACGCACGTCTCCTTGTCATTGTGAAGACAGGAGAGTTCACACTAGAGAGCCTCTGTTTTTTCTGTGAAAATAGATGTGAAAACAGAGGTGGCGAGTTGAAAGAGAGGGCTTGAGAAGAGTTGAGCTGTGAAATACCAGCTAAAAAGAATGAGAAAAAGACTTCACAAGGCATCTATGCTAAAACTGGCAAATGTTGCTAAAAGCATAATAGAGATCATACCACTTGAATGTTTTCTGACAACAGCATGGATAAGTGCACGTCGCCAGTTGAAATGGAGTGGAGAATGTACGTAGTTCAATTTGTCCATAATCCAAGCTTTGCCGAGTAGGTTAAGTGCAGGAAAGTTGGCACGATGGAGTTGATGATGCTACTGAGAGTCATGTCCGAAGAAATGGATAATGGATTCGAGGCTAGTAAGAGAAAGAAGTAAAACCAAGAAATGAATGATGGACCAAAAAAGCAAGCCAAAGCTAAAAGCCTGAAGACTTATTTATTTATCCATTTGAAAACTATATTTCTTTTCTTTTTTTTAACAGCTGTTATTGGCTGTATAATTTAAAAGCCATGTATTTTACCCACTTTAAGTGTAAAACTCAATGATGTCAGTAAATTTACAAAGTTGTACAACTATCACCACAGTACAATTTTAGAATATTTCCATCCCTCCAAAAAGATCCCTCATGTGCATTTGCAGTTGTTCCTTGATTTCACTTCCAATCCTAGACAACCCCTAATCTATTTTCCATCTCTATAGATTTTCCTTTACTGAACTTTTTATATAAATGGAATCAAACAATATGCGCTCTTTTGTGTCTATTTCCATTTAGCATAATGTTCTTGAGAGTCATGCAAATTATCAGGATTTCATTTCTTTTTATTGCTGAATATTTTTCTAATGTGTGGCTATACCACTTTTATTTATCCATACATTAGTTGACAGACATTTGAGTTTCTTCCAGTTTTTGGTTGTTGTGAATAACATTGCTACAAAAATTCACATGTAAGTTTTTGTGTGGACATTTCTCTTTCATAGATACCTAGGAGTAAAATTGCTGAGCTCTTTAGTAAATTTATATTTAAATTTGTAATTGCCAAACTGTTTTTCAAAGTGGCTGCACCATTCGCATTCTCATCAGTAATGCACATATCTGAGGATTTCAGTTTCTCCCTATGCTCACCAACATCTGTTGCCTCTCTTTTTGGTTATAGCTATTCTAGTATATATAGTATGGTATCTCATTTTAATTTGCATTTACCTAGTGACTAATGATGTTGAATATCTTTTTGTGTGCTATTGGGCATTTGGATATCTTCTTTGGTGAGATGTCTATTCAAATAATTTGCCCATTTTAAATTGGGTTAACTTTTGTAATTGTTTTGTGAAAAGTTCTTTATATGTTCTAGATATGAGTTCTTTATCTAAATATGATTTGCAAATATTTTTTTCCTAATCGGGGGCTGATCTTTTCATTTTCTTTCTTTATTTTTTCTTTGAAGGGGAAAACTGAAATTTATTCAAGGTTTACATGGTTTGTTAAGTGGTTTACAAACATTCACCTTCACTATGTTTTATTGGTCAGGCAATTGGGGTTAAGTAAATTAATTGCCAAGGTCTTTTCATTTTTTTAATGGCATCTTTTGACGTGCAGAAATTTTAACTTTATTTAAGTCAAATCTTTCATTTTTTTCTTTAATAGATTGTGTATATGGTATTCTAACTAAGAAATCTTTGTCTAACTCAAGATCACAAAGATTTTCTATGTTTTCTTCCAAAAGTTTTCAAGAAAGCTCTTATACTTAAGTTTATGATATGTTTTGATTTAATTTTTGTATATAATATGAAGTAAGGGTCACAATTCATCATATTGCCTATGCCTATCCAGTTATCCCAGCATCATTTTGGAAAAGGCTATCTTTTCCCTTTGAATTGCCTTGACATCTTTGTCAAAAATCAATTGATCGGCCAGGTGCGGTGGCTCACGCCTGTAATCCTAGCATTCTGGGAGGCTGAGGCGGGTGGATCGCTCGAGGTCAGGAGTTCGAGATCAGCCTGAGCAAGAGCTGAGACCCCGTCTCTACTAAAAATAGAAAGAAATTATCTGGCCAACTAAAAATATATATAGAAAAAATTAGCCAGGCATGGTGGCACATGCCTGTAGTCCCAGCTACTTGGGAGGCTGAGGCAGTAGGATTGCTTGAGCCCAGGAGTTTGAGGTTGCTGTGAGCTAGGCTGACGCCACGGCACTCACTCTAGCCGGGGCAACAGAGCGAGACTCTGTCTCAAAAAAAAAAAAAAAAAAAAAAATCAATTGATCATAAATTGATTACTGTAGTTGTGGAGTAAGTTTTATAAACAGGAAGTATAAGTCCTCTAACTTTTTCCTTCTTCTTCAAGATTATTTGGCCATAGTGGGTCTCTTATATTTCCACATAAATTTTAGGATCAGCTATCAATTTCTGCAAACGAGCCTGTGAGATTTTAATAGAGATTGCATTCAATCTACAGATCAACTTGGGAAGATAAAAACTATTTCTAAATTGTAGAAAAATGGAGTCGGGTAATCTGAATTCACAAGTAGCTCCACTTCCTAATGTCATAATCTGAGGCCAATTAGTCTCTGTAAATCTTGCTAAACTTCTATTTCCCCCTCTTTAAAATGGGGCTATTAATAATACCTGCTTTTACTTGAGAATCAAAAGACCTATTTCCTGCTAAGCCATTAACACAGTGCTTCGTGTTAGCTATTACTATCATATTGTCATTTCTTATTCTGTGCCAGAAACTATGTGGGCAGTAGAGCGAAAAAGAGTTACAAGCTGAAGAATTCTCTGTGAAAGAGTGGGACTGCCCTGGGTACTGTGTTTTTCTTGCCCTGGGTGTGTGGGGAATAAGAAGGTCACCTTGGTGTTGGTGGGGGACAGGGAGGATGATCCGGGAAGGAAGACACGTGGAAGGGAAGATGACTGACTCTATGAGCTACCTTAAAACAAAAACAAACCAACAAACAGACAAATAAAAAACCAATGCCTGTGGCTTTATATTTATTCAATCAACACACAAACTCCCTACTCACTATTTGTAAGGACAGATGGGAAGAGATGGTTATGCCCTCATTCCCCTCTTTTGTCGAGACTTTTTTCTCTTCAACACTATGTTCATTGTTACTTGATTTCACAGAGTAATAATGAACCCGCAGACGGACGGGGACTGGAGTTGTTTGACTCAGGAACCCTGAGACGGCTCCTGATGCTAATAATGCACTTTGGTCCAATGGAACAGTTGCTTTCCAGACGTTCTGCAGGGAACAATGGGACGAACAGAAAGTCTTCAGCTCCCACGTGATTTGCTGGTGCTCGGGGCTGCCCATGTGCCTGGTGTCCCTTTGCTCCCATCCCCTTGGTTTGCAGGCTCCCAGTGTGTCTGATTTTCAAGCTCGTAACCTGCAGTGCCCTGATGTTTCCAGTTTCTTCCATCTCTGAGTCAGACAGCAGGACGGAGACAACCTCACTGTGCCCTGGCCCCGGCTCCTGAACAAAATGGTTCCATGTGTCGGGTCAGTGCCTGACGCGTCCTGTTGTCCAAGGCTTGTTCCAACTCTCTGGGGACTGACAGAATGCATCAGCAGACTTTCCCAGGTGTCTAAAACACATTTTCAAAATGGCAAGTGACCCTTGATGACCGGCCTGCTGAATAACTACAGCGTTCCAGAGGTCCTCAGAGAGGGACAAGCCGAGGCCAAATTTTCAGTGTGCGATCACCTCTCCACTGAGTCAGAAAGCTCCCTGCCCAGCTGGAGCAGCAGGAGGACAAGTAACTGGTCAGAGCCATTGTAGTTTCCCAATCACCACGCTCTGCCAAGACTCTGCTTCACATTTTCTACTCTCGGAGGAACAGCCTGGGAATTTGGACGTTCTTCACAGCAGTTTCGGGACGAGCTCCTCCCTCCCCATGTCCACCACCTCGGCTGCACCAGCTCACTGCCTTCTCTGGGAGTTCTCCCTCCTTTCACATCACCTGCACTTGGCAACAGAATCATCTTCTGTTAGGATGTGTCTATCTTTCTCAGAACCTGTAGTGATACTTGCTGGTGATGTAGAGAAGGTATTAATATCTTAAGCCAGCAACCAAGACCCTCAACCAACTGTTTAGCACCCCATCTCAAGCCATGTTCGTGGAGAGATATGCAAAGTTAAGGCAAATATACATTGTTCATTGCTAGCTGGGCGTTTGGCCCCAATCAATAATATGGGCTCCTCGTGAACTAGCGCACACCTTCTGCTTAGACTAGGGGTAGGACAAAGGTCCTCACCAAAATCGGACTCACGGATATTTTTGGCTTCTTTTTCCTGGGCCTTTGCAGGGAAGTATGCATCCTACAGTTCCCCAGAAGACAGACTGCAGAACTCAAGAGAGACTGTGAATCTCAAGGGAGAAAGCTCCAAGAAAGAAAGAGAACATAACAGATAGAAACATGAGCTGTGGATCCTTCTGTTCATCCCATTAGATGTGCCAAAGCTTAACACCCAGGCTCGTTGGCGTCCTTACTCGCCCATCCACGCCAGTGGTCCTCTCTCTGCAAGGGAGACCTGGGGGTGAGAAGAGGCAAGGCCCCTTAGAAGTCAACAGATACGAGAGATCCAAGCACAAGAATACATAAGATTTACAGAAAAGCAGACGGTCCTGATGGTCAAGGCAACGAATTGGTAGTTAACACATCGACTGCCACACAAAAAAACCAGAAACTTTTCCTTGGGGCCACGGTGGTTTATTATGAAAATAGAATAAAAATTTTGAGTGTCATTGAAAAGTAAGCATAAATAGAAAAACGAAATTTATTGATTTCTATTCTTTAATCCACATTTTTGGAATTAAATTGTCAATATTAATTGTAACAATAAGAACGTCAACAAGTAAGATTTATATATGCTTCACACGCTCCTGGGGTCAAAACTGGAGTGAGTTCAATACAACTCTCATGGCAGTTAATATGTTAAATTAGAATAGGCACATGAACACACGACCAAAGCTTATAAGGAGACAACATCAGAATTAATAGGCCATGTGGAGTCACTGTATATACAAAATGTAAAGATCAGTGCAAAACCAGACAACCAGAGGAGAGGGAAAAACCACACTCCATAGCTCAAAAAAGTGTCCAAGGTCCAGAAATCTAGGGAAATAGCCGATACTTAGGACTAATATGAAAAATCCTCAGTAAGGCTTTTGAGGGTGTCTACTAACTGATCCCTTATTTAACTCAGAAGTCAGTGTCTCCTTTTAAAGATCTATATACATTTGACCTCCAAGCTAATTTATATCCCAATCCATTGTTTAACACCCTCCAATTATTCTTAATCATTTTACTCACTTCCCCTAACTAGAATTCCCACTCTACTTCTTTCTGAGAGATGTAGAGTCTTTCTCCTTTCAAGCTTTACTCAAAACTCACTCTTCTATGAAAATATTCTAGTGCAAAACCCAGCAGTGAAAATTGTATTGGTGAAACCCTTGGCCCAAAGGTGGCAGTAAATAACTCTTTTCTCCCTCTCATCCTTTTCATTTCTTTGTTCTAAGTCATGCCTGCAGCCCTGGCCAGGCAGGTCCACACCATTCTACTCTGTGCCTAGCATCCATGGAAGGGTCACTTCTGACATGAGAGCTTTTCTGTTTTTGGAAAGAAGTTTCAGTCTCTGTCTATAATTGAGCCAAGTTCGAAATTTGGCATGGAGAGTTTTCTACCCTGTGCTATCTAGATAAATAGCTTTCCTTGGACCCTTGGACTATCTAAACCTACCTCGTGAATTATTTTAGGAAGTAAGGCTAAGTGGGTGGGCCTTGGGCTCCAATACTCACTTCCATGGGAGCAATGTAAAATCCGTTTTCTATGTTCAGGCTATGTGTACATCAGTTAAAAGCAAAGTTGGATATTTTAAAAAGATTGACAACAACTAATCCAGATATTTTTGTTTTTACGCATTAGTAGCAATGGCCCACAAAAATGCTGGAAATGCACCTACTGTTGGATTCTCATTCAATATGAATGTATTCTGCGGTACTGAACGACTGACAGAAAATGCCTTTATAAAATGTACATGCCGCTTATAAAAATATCCCTTAATGTTTAGCTGCAGTATTACGTTTTCCTGTCTCTCTTGAAATCCTATCTCCAACTTCGACTAGGTCCGGACCCCCTTCTCCGCATTCATATAGGACCACGTACTTATCAATAGTTGTATTATTTGCTAAGGCTGCTATCACAAAAGGCTGGGTGGCTTAAACAACAGAATTTGGTTTTCCCAGGGTTTTGGAGGCTGGAATTTCAAGATCAAGGTGCCAGCAGGTTTTCTTTCTTCTGAAGACTCTCTGGCTTGCAGAGGATCGTCTTTCTGTGCATACATGTCCCTGGTGTCTCTATGAGTGTCCAAAATCTTTCCTCTTATAAGGACACCAGTCAGATTAAGGCTTGCCCTAACGACCTCATTTTAACTTAACAACCTCATTAAAGACCCTATCTTCAAATGCAGTCACATTTTGAGGTATTGGAGTTAGGAGTTCAATATATGACTTTTGCAGGGACATGATTCAGTCTATAGCAATGGTGTATGGGAGCTATCTGTTTCCATATTTCCTCCAAGTCCATACCAGTGCACTAATAATGTATCTCCCGTACTTAGCACAGTGCCTGGCATATCGTAGGTCTGAATGAATGTTTGATAAATGTATGGGTGAACATACGTATGTCTAGTACAGTTGTCGTCACTGAAGAGAGTTCTATTGATTGGCCTTGATTTAGGTAGAAGAATAAACCTCCTGTATTGAGTATTAACTTAAAGACACTTGAAAATGTCTCAGAAGCTCATTATGATGGAATCTTTGTCTCCAAAATCAAAGATCCCTGAAGTTAGCGCTAATGAGATTAAAATGCCAATTTACTGCTATGCCAGGACATATTCATTTTGTACTTTTGTGCTCCCTTACATGTGGACTGCAATATCAGAGCTGTTTAAAGACTGAACAATTAAATGGAACAGGCAGGAGCTTGGGAGTACAGAGTAAGACCAAATGAAAGATTTAGTGAGAGGAAGAGAGGAGTGGTGACTAAATGGATCAGGTGTTTTGTTGCCAAGGAGACAAAGTGAGATTAAAGGAAACTGGGGCTGTGCGTAGAAACATCTGGATGGCAAATGAAAAATTAAGTCAATCTTCCCAGATGTTTGATCTACACAAAAGCTCACTCCCCAATATCTGAAAACATTTGGAAAAGTGTCCAAATGCTTCATCCTTCTCCTGTGTTTCTGTTGTGTGTTCAGGTAGTCAAGCCTCCCATAGCCTGGACTCCCAGTCAGCCCAAGGCCTGACAAGCAGTGAATGACTAGCACCAAATGATCGTAGCTGCTAATAGCACAATATTTTTGTGTATCTTGTGGCATTTCTGGCATATGGATGACGGCTTTAGAAGCAACAGTAAACGATGTGTGGCGAGACGGATGTGTCTGTCGTGAGTGTGTAGCTGTGCTAGAGACAGATCTACACCAGCAACAGAGGTGGAATTCCGTGATGAACTCCGCAAGCCATCCTCCCATCCTTTTTCTATAGAGAAACTTGGTAAAAAAAAAAAAAAAGAATGTTTCATTTGCCAAATAAGTGAAACAGCTTGGGGATTCGCTGCAGTGAATCAGGGTGTGAAAAGTTCCATGGGCCCAGCAGGGGAAGGACGAGATATTCCACAGGCTATGGCTTTTGTCTTTCCCCCCTTTGAAAACTAAGCTGTGTATGTGGTATCTTTGAGGGTTAGTGGTTTGGGAATTTAAGGGCTGTTCTTTAAGTGACTGGAACAGTTGATACAGGAAAATGTGAAAAGAGATTAAGCACAATGACTCTATGGTGACAGTATTGCATACCTACAAACAGGACTGCTCTAGCTTAGCTCAGCATAGACTTCTGCCCCACGTGACAAAACTATGTAAGTGATACAATAAGGAAAAGAACAGGGCATAAGGAGGGCACAGGTAGGGACACTAAACCAGGACTAAACGGACCAGGGGACTGCGGCAGCCACGCTAAAACCTGCATCATGATAATACGAGCTAGCGCTTACTGACCCAAACACGATTCTGCATGATTGACGTGCATTACCTAAATGAGCTAATGAACACTTGAACAACCCCTTAAGGTAGGTGCTGCAATTTATCCCCAGTTTATAGAAAATAAACAGAGCCATACAAGTGAGATAGTCTGCCCAAACCTAATATGGATTATATACAACAGAGCCTGGATTTGCAACCAGGTTGCCTTTGGCTCTTAGCCTCTCTGCTCCACAGTGCAAGGAACAGCCCAGAGTTCCCCACGGGCAAGGAAGGGGAAGGGGCGGAAGAAGAGAACGAGTGGAAACAAGTCATTCTCCAAGGAGATCATTAGGTTCAGAGGTGAGTGAGTAGTTCTGTATGGCTCAAAGGCTAGAGAACAAAGCAGATGCTAAAATGCAAAGGTTCTCATAAATTCTTTTAGGGAGTCGTGACTGTATTTCCAGAGTAATGTGAAACAGAGTTTGTTTTGAGAGCTCCTGAAGGGCTGAACTCAATGAGATCAACCCTGGGAGGTTGGTCCTCATCCCAAATTGAGGAATGTTATAGAAAACTTAGGCACAGATTGTTTGGTAAGAGTTCATTTATTTTCCACAAGGCAAAATGAGCAAATACACTTATTCTAGAATCTAGATGGTGAAGTCTGGTGAATTGAGTCTGATCCTGTCTAAATGAGGATGTGCCAGGACGCTTAGCAAGGGGTCCAGGAGACCAGAGGTGCACTTGCTGGAACCGGAAGACCAGGACTACCTGGCTCAGAAGTGTGATTTTGTAACAGAGGAATGGTCCAGAAAAGGGCAATATGTATTCCAAGATGTCTCTTTAACCCCCCACCCCCACTCTTTTTGAGAATTAAAACCTGCATCCCTGCCTGAGACCAGTGGCCAAGAAGGGCAGGGGAGTGTCCTTTGTTCTCTGTACCACAGGAGAGGGCTCAACGGAACTGTCCCGGCAGAAGTCATGAGATTGTCTTTGCAAGAGATGGGGTCGATCAGAACCATCAACTGTATTTAAACGACAATATCCTGAAACTAAAAACCCTCCTGTTAAAACTCTGTATTTCTGCTTATATATAGGACAAGGGCACTTTTAGACAGGAGCCTCAATCTTATTCATTTGCTGGCAAATTAATAAACCTCCCTTTCCTTCTCAAACCACAAGTGCCAAACTTTCGGTAACAATTTCCATGGGGAATTGAGGTTGGTCAACAATCACTTCGCAGGCAAAGCCTGAACCTGGCCATTGAAAGGCCAGCATGGCCCATGCCACAGCTGACACATGGGGTGTTTTCCTCATGACAATCCTCATTCCTGGTCTGAGACTTTTCTACCAACAGTTGTAGAAGAATTGTGGAAGGAAACAGAGCACTTGGCAGCACTGAGAACACCATTACAATAGGCAGACAAAATTCCTAAGTCCTTATTATTAAGTAAAATTAAAAAGCAAGGATAAAAATTACAAAATTGACATTATTGAGCTAAGTGGTGTTCCATCTAGCTTGTAATGTTTTATTTCACTTTGAAATAAACCACAATTCAAATTATCTGATTGCCCTCTAGGAAAGTATTTCTTGGAAAAAAATGATAAGTAGCTTTATTTCCAGGTAGCACACACACACAAAAAAAGAGCTTTCATTCAAAGCAGATGCGTATAAGAATGAACAAGAAGTTATGCTTCCATGCATCCATTCAGCTTCCCGCCCGCAGGGTATTAATCTACAGACTTTAATCTTTCTCACACCTTGGGAGCTTCCATCCTATAAACTGATTTTTGCGTACCAGTTGCTACATCTGGATTCTGAACAAATAAAACTAAGCCTTCTTATCCTCCAGTTAGAAGAGGCACACACATCTGTCCTCAATTGACACACGCCCAGCTATAACGTTGCTGCATTGGCTAACCTTCCTCGCTGTCTTGACACCAAAATAACTGTCATCTGGCTCAGTGGGATCAAAGAAGGACATGCCTTCGAGGCCAGGGCTGTTCCCGTACAGAATAACACTTCTTTATTATTACCTCTTTGGCAACATGGTATGAAATGAGATGAAAAATACACATCCTTTGATATAAAGCAGAAGCTATGACCAGACCTACGGATTGAATGTGACTGTTAGAATCTTTTTAACTGCTGCTTCGACAGTTCCTCCATCTTCTGGATATTGCTTCAGATATGGGGTTTGAACAAACCGTGAGGTGTAAGTAAAAAAAACAACAAAAAGAGAGATTGTTGATGTGTCTAGTTCAGGGAGATGATGTCCTACAGTATATCTGCAGGTCCCAGTGTACCAAAAAGTAGGGTTTGTTTCAGTCTGTCCTGATCTCAGCTCCTAATCAAAGGCCTCTGTTTCAGAATTGTTGCCAACCCTGATGTGTTCGCACATAGTATTAGTTTCAAGCCGGGAAGTGCAGAGGTCATTTTATACATGACGATGCTGAGGTCGGGAGAGGATGAGTGGTCTGTGTAAAGTCAGACCAAGTATTTAGGTCCCACCTTAGGCTGTATGCCACTTAATAAAGCACTTCCTAATCTCTTCAATTTTGGTTACGCTTGTCAATCTCAAATTTTACCTAGGGTCTACTGAGTATGGATAACAGAGATAACCTTACTAATGACAATAAATATGGGAAAGATTTTGGAGGTGGTAAGAAGTTGTGGGGGTGGACATGGTGCAGAATAATATGAGGAACAGAGTATCAAAAATGGAATAAAATAAGATAATAAAAGGAGAAAGAAAGAAAAGAATGAAGATGCTGGTATGGGTTGAACTGTAGCCTTATGTGTTGATATGTTGTAGTCCTGACCCCTGGTACCTGGGAATGGGACCTTACTTGGAAATATGGTCTTTGTAGACACAATCAGGTTAAAATGAGGTCATTAGGGTGGGCTCTAATCTCTTATGACTGGTGTCCTTATAAGAAGAGGAACATGCCACGTGAAGAGAGGCACACGGAGTGCACCGAGTGATGACAGAGGCAGAGATGGGAAAGGAGCAGCTGGGAGCCAGAGAACAGTGTGGACTGACGGCCGCTCCACAGCTTTCAGAAGGAGCACAGCCCTGTCGACCCCTTGCTTTTGGACTTCAAGCCTTCAGAACTGTGAGAGAGTAAGTTTTATTTTCATTTTAAGTCACCTAGTTTGTGGTACTTCGTTGGGGCAGCACTGGGAGACTAATACAGGGCTCCTAAGTAGAAGCCTGAACCCGAGGTCACCCATTGTACCCTGACATGAGGGAGAATGAAGGTGCTTAATTCACCTGTCCGCTCAAAGGTGAACATTTCCAGAATCTTCTTTACCCTTCCAAAAACCAAAGCAATTTTTATTTGTGCTCACTTTTCCGGCACCTCTCTACTTTCACAGAGATCTCTGAAGCTGACTTGATTTCATTGGCCAGTTCTGTCAGTAGTCCGGGCTTTAATCTGTCCAGTCCTAGAGACTTGAGCTCATTTAGGACAGCCGGGGGGATCTCAGCCATCTTTACATTACAGTTTCATCTCGACAATGTCGTGCCTTCTTTAACCTGAAGTTCACTCTTGTCAGTAGACAGAACTGAAACCAATGAGATTTGTTTAGAGAAGTTCTACTTCCCTGTGTCAACCGTAAGTGGACTTCTGCTACTTTTTTGCCTAACACACAACTCTGCACCCATGTTGTGGGGCACCTTGCCTTGTGTGTAATATTGCTTGTCCCCAGGACCCTATTCACTCCCTCCCCATGAAAGTCAAAGTAAAGAGCACCCACTTCTTGCCACTTCCGTGCCTGGGACCTTGCACAGGGCACAAGTGACCGAAAGGGACCCAGAGGCAAAGAGGTGGTTGAAAACGCACCGTCTTTGTGCGTTGGCAGCCGCTGCCTCCTCCACACGTTGTTTTGCTAAGGGGGATGGTTGTTATACTTCCTCTCTTGCTTCTGGTCTTTCTCCAACATAAACAGCTCTTACTAAAGCTCTCTTGTACATACCTTTAAAATACATCTTTGTACCTTCTGAACCTGTCTCGTTAAAAAAAAATTACATCTTTGTCACTGAAGAATGATTTCTAGATGTGGAATTTCTGGGTCAAAATTTATGATGACTCCTGAGGTTTCAGACACACATCAACAAATTGCTCTGAGAACAGGTCATAGTTATTCACATTCCCAGGTAGAAAGGGCTTGATTCTGCCAACTTCACAATAAATTTTTACCCTTACAGAATTATAAATTGCATATTTTTATTATAAATTTACCTAGCTGGAAATCTATCTATAAACTAGAAACGAGACACACATAATTTCAAAGCCAGCACATTTCCAATTAGTTCTTGGTAAAACTCTAGTTCATATTAGTTCTTTGTTTCAAAATTATGTGTATCTGATTTACTACCAGACCTCAGCACCTGTATAACACCTAAGGCATATTTAGGTTCATGATAAATATTGAAGTACATAATATGAATTAATGTCTGAATGAGAAACCAGTTTGAGGAATAAAGACAACAGCATTGCAGAAAATGTTACCAGTATTTTTTTCAGAATAGAAATTCCCTTAGTAAGTAACAGGAAAACAACTCAAGGAAAAAAGAGCACACTGTCAAGATTTTGCCAAACAATGGTTTATTTAATCTTTACTTTTGAATGAATTATTTATTAACAAAGTACAGCAAATCAACAAGCAATAATGCAGGAGTGGGAAGTAATTATTCCAATTCCTCTGCCTGAATCCACTGCTTTCCTTCCCCAGAGGCGACTAATACCATAGCCAAAGAACATTTTTTACTGATATCAATTCACTAAGAGGCATTTTCCAAATTCCATCAATCAGCGGACACCATTCCTACAGATAAAAGTATCCTTTGCCAAGTTTTCTGCAATTCCTCTTTCTTCCCTTAGATGAAGATGTAGCAGGGAGGGATCTGTGATGATGGATGTCTTCTGGAGACCAACATCATTTCCCACACTACTTTGGGGAAAGACACAAACATCTATGGAGTGTCTGCCTGGCTTTCTCAAAGAAAGCATGGAAGCACGTTTGCATGTTCCAAGGGCGACATCTACTGGTGTACAACTACAAGTGCAGGTATCAGGCCTTCCAAGATCTTGAGATGAGAAATGCTTAACTTGAGCACTGTAGCAGACATAATGATGCTCATTCATCCATGCAACGCTTCTACCTGTCCAAGCATAATGGTCAGTTTATCTACTTTGTTATTTTTTTTCTTGAGACAGAGTCTCACTCTGTTGCCCGGGCTAGAGTGCTGTGGCGTCAGCCTAGCTCACAGCAACCTCAAACTCCTGGGCTCAAGCGATCCTCCTGCCTCAGCCTCCCGAGTAGCTGGGACTACAGGCATGCACCACCATGCCCGGCTAATTTTTTTCTATATATATTTTTAGTTGTCCATATAATTTCTTTCTATTTTTAGTAGAGACAGGGTCTCGCTCTTGCTCAGGCTGGTCTTGAACTCCTGAGCTCAAATGGTCCACCCGCTTCAGCCTCCCAGAGTGCTAGGATTACAGGCGTGAGCCACCGCACCCGGCCTATCTACTTTGAATCCCAGGAGAGAAGATCTACTAAACACCAGGTCTAGGTATGCTGCATCAGCAATAAAGATATGCCTCTGACATTCATTCATTCGTTTGTATCACAAATACTGTTGAGTGTGAGCCACATACGTGACAGTCACTGAACACCTCATACCATAGTAGAAAAAATGATGAAAGAAACATAGTCTCACCCACAGAGCATTTTCAAATTTGAAAAAAAGAGGCGAGAGGCGCACAGGTGACTGTCGGATGTGGTGGCACGTGGCAAGTCCCGCACTCATCCCTGCATTGATCTAGTCTTGATACGTTATTTCATTTAGTTCTCACCACTTTAGATATTGAAATTTCACAATATTTTTGGGAGAGTTTTGCAGATAGAAAAACCAGGGTTCAGAGAGATTAAATGACATGTCTGCAGATACACAGCAATAAATTTCTGAATCCAATTTGGCATGATTCCAAAACCCAAACTTCCAACACCACCCAATGCAACCCATCAGCTTAGCTCAAAGATCGAGGGCGATGCATATCATTTTTCTAGGTTTTCTAGACTGCATCTTACTTTGTGTTTTAAAAGGATATATCTATCACAGTTTCAGTAGTGACTTTCTATTCCTATAGAACTATTCCCCATAAAACTACTATCAGACATATTAAGATTATAAACATAGAGGAAAAGAAAGCTTGAAAGTCTTCAAAATTGGTAAAGTATTTATTTCTTTATGTTCAAATTCTTATTAAGTTTTCTGCCAGCTCAACTAATTAGCAGACTTGTTACAACAATAGAGGTCCCTAGTTTGTGTTAATAACTCCTGTGGGCTAAACTTTCCTAGGAAAAGAGATTCTGGCTTATACACTCTTGGGCACCAAAACAAACACCAATTAAATCAATCATGGCTCGATCAGAGAAGCAAACCACTAGGAAGCTGTGCATGTAATGGGAGATTATTACAGAGATTTGACCTCACACAACTATGAGAGCTGGTCAAATACTTTACTTTCTGCTGTTGTTTCCACACCTTTTTCTGGGCCTGAGTCAGCAAAGCAGACTCTCAGGAAAAAAAGGTGGTTGTAGGGTGAGGGAGAATAATGACAAACTGGGAGCCAGAGGGCAAGCCGGAGGCTGTGTTTGTCCCTTACAGACACCAGCCTCCAACTTCAGTGACGCAAGTAACCCACAGGAGAAGGGGGCACCTTGCACCATGGAGCTAAACATGCACTTGGCCCAGGAGCAGAAGCTGAAGGAAGGGTCGGTGGGAGCGGGGATGCCCAGCTGCGTCCATGCCACCAAGATGAGCCAGCAGATGCAGGACCATGTGTGTGACCTGTGCCAATCCTCCAAATGTATTTCCACCTTCCAAATCATGTGCAAAGTGTGTCTCGTGACCCACACCAACCCAGAACTATGCAGGGAAGGAAATTCTGGGAAGTGCAGTTCCAGTATAAATAAGTTGACACAAGGCAAAGCCAAACACAGTACACATGCAGAACCATTTTGTGAGCTGTTTTATTTAAATGTGAGTTATTTATTTCTCTAAACCAAAGCTAAGGCCAATGTTGGCTTATTTGGCTAAATTACTATATCAATTCTGATCTAATGGTCAGATAATAATTAAGAAAATAGGCTCCCAGTCATGAGGAATAATATTAATAACATGAACACTGTATTTCACCTAATGAAGACATCATGTAGGGATTAAAGGAAGCGGAACATGGATATAAAAACCATACACATTCTGAGAAAACCCCAAATTCTTCTCTAACCTCAATATTTGCCTGAATTCCTCTTATGCCATCATACCCAGGAAGCAAGGATCATTTTCACTAGAGCCATAGGAGACCAAGGCTGGAGGCCTAGTCTTTTTTAAATTCAACCATTGAATTAAACATGAGATTCAGTGAGCCCATGACTTTATGAAGGTGGAATCTGAGCCTACGCCCTCCAATGATGCACGGCATGACTGTGTACATGGCGGCCACGAGCCGAGCTTCCCACCTGCCCTTCTCTGGCAGCACCGAAGCAACCACCACAGCAAACGAGCCTGGAGGCTTAGACGTTCCTCAAGGGGACATTCCTCAACAGGGTTTCACTGAGGACAGGACTCTGACAGCAGTAGGATGTGTCTCCGGTCATTACATTGCATTCTTTCACTTTCAACTATTTCCAAACTCTCTTCATGGAGCGGGTGGGTCAAATAGCAACTCTTAATTGATTAATTAAAAGCAGCTTAATTCTTACAAAAATCATGTTAATCCAAGCACAACTTTAATGCAGTTTTTAGCATAGAATGGAATGCTAACTATAGGCTTCCAGTCTCTGACTACTGACTTTAAAACCCGAATTTACCTAATTCTTTCTATTATATCCAATTCATAATGTCAGCTTTCAGAATAAATCTCATGACAGATCAAAAATACACTGTCAACCATTTGCAAATATGTGACTATTTAAGGTAATGAGACACCATCCTTTATGGTAATTTATATTTAAGTGTGGAGGAGAACTATGAATAGCCAAGGAAAAGCTCTGCTAAACCTCATCACATACTGAATCTGCTTATGTCTGTGAATTAGTGTGATTTAATTAGGTTGATGGGATAGTTGCCTTTTGTAAACCCCAGGCTGAAACATTCTAGATATTTGACCCTATAAGCTAATTATGATTCCTTTGGAATCTGATTGAAGTATTGAGTTTGTTATTTTTAGAATATAAGTATAGTAACTTATGCACTTATGGCACTAAAGAAGTCACTGTTTTTTGTTTCATATTGAAAACCATTACTGGTGGAAAATAAATTCTTAAAAATAAAATAAATCATTCTATAGCATAAGAAGTTTCATATGAATCAATTACTAAATACCAGAATGCTGGCCATGAAAATGCAAGACATTGCTGTATTTGGCTAAAGTAAATTTCTGGGCAGTTAAGTCCATGCTTGTATGACAAAAAAACAGAGCAGCCTTCCACCAAAGTCATAATTTAAAAAAACAAAACAAAACATATTACATGAATAATGCTACAGCTTCAATCAAAAATCATGCCTGAGTGTCTCCAAGGCATTAAAAATTTGGGGACTGAGGCAATAATAAAGGCCTGAAATAAATGGGCACTTAATCCCAAAGATACGCATCTGAGAGAAAAGCCCAGAAAAATGATAATATGGAAAATTTAACATCAAAAAGAGGTAATGTATGTATGTTATAGGTGTCCTAATAGACTCATTTAACTGGTGGGTGCTTTAGTCCTCCCTTGGGGGGTTCAATACAGAATTGTTCACAAATAGCGCAGACCTAAGTAGAGCCGTACTCCTTATTTCTGTGGAGAAAGTTCTGTACCAATGGGACTTTCCTCTGACGTGCTCCGCGGGACACAGCCATGTTCACCTTTATTTAAACCACAGCTCGCATTCTTGACAGAGGAGGCGAAACTCCTGTTTATTGAGTGCCTCCTCTGTGCCAAGCACCAACTTTTGTATTTTCCTCATAACTTCCTCATATAACAATTTTAATTTTTGTACCGTTACCTCTATGTACGTGACAGGAAGTTGAAACTCAAAGGCGTGAAATAGCAATTTTAGAGCCGAGCTAGAACGGAAATCTTTCTGACTTTGGAGGCCGCCATTTTGCCCTCAGCCGCTGCCCTGCCCGCTTGGCTTTGCGCATTCGGCCGGAGCCCCGCGATACCACCCTCTGCTGCGCAGCCGGCTCAAGTCCCCTAAGGATTTCGGAGTCCCCAGGAGGCTGTCACCTCTCCCAGCGCCTGTTATTAAATTTCATTTTATCCAGGGAGGAAAATTCCTGACCGAGTTTCCTTCATAAACACTCCGGCTGTCCTCAAAGCTGCCAAAATACCTCACAGAATATCTTCTGAGGAACTTCTGGAAAAATAAAAACAAAACTACAAGGAGCCATGCCACAAACTTCCCCTGAGGCCAGGAAGCCCAGAGCTGGCTCCCCATTCCAATGGAGAAAAGAAAAGGGAAAAATACTAAGAGAGAAAAGTCTACATTAGACTTGCAAAAGTTTATCTTGCCACCAAAGTGTGGGACGGAGTGCGGCGACCTGCTCAGACGGGCTTTGTAAGACAATCCCTTGAGGCACAGTATGGAGCCGGGGCTGGGGCACGAACAAGCAGGAGGTCAGGGAGCTGCCACTGCAGGGATCCAGGCGAGAGCAGACACATGGCGGCAGTCACGGGGTTAGAAAGAACAGTAGCAGGGGAGACGGAGGAACAGCAAACATGCTGGAGAGGTAAAATCCAAAGATGTGATGACGACTGATTACTGTTTGCCCACAGCCCTCCCCCCTTCTCGCCAGCCATCAAAAAACAAAATTTTTGTTCTTTGTCAAATAAAAACACATCTAGGCTCAGAAAGAAGGGACTTTATTTGAAAAAGATTATTATAATGGGGGGGGGAGAAGGGGAGAGGGAGGAACCATTGCAACAGGGAGGGGAGGGTTGCAATGAGGGCACTATGACCGCAGGATCTGCCGAGTCTGAGGAATCAAGTAACAGGGGTTTTCTTTCACAGAGTTGGAAGCAAAGAACTGGGTGTGGAGACGGGCTGGGAGGGTGGCTCGCTGAGACAGTAGACCAGAGAACGTTCAACCCCAAGGCTGGCCTATTCTCGGGTGGGGCTGTGTGCTGGGTTGAGCGGGGCGAAGTGCAGGAACCTGGGGGAGGACAGAAAGCACAGCCCACAGTGTGGTTAACAAGCATTTTGGGGCCATGGATCAGTGGCGTCGAGCAGTTCAGCTAATTATTTATGAGGACAAAGAATGGGAATTTGGAAAATCTGTGTCTGGCCTTGTCATAGGGAAACACGGAAAGCATCCATGAGTCGTAGCTAAGTCATATGAGGAAGGGTGGTTTTTGCAGTAAGCATTTTCCAGAATGCACAGGGTGGGAGGATTTCTTAACCTTCACTGTTTTCCAGGATCAGCTAAAATTCAACATTGTCATCTTTTATCATGTTGGGTGTTAACCCATCTAAGCAGTTAGCTGATGTGTGAGAACAAGGGTAAACACCCTGGCTCAAAAATTAGGCCTCGGCTATTAGGCAGGAGCTCAGAACTACCAGCGTTTGACAGTCATCCTGCTGGGTTATAACCTTGTCTCTCCTGAGATCCTCTTTTAAATGCACATATTCTTGGAAAACTGTTGAACTAAAAACTGTTGGTCGTCCTTAAAGGGAAACCAGAAAGAAAAAAAAGATAATATTTTCACAAGGTCTACTTTGAGCTAGGCACACTAATTTTATTCATTCAAAAATATATGATGACCCTCTACCATGTGCCAGATGCTCTCCTAGGCCACGAGGATTCAGCCATGAAAACAAACACACAAACAAAAAACCCCACCCTCTTGGCACCCTCGGCCTAGTGGGAGAGCTAGTCAAACAAGTCTGTAAATACATAATTATGTAATTCATTTTCATGACGAGGGCTATCAAGAAAATAGGAATGAGGCTAAAGAGGCAGACAGTGAAGGGTGAATTATCCCTGATTTATATAGGAAGGAAAGTCCAAGAAGGCTACTCTGAGGACAAATCTCGCCAGGGACCTGAAAGGTGGGAGAGAGGAAGCTCTGCAGAGATACGGGGAGGAACGTTCCAAGCCACGCAATAGGGTGTGTCTGAGGCACCCGTGGGCTGAGCAGTTTGAGGAAGAGGAGGAAGACTAGTGTGGGCTGGAGCCGAGCAGGATAGGCAATGGGGAAAGCGAGGTAGACGTAGCACAAGAGCATTTCTTTTTCCTTTTTGTTCTAAATTTGTCTTAGTTCTTCTGATCCTCACACTTGCCCATTTTGTCTTGCAGGGCGGAAACCTGAGATTCAAAAAGGCTCAGTGGATCACGTGGGTGGCGCAGCTCAGAAGGGCAGAACTGCGATCTGATTGCAAGTCGTTCACCTTCTAATCATCGCCAAGTAGCATGAACACAAAAAAGGCAAGTAGAGCACGTTTATGAGCAATTTCACTGACTTCACATCCTTGCCTAAACGGGGCGGGCCCAGTCTTATGATTCTCAGGGTAATCCACATGCATTGTAATTCGACTACGGGCTCTTGAATTTCATTTTTTTAGTCTCGAAGCCTCTTTTAAGAAGCACACATTAACAATAGAAGTTCTGGCTCATAAACGCTTAGTGCTTCTACAGGAATCAGTTCTGGCTCCTTGGGACCCATTTGAAGCACAATGACGTTAATGACCCTCCCCTATTCTTTGAGGTTCTTCCTCTCTGGGTTTCCAAACTTCCAACCCCCAAATATCAATTATCTAATCGATGATGGCAGGGTTTTGCTCACACCTGCTGGTCAACTAAAGTGTTAGCTAAATTGTGTGAGAAGACTTAAGAATACCGAGCAGGTATTTACCTTCCAAAAGAGAACTCACAAAGACTGAAAGCCTGAAGTGGCCTTTCTCTATCCTATCTCTAAAATAAGATTCTTTGGGAACTACTGACTGAATCCAACCAACTCCTTCCCAAGAAGATCTAGACAGTATTTTTGTTATGGGTAACCTGTGTTCCGACTTTTTCTCCCTCTCTTCACTCCACTGTTTGACTCCCAGGATGAGTCCTGGCTTTGCCGCTTTATGGCTGCATGACCTTGGGCAAGTCACTGAATGTTTTTGTCTAGGTCCTCCTTCTTGGCTTCCGGCCGATGCCAGAACAGGAGTAAATGAGGAAGGATTATTTAAGGGTCAACAGCTGTGAGAGAGAATGGGTGTAAGCTGGGAAAGGCTGGAGGAGCTACTAGACTACACTCCAAGCCAGACCCCGAGTGACTGGATAGGGTGAGAGAAGGAAGTGATGGGCGAGGTAAGGAAGGTTCAGCAAGGCCACTGGCCATCCTCAAGCCAAAGTCGGCTGTCAGAGGAGCCCCGTGCCTCCCAGGAACGGGCCTGCCTTCGCACACCTTCAGCGCTCAGTCCCGGGCTGGAAGCAGCCACTGAGAAGCATGGCCTCGCTGCAGGCAGATGCAAAGGAGGTTTGAGAGCAAAGCTGGCGTCTGCTGGAGTTCTGCAAGGATGTTCTTACGGCTTCCACATTGAACCTCTTTAAATTTCAGTCTCCTTAACCTGCAGCTGGGGATGATGTGATACCCAAACCACATGCCAGTGAAACACCAAGATTCTATGTTGTGTGTTCAAGGTAATTCTAATAGAATCACCGTTTAGTTTTTACTTGTATAATTTTCCAAGAAGGAAGCAGGTATTTTTCCTGACCTCAAGAGAATAGGACAATCTTTTACACGGCTTAAGTTAATTATGAGATCAATTGTCTTCTCCACCAAGCAGTGAATATAATTTCTTAATTAAAACAAGTATCATAGACTGAAAGCTAAGGATTATTGTAGTTAGAGTAGATGATTCCCACAAGGGGATTCTTATAAAATAAAACACTCAATTTTATGATGAGAAGATATGGAATAAGTATAAGATGGTCTTCATCGCTTCAGGTCCTGGGTTTACACATTTAAAATCTTCAAACTACCTGACTGATGAATATTCTCAGTTTTCTTTTTAATATTCATTATTTTAAAATGAATTTAAGGGTAGTTTGTATCCTACATTTTCAAAACACCGTGTCAATAGCTCAAATGTTCTAAGACTCTTAAGGCTCCCAGTGTCAGAGCTCGTACCCTCTGGGCTCATATTAATTTTAATCAAGACTGAAATAAAGGTGTTTTGAGGCGATAATTTATCTCCACAGTTTGTTTTGATGAACGATTGAAACGTCTCATATAAAGTACTTAGAATAGCATGTGACACATAATAAGTGCTCAATTAATAGTAATGATGATTATTTTTATTACCCTTTGCATCCAACATCCACTTCTGTGTGCTGTTTCCTTTCCTGGGTATCCTTAGGCTTCTTTTCTGCAAGTCCAAATCTCACTTAGCATAAGGATATCTGAAGTCCTTCCCTATCTTTCTCCCAATGCACTTTAGTAGACACTTTTATTACATGGGGTTTTTCTCTCCCTTGTATTACTGTTTTTTGTCTTTTATCCTTTATTGAACAGTAAGCAATAAGTGATTTGGAGGGAGGATCTATGTCTGATTTATTTTTATATTCTCCGCCATAGCTAGCTGAGTGACCAGTACATGGAAGAAGTTCAGTGAATGTTTGTTGGTTATAATCTAGAGGTAAAAATTTGGTGGATAGCAATGGCCAACAGGATCAGCATGTGCAAAGAGGAAAAGTGCAGAGTTCGGTGTTTGCTTGGGAAGGAGAAAAGGCACTTTGAAGAACAGAAAGAAGCGTTTGCGACTTTAGACATCTTCTTTCCTTCCTTTTTTCCTTCCTTCTCTCAAAAATTCATTGAAAGCCAACGATGTTCAAGCTGCTAAGGGGGAAAAAATAAAAAATAATAGTAGCTCCCACTTATTGAGCTCTTTTTGTGAACCAAGGCACTTTAAATAAATTATTATATTTAATCCTCCTAGTTGCATCCTGAGAGGACTATGTATGATTAAGCTTAAGCTATTCCACCATTGAGAAAGTTAAGAATCTGAGCAGTTAGATTATTCATCCCGGTGACACTGCTAGAAGGTGGTGGAGCTGGGACTCACTTGCCTGCATTGTGCTTCTTTCCGTGTCAACAGATGCTTAAATTGTGAGCCTGCAGTCCCTCCCTGACAGCAAACCAGGCAGCTCATCAAAGAAAACTCAAAGTCATCAAGGAGAACAAAATCACTGAATTTGCTTTCAAAACACTCCATGTGTTTCTGTTAAGTCATTTGCTGCCAAAGGATCCTTGCATTGCCAAAGTAGAAGAACATTGTACCTGTTTCCCTTTCTCTGGATTACTCAACAGAACAAAATGCCTTCAAAAGTCTTTGACCAGTAAAATGATCAAGGACGACTCTAAAACTTTTTGCCTCTCGATATCCTGCTATAAGGAGGAACATCATTCTCAACAGGAGTTCTGCTGGAAATCTAGACTGGGTTTGTTGTGTAACAGCTTGTTATTTGACAAAGCGGATGTTGGGGAGCCCAGAAAAGATGAAAATCTTTGGGATTTGGGTGTGTTCAGAAAAACATATTTGCAGCAAAGCGTGGCAAAGAAACCAAGTCTGGCAGTGCGAGATTGTCTCAGCTTATGTCATTGGGTTGGGTCTGACCATGGGCCGACGCCTCTCGCTGGCTCGCCAGTGTTCCAATCCCTGGATGCCTCAAGACAGTAAAACTCTGGTGGAAAAAATAGAAAACTCCCTTGGAGCTTCACTGTACAAAGAACAAAAGAGTAACATTAGGGAGAGCCAGAAATTCATGTCTCCTCCTGAGAAAGCCAAAACACGCCTCAGCATTGAGAATGTCTGACCTCGGTATAATCTTCTTATGAAACAAATATTAAGCTGTGTAGGTGAGAAGGGATTGGAAACCAAGGTGGCCATCCTCCTCTAAAGAGGGCACAATTATCCTCCTTAGCTCATTGCTACCTGGCCATTTTCATGCAGCTGAAGGAAATTTATACATGACAAACAGGACTCTCCCTGACAGAGGAACAAAGAACAATTAAAACTTTCCCAATTGGCATTTTGGCATTCCATTTTATAGCTTTTAAAACAATGTGTGACAACATCCTAGAAACAGGACACCGAGGATAAAAGTGCCTCGGGGTTAAGAAAAGCCAGCATCTACGTTCTAACTGCAGACGTTAAACTGCTGCGTCTTGGGCAGGCAAGCTAATCTCTTTGCTCCCCAGTTTCTGTTGGTGTAAAATGGGGACTAGTACCTACCTTGAAGGATCGTTAGGAGGAGTAATGAAAGTAACATAGGTAAAATTATCAGGCACAGTACCTAGGGCATAATAGGGATCGAATAGGACTTTTATGATAGAATGCTCATAATCAATTAAAAAGTAAAAGCAAGTTAAAGCTAATTTTTTCTTTTTCTCCCTGACACCATAAGTTTGATGTGTTTTCAGTCAACTGGAGAAATTTTTCAGGTGTTTGAAATGACCAAATTTCATCAGTTGCTTTGGCATCATTCTGACTCTGCCTTTTAATTAATTTGTACACATTCTTCCTTGATGCGTCTTCTTTAAAGAAAGAGTTAAGTAAAAAAAGAGAGAGAGAGAGAGAGAGAATTATTCTTCAAAATTCCTTCTAGACACATCTCTCTACCTTCTAACATCCATAGCTTCATCAGCAGCCTAGTGGGAGCCTCACATATTTGAAATAATGTGCTCTCCATCAACCCCCTCCCCTTTGTTGCCCAGTTATAACTCAAGACAATATTGTACCCTGGCATAGTTGGCTTTCCTCACACCCAGCCCTGCAGGATTTGAAGTATGTTACAGTAGTGCTAGTAGACCAGCCATTTTACAGAATCTTGTCTTCAGGCTGACACACAAAACTGATTAAAAAAAAAAAACTCAGGAAACTGAAGGTGACATATCACACAGGATAGCATATGTTAGTCCATTGTAGATTTTTTTTTTTTTTTTTTGAGATAGAGTCTCACTCTGTCACCCTGGCTAGAGTGCCATGTCATCAGCCTAGCTCACAGCAACCTCAAACTCCTGGGCTCAAGCAATCCTTCTGCCTCAGTCTCCCAAGTAGCTGGGACTACAGGCATGCGCCACCATGCCCGGCTGATTTTTTCTATATATTTTTAGTTGTCCGGCTGATTTCTTTCTATTTTTTAGTAGAGACAGGGTCTCGCTATTGCTCAGGCTGGTCTCGAACTCCTGACCTTAAGCGATCCTCCCGCCTCGGCCTCCCAGAGTTTTAGAATTACAGGCGTGAGCCACCGCGCCCAGCTTCCATTGTAGATTTGACATCCATGAGTCTAATGTTTTTGGAAAGCTGCTGTGGGGACAGAACAATGGCCCTGCAAAGATGCTCAGGTCCTAACCCCTGGAACCTGTGATGTTCCCTGACATAGCAAAAGGAACTTTGCAGATGTGATGAAATTAAGGATCTTGGGATGAGGGTGTTATCCTGTATTATTCAGGTGGTTTCACCATAATCTCGGTGTCCTTATGAGGCAGGGAGAAGGGTCAGAAACAGAGATTGGAAGATGAAATGCTGCCAGTTTTGCAGACAGACAAAGGGGCTGTGAGTCAAGGAAAGCAGAAGACTTCTGGAAGCTGAAAAAGACCAGGGAATAGATTCTCCCCTAGAGCCTTCAGAAGCTACGCAGGCCTGATGACACTTTGATTTTAGCCCAGTGAAACCCATTTTGGATTTCTTAACTCCAGAACTGTAAGGTAATAAATTTGTGTTGTTTTAAGCCTCTACATTTGTGATACTTTATTACAGCACCAATAGGAAATGAATGCAGCTACAATATTTTATATTTTCATTTTAACATTCTTTTGGAGTAATGATGTCCATAATGGGTTTGCCAGATTTAGCAAATAGAAATACAGAGCACTTAGTTAAACTTACATTTCATATAAACAACAAAGAATTATTTGCTTTAAGTATGTATCATGCAATATTTGTGACATACTCCCCACTTATTTGTTTCTTATCTGTAATTCATTTATCCAGGGATCCTGTATCTTATCCTGCAACTTTAGATCTATAACTTAACCATCCTCCGGAGAAAGAATACTTATTCTTTCTATCTTAAACCTACTTTTTTCAAGTTTTGTGATCTCAGTTCACCCAGAACTATCACATAGGGATTTGATTAAGAATCAAACTTCATCTTATCTAGTCTCATAAAGATATTGTAGACTTGGCCTATATGTTTTTTCCATGTTTTTATAATGAAATTCCAATTATATCCACATGGAAAATTTCTGGTACCTAAAATCTGATCCTTTGGTCATGGCCTTTCTCTTGATCTCCTCAGAAAAACATTTTTTGGTGTGAGGCGCATACAGGAGAGGGCTACTAGAATTGAAATATGCTAAGCACGGACTGTGGGTTTGACCTGTGCAAGAATAGTGTCCTCTCTATTCATTACATAGCATGTCTCCACTTGGATGTCCCAAACCTACAACAGGTTCAAAGTTAAGCTCATCGTCTCTGTTTCCAACCTCTCCCAGATCCAGCCCCTTTTCTCCCTACCTCCGGGAATGGCATCACCATCCACCAAATTTCCCTGGAGCCCTCCCCATCTTACCTCACTCCTGCTTTTTTCCATGAGAAGAACATGCTGCTGGTCCAAGAAGGATGAGAGACCCTTGGGGCAGACCTGTATCCAGCCTACTAGCACACAGCCAACCCCAGCCTGGATCATACAGCCCTCGGGCCAACTGCCAACATGGAATAGAGGAAAGCTGGTTGTGACATGCCACTGACACTTCGTGGTTGTTTGCTATGAAGAAATAGCTAAAATGTCCTCTAAATTGGGTTTAATCCTCTTCCTTCCCTCTGAGCACAGGAAAAGTTAAACTGAATCATTATGGATGTTACCTTTGCAAAGATCTTGAAAGTCTTACATATCACATCCGGAGCATTAAGGGAATTCTTCTGGTTATCAGTCTACATGCATCACTGCTGGGAAATAATTGTCCATGAAAGCATGGTTCCCCAAAGGCAAATGACTTCACTGCTCCGGTGCCAAATCTGTGCACCAGGATCTTTATTAAGGTTGAAAGCCTGATTCCTGGAGTCCAGCTTCACAGGTACAAGGGAGATTGGCTAGCTATTCTCTAAACTCATTTCTCTTCTTCCTAGACTCAAAGACTGTTTTCCCCAGCCTCTGTTAGCATTACATGTAGCCATGTGTGTTAGTCAGGGTTCTCCAGGGAAACAGAGCAATAGGAGATTATATATAATGGCAATTATTATAAGGAATTGGCTTACACAATTAGGGAAACTGGCAAGTTCAAAATCTACAGAGCCCATATACCAGTTTGAGTCCAAAGGCCATCGAGCTGCTGTAGAACAAGGGAGATCCAATGTCCTAGTTCAAAGACCATCAGGCAGGAGGACTCTCTCCTAATTGGGGAGGGTCAGGCTTTTATTCTATTCAGACCATCAGCTGATTGAATGAGACCCACATACATGGAGGGTGGTCTGCTTTACTTATTCTACACACTTAAATGTTACTCTCATCCAAAAAAATCTTCATAGAAACACCCAGAATAATGTTTGACTGGGCACCCTGTGGCCCAGTCAAGTTAACACGGGAAATTAACCATCATACCATAAAACTGAATTCCAGCCTATGGAATGTAGGTGAAAGTGAAGTATACCACTTTCAGGCTTGGCTGATGAAAATCTCCCCACATGATCCTCCATGCTCTTTATCTACTTATGGGCTGGCTGCAGATGGGTATCCTACTTTAGTAGGAAATGGTTCTCCTTTATGTCATGACACCAAAGAAAGACAAGCTTCAAGACAATTTCTTTTCTGACGCTCATTTAATTCATGTGGAACCCATCTATCCTGCTTCTTTACTTTGACCATTTGTTTTCAAATGGTCCAATATTGTAGGAGTAGTGTAGATTGAGACATATTTGCTTCCACTACAGCTTTTAGCTCATCATTATCCACCTTTGTCTCAGGTCACCCACGTGGTTCATTTTCAAGATCAAAATCACCAGAATGGAACTTCTCAAACCATCGAAGTACTGTGCGTTCATTAGCCACGTCCTTCCCAAACACTTTGCTGATATTTTGAGCTGTCTATGCTGCATTGGTTCCATGATGGAAGGAGTAACACTAATTTTTGACTTATCCATGGTTTTACAAAAATTGCTCTAGAAAAAAATAACTTGAAGGATAATCACAATCCAAACCATGCATTTGAAAGAAAGAAGAAGTACCTTCACAATAAAAAGCGGATCTAAGCTTACCTTCTCCCCTGCCATGTGCTGGGAGACAACTACCACACTCAACCTCTACCTGATGAAGACTGAGTACTCTCTGATTAAAAAAATAATGGTTTCTATTGGGACATATTCAATGAAATACACAGAAAAATAAGCTGTTAAATGGTTATAAAGAGAATTCTTAAGAACATGCAAGCAATTATTCAAAGGAATGATCAGAGAAAAAAAACTTTGGGGGAATATTATATTGCTATGTATGTTGATGTACCAGATATTACTAGCTGATCATTAAATAAGGTCTTTCTCAAAACACAGATAGATTGCATTTCCTACTCACCCTTGGAGGTAAGTGCTGCCATATGACTGAGTCTAGCCAATGAAATGAAGAAAGAAGTGAGGCAAACCACTTCCAGCATTGGCCAGGAAACCTCCCATAATATCTTCTGTGTTCTTTTCTGTTTCTGGCTGGATGGGAATAGATACAGCCCACAGAGCAACTTTGGAAGTCAAGTGGTAAAAATGTTGATGTCGCAAGATGGATGAAGTCCAGGCCTCTCTTTAAGAACAGTCTGCTTGACCAGTAGAATGACCAAGTGGACCTGGTTTGCCCAGAACTTTCCCAGTCTTAATACTGAAAATATCATAACCCAGGATCCCTCTCTATCCTGGGCAAACCAGGATGGTTGGCTACTTCATCCACCAAGAATGTGAACACTCGTGTGTTCATAAACTAGAGATAAGCTTTTATTATGATAAGCCATTGAGATTTGAGGATTTGCTTGTTATAGCAGCTAGTGGTACTTTGACTAGTACCAACATGTCAACATGTATGGCAGAGTTTCATATTTAGTAATTTGAAAGAAAGTAAGGACAGAAGGTATGTAAAATATTTATGACAGCTTATGATGTCTGCACTTTTGCTCCACTTTGTATTTTTGCTAAGCCATGATTCTGATGCTGTGACTACACCGGGCGATTCATGAATTAGAGTCTTCACGAATAGTTTGACTTTATTCTAACGAATAGCCATCCTGTATTTATAGAAAATTAATCACAGCCACACGTTTTAACCTTAGTCTGGTATCTATTTTTCATATCAATGATGAATGATCTGCTTTATGTTCCAGAAATTAAGGACTTACATAAATTATTCAGTTTAATCCTCTAACAGCACTGTATTTTAAATTTTATCTCAATTTCATATTAAAGAAAAACAGAAACCACTGACACTCAGAGACATCAGATAACTTGTTCAAAGGCATGTAGGCAGTAAATAATGAAGCCCACATTCGAGCCTAACTCTAGCATCTGTGTCCTTAATAACGGAACACTGTCTCAATAGCATCTCTTCTCCTTTAGTATCCGACAGGATAAAAGGCAGTGGAAGCTGCATGCAACCTAAGAGAAGCTCATCTTACCTCTTGTCTCAGGTGGGCATGGACTATGGCTTATAGATGAGGGCACAGGAGGATATGAAGAAGAAATGGATACACTGCCGAGAAAACACAAGCAGAATTGTCCTGCTCATCAGATATTATTCCCAGTCTCAGGTGCTGGCTGCACAACTGTATCCTGTGTATATGGGAAGGAGGAAGCATAACCTATGTCACAGGTTTTTGTCTCATAAGCTCAAAAGCAGTCAGAGGAGGAAGGGTTCTCACAGGTTCCCATGCCTGACTCTCTTACTCTGTTAAGTGACCTCCAAACTCAAGTCCGTGCTGAACAGAAACTGCCTCTATGAAACCTTCCCCAACTCCAAGGCCTCTGGGCAGATGATGTTCTCTTTCTTTGGAGCTGCATAACATTTCTCCCTTTGGCTGTGAGAGCTCACTGGGTATATTTTGTCGTACTTTATTGTTCACAGCACTATCCTGTTGTTATTGGGATTGCAAGCTATTTAAGCGCAGAAATTCTGTCTTAATCCTTTTTTGCCTCAATACCTAATGCCTAACACAGAGGGACATGTGGTTACCAAAACTTATTGAATTGAATTTTATATATGACTAATCTAAGAGCCAAGATGTTAAGCAATTTGCTCAAATCGCATGTAGAATCATAGCTAGGGCCAGGAAAGATTTCTCCTGCTGGCAATTTATAATGTAATATGTTGGCTCTCGTCTTGGGTATGTATTTGTCTCTGTCTCGTTGTATCAGGTGTGTAAGGGTGGGGTGGGGCTACAGGTGTTCTTTTCTAACCATGTTCCTCTGAGCACATTGTTATCACTCCCAGGTTATTGCCAGATACCGTTTCGTTTTGTTTCGTTTTGTTTTTTGCTATGTGGGCATCTATAGGAAAAGTGTGGAATTTTAAAAATTTACTTAGGACAGAACCAAGCACAAAGGTACATTATTGCCTTTTGTCTTTAATGAAGAGGTGGGAGCTCTAATTCAGGGAGAACTGAGTTGATTTCTGTACAATCTTATGGAGAAACGGTGACAAAATTGGAAATAGAATCTAGCTTTTTTTGTTTGCTCTAACAGCATTAAACCATCCCTACATAGTCTCAGAAAGAGCTTAGAATAAATATATTATAAATTTAATGCCCACAAACCAGAAAAAGACCTTATGTATGGGTATATAATTATGTATTTAATATGTACTTTTTCTTAAGTTTAAAGAAAGGTGTAGAGATCACTCTATATTGGCTTCTTGGAAAGAGCCTAGTTGGATTGGGGAAAATTTCATTTGGAGATTACTGACTTTTTTATTTGTATTTGTGTGGTTTCACACAAAAATTAATACATTTAAAAAAAAATTCTGACTAAATTTGACATTTGAGCATGTTATTTTGACTCAGGCCCATCTATTGAGCTCCTTTGCTATAAGGAACAGAAAAAAACTCAGGCTAGCCCAAGTCAGGGAGACCCGTGGAGAGTACTGGTAAGGGAGCCAGGACTTCCTGGGGACCCACAGACAGGAGAGGAGGTGCAGCCAGGCTTCACGGAAACAGGGCTCCGGGTGAGACCCTGGATTGGAGAACACGTTTGGGATTTTAGCAAAACGACGTGAGACTCAATCATGTACTCACTATTAGCAGCTCATAGCCACGCCCCTTGTGGTGCATTCTATTCCTGCCCCCCAATACCCAAGGACAAATTCTTCCCATTTCTCAGTTAAATTTCCTAAGAGGGAGAGAGAATTGGATTGGTTCACATAATATTTTGGGAGGGGGTGTTGCAGGCCTTCTAATACGTTAGTCTCTTTTCTAGCCTAATATAGGTCACAAAATCGTCTTTCTATCAGGTGTCCATCCTTGGAACAACCTGTTGTCTGGGAGATGGACTCATGTGTTATAAATCATGTGGGTATGAGAAGGAAGGGGAAGACTCACTGGCTCTTGCTTTTGATAAACCCACTCATAGTTTATATATCTTATCTGTTTTAGCCTCTACAGAAGGGAGTAAGAGAATATTTTTATACATATGCCTCGTTATTTCTTGGTTGGCTGTAGTACTCTTTGCTTACCTCTCATTACATTCCACTGAGGTTGTCTCTATATAAGATTGTTGCCCTCACTGCAAGCTCTCTAAGGAATAGGACTGTGATTCCTTAATATGGCGCCCCCAGGCATCCACTATTGGGCCCAGCTCATGGAGAACCCAGCCCAGAAAATATATGTTAAATAAATGGATGGCCTATATGATAACTGGGATATTTTTTGAATTTGTTAAAACAGTGTGGTTTAATTTCCAGGAGCCTGAGTTCCTTCTTCTGTTAATCTGTAACTGATACTTGTCCTTTGTTAGTGATTCTCCTAAGCACCCTAGGACCTGTCAGGTCTTCAGGATGTGGACGTGATGCTCAGGATCTCTGGAAATGGTTACGGAAAGATGGCAGTGGCTAGCAAGGCAGGGCTGGGCAAGCCCGTGGGAGGAACAAGGCTGGGTAACTTGTTGGAGTTGGTTGTGTAATATGAAAGGCAACCCACACACTTGGGAACGCCACACGAAAAGGAGGCTATGCAGATCATATCTGTTTCTCTCTCTGATTTAGAAAGCCCTGAAACAGCTGTCAAACCCTGCTTGGGACATATTCACATCCTGCCTGTGATACGAGTGTTCAGGGGTGATGGCCATACAATCACGGCATTGTTCCAAGCTGCACAATAAGCTTGCTACAGCCTTGGGCTCTCACACATGTTCTGAGGGCTACATACAGACCACACTGACAGAGGAGAAGTCTGAGAAGCCATTTTCACCCTGCATAGTTTTTCTAAATGTCACCTATCAAAGTTTAGTTTCTTCTCACCGTACCTAGCCTGGGAAAGTGTTATTCAGGGTGCATTTGGGTGGGAGGCATGACGTCAATGTAAAGTCACAGACTTCCTAAAGTTCAAAGACTATACCCCCTTTGCTCCCAAGCTAAACCCATCAATACACCTCTTCTCTAGCCTATTAGGAAACATGTTACGGGCATGAAAGAACACAGAGCCTACATCTGTTTTAGCCTGGGTTGTCATAAAAGCAGATCACAATAGCTTAAGTCAATGACATGTCAGGAAGTATTTTAATTCTACAAAACCCTCTTAGGCTCTGTCTATTCTACCTGGCTTATGTTATAGACGGGAGAGTAAAGGGAATGTGGTAGAGGTAAAAAGAGATGATTACTTTTAAAGGTTGTGCACAATTACTGCCAAGTGGTGGTGGATGGAGACACTGACATGGATGTTTTCAAAGAGAAATTCTTGACCTCCTTGCTTCAGCATTCTACGCATATAAGACAAAAGAATTGTACCTTATGTCACCCGTTATTTATTTCTCAATACCTTTGTGGTTCCCAGCATAAGCTTTGGGATCCTATAAAACTGGATTTGAATCCAACTTTAATACCACTAGCTGTGAAGTCTTGCCTGAGTTAGTCCCTTAGGAGCCTGCATTTCCTCACATATAACGGAGATAAGCAAATCTCCCTTGTATGTTTCTTGTGGGATTAAATACATTGAAGTAAAGCACTGGTACGGTGATGGTTCAATTTATAGGGTTAATAGTTTGTAATATAATCCCATTTGGAGCATATTGCTCTACCAAGGGCTTGCCTGTCTTCTTTCCTAGTATTACCGAGGTTTTTATAATGTTTTTGATTGATGAGAATCTTCAAGGACGACTGAGCCAGAATTTGCTCCCCAGGAAACATTAGACACCAAATATTAGGCACACAATCTAGGGACACTGCAAGGCCTCATTGACGTGTTGCTTTTGAATTCCATCACGGCTGGTGCCAATGCCTCACTGTACAATGTGGATTTACTCACTGTCTTTATCTCAATTTGGTCCCAATGCTTTAGCAATTAGAGTCACAGATGTCTGGCATGCTTGGAACTACATGCTACCACATGCCCTGTGCACCACAACGAAGAACTTGTGTGCCATTTGAATTTGTCTGAAATTAACTAAGTGTTTACTGATATTGGTGTTTTGATTATTCATCAGCTTCATAAAGGTCTGTCTTCTGTTTTTCTAATTCCCAACTGTGAAATGTGTTTGTTCAGTTTTATATACCAATTCTAGTCAATTCCAATCCTGAATTAATTAATTGAGTCCCATTATCTACGTTTCCTGGTATACAAGACCAAAGACGTTAGTTATGAAGTGATGTATTTTCCTGTACACTTACCTTATTTCTATGAGGCTGTGTATAGCAAAGTATACTGACTAAGAGCACAAATGCTGGAGCAGACTGTTCAGGTTCTAATTGCAGAACCATCACTTACTATGTACGTGACCTTAGATGAGTTACTTAACCCCTCTGGACCTCAATTTTCCATCTTCATATAGTGCTTATATGCATTAAATGAGTTCGTAGATATAAAACCCTGAAAGCAGTTCCTGAAACGTGGTACGTGCTAAAGAAGTGTTAGCTGCTGTTATTATTATTGTTATGCATATAAAATAAGATGGCACCCCTCTTCTGGGGAAGAGCACAAATCAAATTGTAATCACTGTCTTGCTAGTATTCACTACTAAGAACTCAAAGGGGACTCTGCTGGCAAGTAGGCCTGGGGGTCAGACAGGCATGTGGCAGAGCTGAGGATAGGAAGAACCTTCTTATACCCAGAG